>CM076569.1:769474023-770074023 GCA_034641835.2 Pinus albicaulis
AACGATAAAAACCAAAACGAAACCCCCCCCCCTTATAAACAAATCGTTTTTTCACTTAAAAAAATTTGCGTGCGGCGGGAAGCGTTTTTTGTTCCGGGGAGCGTTCGGGAGCGAATGCTCCCTGACCGCTTCCGGCGTTTAAAAAACGCTCCCGAAGCATTTTTTAAATGCTGGAAGCGCTCAGGGAGCATTCGCTCCCGAGCGCTTCCTGAAACGCTCTCGAAAAGGCAGGGAGCGTTTTAATAGGTTCGGAAACGCGCTCCCGAAAATGCTCCCCTCAGGAAGCGTTTTCGGGAGCGCGTTTCAGAAACGGGAACGAGGGGGGGTTGAAGCTTCCCCGCAAACCTGGAGCAGCCTAAGATCAGGCAAGTACTTCTAGACTAGCCTGCTTTTGACATACACTTAAGAAAGACATAAAAGTAATCTAAGATCAGGTAAGTACTTCTAAACTAGCCTGCTTTTGATGCACTTTCAATAGAAAAACATTTTAAAACAAAGGGAAACTTGAAGGCAACTGTTGGAGAAGAAACTAGCGGGCCGGGCTCACCACAAATCCTCTCCTAGCTCTACTCTACTTGGTAACTTTCAAGACAAACACAAAGATAACAAAGAATGGCCTAAGATCTGGTAAGTGTTTCAACACTAGCCAACTTTCAACACATTCCAAGGGAAACATTCAGACAGTCTTTGGGGATAAAACTAGGACCAAGGCATACCATATCTTCCTTAGTTCATCTCTACTTAACATATACTGAAAATAACATTTAAGAATAACAATTAGCTAAGGCAATAGGACGAGGGAACGCCAGCATTCCTATGCTTAGAACTGAATTAAATCATTCCTAAATAACACGAATTGGAAGAAAACATGTAGATAAAGATTTTCAGTCAGAGAAGGGTACTGATATACAGTAGGTCCTAACTCTATGCATGCTGTTCTTTATAAGAGAAGATGAAACAGTGAAAACAGAAATAAAATAACAATTTACAATAAGAAATAACATCACCGTCGGCATAGACCAGGATCTCATAAATCAACTTGTATTGATGCTCCAAACCAGTTACAACTTTAAGTCCAATGCTCTAGCTTAACGATCATCTACACTTCCTAGACTAACTTATCTATCACACGCAGAGCTCCAAGAGCCAGTGAACACTATTTACAAGTAGAAGTCTCAATCTCAATTATATTTCAAAGTTCAACAACCCCCTTTTTCTCATCTTCTCCAAAGATAATTAATACAGTCTTAATGGCTTCTCGGCCTTTGGGGGGCTCGATGAAGAAGTTTACAAGTGTTTCTGTATGTATTAATGTTTTTCATTTAAGATTAAGCTTAGTGAGAGCTCTTATTGACTTTTGAGGCTCTGCGTTATGTTAAAGTAACTCTGCTGATATTTTGTCATTAAGTTTATTTGCAGAATTAACTCTCTGGCTGCGCGGAGGCAAATATCTGATCTTGATCAATAACTTCATCCTCTGTTTGAATGCTTTGAGGCACATGTGACTTTGTGGTAGCCGGGAGGAATCAATTTTCCTGATGTGGCGGTGGAGGCTTTCCGTCTGATAAACATTTGTGATTTTCCTTTAACTGTGTCTTAATTGGGAGGATTAGGCTTTTGATAATCAATCTTAGCCGTAATCCCCACAGATCTGTCTTCAATCTCCTGTTCTAGTGCGTTCTGTCTTCGACATTGATACTCTTTGATTGTGATTTTATTCACTGTGTCTTGTTGATGTGCAGTGCTGCGCAGGGCTCGTGAGGCATCAATGCCTTTGAAGCTGATCCTGGGACCTGTGGGTTATGGGCCCACATACACAATCGACGGGTTTTAATTAAATTCACGCGCCATACCTTAGTTTATCCCCCAAGCTCCTTTGAGTGCGATCACCGTTCGATGAGCCAGCCTCAGATTGGACGGCGCACGTCAATATTGCGCTGAGCCCACATTCGACATTTAACGCGTGATACCTTAGTTTATCCCCCGAGCTCCTTTGAGTGCGATCACCGTTCGATGAGCCAGCCTCAGATCGGACGGCGCACGTCAATATCGCGCTGAGCCCACAGTCGACATTTAACGCGCGATGAGGGAGCGATGAGGCGGTATTGTCCCGTCGACGTGGCGGCTTTTCACAGGATCGCTTGCTATTGAGTGGTTTCCTGTCCGTACCAAAAGCGGTGCGATCAAAACTGCTTCCGGCTTTTGAACAGTAAGTGACCGCTTTAATATAATGGAAAAACCTTTTAATCGCCCTTTTATTAAATAACATACCTCAGACTTTAAAACTCATGATAAAACCAAGCTGCATAAACCATTTCGGGTGACAAAAGGTGCCCGCTGATGTCATGGTTTTGTGACCTGAAATTTTTATCAATTCCGCCCTATAAAGCGTATCGGGTCTGTTTTGGGGCCTGCTGACGTCAGCCCAAGTGTGACCCGAAATTTTTAACAAATATGCTCTATAACAATTTCGGGTCCGGATTTCTTGACTATGCGAGCAACCAAACAAGACCCGCTCCAATCAGTTGCTGCTGCATGGGTGCTGACTAGGCGTTGGGGACCACCGGTTCTGTGGGATTGCTGACTGCCATCGTGGCCGTTGGGACCAAGATGATATATGAAAACCCAAAATTTCAATATAATACAAAGTTTTAATGCTTCGGGGGCGGGATATATATTTATGATATGGTCTGGCGCCCGACTGCGGGGCCCGTGGTCTCTATGTAATATAACATGCCCAGGGCATATACAAAAAGGGCTAATCGCAATCGGGACTTCGGTCTTGGTTTTTTAATCTAACCATTCAAACTTTGCGATGCGATTAAGCGCTTGAATGGTTTCAGCGCTTGGTTTCAGCACCAAGGCATATGGAAAGGAAGTGGTTAAGACTTTGGCCCAAGGGGGCTTAAGCCTTTATACAAAAATATGTATTTTTTATGATTTTTTCTGGTTTTCAAAGGGTTTTGGGGGTTTCGATATAGTTTAAAAATGAGTTTTAAACATGGAAAATGATTTTCATGAATGGAAGAAGGGGAATCATGAAAAATAGAGGATTTTTATGGAGGATAAGGGGAGCAAAATGGAGGTTAGTTTTTCAAGTGAGGAAAGGGAAAAAAGGTGATTTTGCAGCAGTTTTTTCTCATGAAATTTGTAGAATTCCAGAGTGTAAAATGGGCACAGTAGGGAAGATTTTGGACAGAGGCATGAGGCCTTGAAGAGTCTTCAAGAGATAACACTTTTTTGCAATAAAATTTGTTCCTTGAAGGCTCCAAAAATGATTTAGCCACCTTTTGGTATAACAAATTGTATAGGTGGCTAACAAGCAGGTCACGGATATTCTCACTAAGCCCCTGGGGAAGGTCAAGTTCCTAACCTTCCGTGAGAGACTTGGTATCGTGGAAAGACCCTATGATGTGGTTCCTGTTGGACGATGAGCTCGAGGAGCTCTGGGGGGCTTTGGGGACAGCTTCTCGGAGCTATGAGCAACCACAAGGCTAGGCTTGCCAAACCTTGTTGGTGTGCTTGTACCCCACCGTTGTGATTATTGAGCTGGTTCACCTCTCATTATTTGTGCCCGTATGCATCCTACCCATTGAGTTCAGGGCTCATGGGAAGTACCTCTCATTTGGCCAAATGAGGTGGGAAAAGCTAGAGACCAGTAGCAAAGACTGATGGATGCATTAGAGATTGTCGTACTCTCTATCTAGGATGGCACGGTCCAACCACTTGATCTGGGATCAAGTTTAGTGAGGTCTCGGACCTCTGCCTGACTTCGGGTCAGATGAACCAACTTCGGGTTGGTTGGAGACTCTTTGTGAGTCCGATAGAGGTTTTGGACCTCTGGGCTGAATTTGTCAGCCGGGGGATGATGTCTTTGTGACTGACCCACTTCTGTTCTGAAATAAAGAGGCCAGCAAAGCAAGTTACGGCGAGATGACGCACGATGTTTGATTGCACTGGTGGATGGAGTTCTCCCTAGTTGAGAGGGAGTGTTAAATTTGGACAACTAGGTCCAAACTCCATCTTGTGATGCTCAGATGAAGATTCCAATATTTGTATTGGATTCCTCTTTCAAAGAGGTGTAAAATCGATATAAAATTGATTTTAATATGATGAGCAGAACATTTATTTTGAATTTATTATTTATAATAAATTTAAGTGCAGGTCGGCCTTAAGGTTTTACACCCCCAGCAGATGTGTCACACACCTCAATGATGGATATAAATACAGTCAATGTTGGAGAGCATTTCACTCACTCAACATCACACATCTTCTCCTCTGATTATATACAAGCATCTGAGAAGCAGTTTCATCTCCCACGTGAGAAGGAGGACGAAATCTAATGCAACAAAAAGGACGAAATTTACTGCAGCAAATTTTCTGCAGTTAGGGTTTCTGGGCAAGTTTGACCAGCGTTGACTTTGGTCAACGCATGATTCGAATTGGCTGAAATTTGGTGGAGAGTTCGATTTTTGAAGGCCGTACTCATTGGCACAAAAATCGAGGTCAAAAGGTTGACCGAAGTTGGAGTTGCATTGACTTTATTGTTGCTGCCCCGCGTTGACTTTTTCTGGATTGTGTTGACTTTTCTGGGGTTGACTTTGAGTTGACTAGGTGACTGATTTGAGGACTGTTGTGACACATTCTGGGTTGGCCGACCAAGAAGACTTTGTTGGTTGAAGCATCCTGCTGACCGCCGTAACGCACCAACACATTCTCCTGTTTCTGGTTTGTCTTCTATAGATCCACTGGTATTTTCTATCAGCATTTTTACTTAACTGTTTATGTGATTGCTGTTATAGAAGTAAAGTTGCATCAAGCATAGAACATCTACAAAAATTTATAAAAGCTTAAGAAGATGATATGCCTACAGTGCACTGCTACATATATGGAAATAGATCTGGGCATATCATCTGTATCATGTGTGGGAGTGAATGGTGAGGATATTAGATTCTTTTCTCAGTTATTTCCATATCAACAAGTAGAATTGCAAGATGGCCTGAAGTATTTAGTTTTTTTTTTATAAAAACCTAATGATTGTGGAATAAAACATTTGGATTGTTTATATACTGAAATTGAAAAGAGCCTCAATTAGCTCACAAGGTTGTCCTCCATTGTATTGGAGTCAACTTTAGGGCATCAAAATGTCTATTGGTTCTCACACATAAAGAGTCTCAGAATTACACAAAACTTTGCCCAAGTGGAATCTAGAATTTTTTCACATAGGTATGCTTCAGGAAGACATAATCCTATGGGATCTTGTCCCTACATGGTACAAACACAAAATTTTCCTTCAGGGATCTCAACCTTATACACCCAACAAGAGGTTTCTTAGCAAGTCACTTGGTCTTGACCTAGTATACAAGGTCATCAATTTGGACCTTTGTCTCAACTTGGAAAAGAAAAACTTCAGGTAAAGTTCGAATCTCAATCTTCTTCAAAATTTTGTCAATGGTATGTTTACAACAAAGTTTATACATGAGGTTGTTGCCTGAAGATGATTTGGTCTCTTTATCATACTATATACCACATGGTGATTTTCCAAATAGTCAATGTAAATTGTGCCAAGGCCATCTTCAGATTACAATAAAATTCCACTCTGTCCTCATATATCACAGACTATGTCCTTGTAACTAGAATATCCAACTTAACTCAGAGGCATATATTTTTTTAAAATAGAAGATGACATTCATGAATGTCATGCACAACGGCACAACCATTTATTAGATATGTTGTGATTTGGATCAGGGATCATTATTAGTACAACTTCAAACCCGATAAAATCTTGGAACAACTCAGACCATCAACCACATGAATCTTGGTAAAGAATTAACTTCCTTCAAACTTCGGGCTTCCTGATTCTAATCATGATATAGCAAGATTCATACCTGTAGATGACTTATGAATAATTCTATGGATATATAACCACAAGGAAATTCCTCATTGACAAATTTCATACTTCTCCTTGGATGCACGATATATCACAGGGATTCTTTTTCTTGAAATTAGGACCTGTAGATGTGGATTTTCTTAACACATATAAATATCCTTAGTCTATAACTTCGGAGATGATCTAGTCATAGTTTCGGATATAATCACAGAATTTTTATTAATTCATGTAACTGTCACAGTACTAGAGAATTCAGACTTCCTTTTGAGAGTGTAAAAACTTCGTATTCCCTTTAGATTGGATCTTGAATAGCTCTTGTCCTTACCATAACTCTGATACCATGTTAGAATTTTAGTGTAAATGGTGAATTCTTTAACATGATAATTACTTGTGATAATTATTATGGTTATTGCTGGTTTATTAATCTTTTTCATTAAGTAATTACCATTAAAATACAATGAAATAAAACAAGAGACAGGCCTACACTAGATATTAGGCTCCAATCCAGGGCAAAACCCCACCAAGGAGAAAACCCATCAAAATTTTCCTTACAGAGACAGAAGATCCAAGTCAATACAACCAATGTCTAACGTGCCAAGTCAGACATCCACCAAACAACATCTGCCTTCATAGTATTCTTCATAGTTCTATTCTTAGGTCTGTCCATAGATACCTTCACAGAATATCACAAAGATATATCACAGGAGCTCACATACTAGTCACAGAAAGGGCTCTACAGTGGCTCGCATACTATTACAGAAAAGTCTCCATAGTATCTTGCATACTGTCATAGAAAGGACTCCACAACAGTTCGTAACTTCATATACTATCATAGAAATGGCTCCACAGTAGCTTGTATACTGTCACAGAGAGGACTCCACGATAGTTCTTATACTATCACAGAAAGGGCTCCACAGTAGCTCATATACCGTCACATAAAGGAATCCACAGCAGTTGTATACTACCACAGAAAGGGCTTCACAATATCTTATATATCTCAGAGATGCAGGTCTGAATTTCATCTTCCACACATGTCTGAATTCTACTACAGAAGATCCACAAACTTCTACCCAAATGGAAAAGCACAGAAAAAATAAGAATGATGCTACCATGTTAGAAAAATGCTCATGAAGAGATAATTTAATATAATTTTATTAATGTACATACTGACCTACATAAGAGGTAATGAAGGAACGGAAGAGTACAATCAGTATGAATACAATGTGGGAGTGCTAGCATAACTGCACTCCAGCCAGCTGGTTCAAGCCAGCCGGTTTTCGGTCACTGAAGGCTCTTAAGTATCTCACCCATTGCAAGTCGGAGAGCTTCTCTCACAAACAGTGGATTTTTCCATACACAGATTCTGGGAGGATCCCAGAGGGACAGCTCTTACACAATGTTAAATTTCAGTACATAGTAAGTGGACCTCTGACCTAAAACCATAAAAATCAGTGAACTAAAACTCACAAACTGCTGGTTTATAGCTAGTTCTATAAACACATGGCTAACTGTAAATACAAACAACAAATGGTAGATCCTGCAGCACTCAAAAACACATTTGTTTTCTTATTAACTCAGAGAAGAAAACAATACAATAGCTCACTAAAAACTGAATTGAATAACACCTTCCCTTTGCTTCTCTTTTAGAGGCCATGGAATGCTAGGGGAGAATATAAAAACAACTCATCTCTGTGGGTGCCAAAATCAGAAAAGCTAAATCTTCCCCAGAGAAAAGTCCACCTTGCTAGGACTAAAACACACTTGCTTATGCAGCTGCTAAAATAAGCAAGTGTTCCTAAGGCTGTTGCTCTCTGTAATTCTGGAACAGTCTAAAAACCAAACAGCACACACTGTGATTAAGCAAGTACAAAATTTGGAACAATTCATGCAAGGTTAATAATAGGACTCCTAGTAGGTGCATGCATTTGTACAACATGCATGTACCCTCACCTAATCACCGCTGCCTACTTAATCTCTATATGCTCCCAAAGAAGACAGTGCAGCACCTCATCATCTCAGCATGCCTCTGTGCAGGGAAACTGAGGTGAAAAAGGATGCTACTAACTCTGCTGTGTTGAGAAATCGAGAGGCTTGTAGTTTAAATTAGATTTCTCTTTCTTTGATAACTGCTTGTGAAATTTGTTGGCTTCTTATTAATTTAATTATGTTCTTCATCAAACAATTATCTAATGTAAAACATGAAGATGACAGTACCCAAGAAACACAAGATTTAGGCTTCAAGCCAGGGTAAAACCCCTCCAAGGTGAATACCCAGAAAACAATATCTTCTTATAGAATCAGATCAAAGTGAGATATCCAAGACCCATGACCACAGAAAGACTTCAACCTCTATATGCCAAGTCAAACCCTCATTCTTTCTGCACAGCAAATCGTTCAGCAAGAGACCAGCAACAAATCTTCAACAATAGATATGATGAGGCAAATCTTCCTCAAATCGGACTTTCAAGAGAAACTCTTTTTCCATCTCAGACTTCAGCCCTCCTTCTTCTGCAAAAATTCAGAACCAATCCAGCTGATCAATTTGTCAAAAAGGTCTTACAGACATGTTTAAAAATTCCATTTATGTTAATGTGTGCAATGGATCGATAAGATTGCGAATTAACATAAATAACAAAACATAAAGCCAAATATGAGAAAACATAAATAAATAACACAGTATTTGATTACGGAGTTCACCAGAACCTCCCTAGCTACGCCGCTCAATCAGCAAACCACTCTTATTAGGCTTCAAATGTGCACTTACAACAATGGCCTCAAAATCAGAGGTCCAGATGCAGAAAAGGACTGTAGAATCGAAATCAGCACGAAAAATCGTGAAATTTGAGAATAAATTTGACCATATTTAGACCAGGTGACCTCTGGACCTCCCAAAAGCCAATCTCCACTTGCAATTCTGCCAAATTTGGAGAAAATACGCCAATCTGGAGCAATTCCTCTAACTCTAGCGGAGGTCTGCTAACTCTGGCTGCCGCGCTCCTGGTTCCTGCAACTCATAAATATAATTTTCGTTATTTCCATAACAAGGATGCGCTTGGCGCATTGGTTAAATAGTATGAGTGGGGGAGAGGAGGTCAGAGGTTTGACTCCCCTCGACCCCGAATGGTGGCGCGTATCACGTGTAATCTCCCCCGCGCATAACCTTACGCATTATTGTTGTGATATAATATATATTATAAGGTTAAAAAACCTTATCCTCCGTGCCGCGCTGTTTGGAAATATATATTTTATGATAAGGTTGTTACACCTTATCTACTCATATATATATTTTATCCGTGCACTATGTAATGATATGTATGGTGTTAATGGTAGGGGTGACGGAGCTGCCAACTATGGCGGGCTCTGTCCCCCATTTAAATTGCCAACCAACTTTATTATAACCATAACACAACTTCATACGCCCTTCTAAACATGAATTGCTTGCCAGATTTCTTGGTTAGCCAGATTTCGTGAAGTCGTTGCCGGATTTGGAGGTATTCCCTTAGTGAATTTTTTCGAATTCTTTGAGCCATGCTGTCCACTGTGTCACCACAAACTCATGGGGTTATGTGGCGCCATGTGGCCCCTTTTTTTTTGCAAAGACTAGACAAACTTCGATGGAGCATAGAATTCACATACAATGTCCATTTGACGTGACGTTCACGGCGTTGGGTGCGTATCGTCGAGCACTTCAACATCATACCATGTGCTGACGCATTTGAAGCCTTTTGAAGACGAGCGTTTGCATTGATCCACCTGGATCACCAGCGAATTGTGTGTCCAAATGAACTCAAATCATCCTCTATTTATACTGTCCAGAGGGGTGCAAATAGACATGTCCTTTGGGGTTGGGCCGACTTGTCATCTAGAGGGGTTTTTGACCCAAATTACATATTTTAAAGTTCTTTTTCCTTTTTCTTTACAATTGGTTCAAATAGGACTTTGACTCTTTGACTCAACAAGTCCTAGAAGCATGAAGAACATGTTTATTTAATAAAATAATAATAATAAAAATTATTTTTCTTTTTTTTCTTTTACATAAAATATACAATGGTATAAGGACAAATACTTTATGAAGACCGAACCTAGTTACATTTTCTAACCTGCTTAGTGTCCCAACTCTGCTACAGGAAGAACAGTGACCGAGCAGTCAAGGTAAAATTCCAACAACATTGCAATTAACTTAGGCAAGTGAGACAAATAAAATACTTGATGAACAGTCCTAGATTGGGTGCCATATTGTATGAGGGAGTTGTCTTGAAGACATTGGTTTTAGGAAAGCATTCTAGTAGTACAAAGCCAAAGATAGCCTAAACTTCGAAGTAACAAATTGTGAAAACAAACTTAAGATTATGATTGGTGGTTATAAAAATTCGTCTCTTCTCTTAGTACAATTGAAGGTGGCTAATAGCCTATGTTCCCATGCTGTTTTTCCAAGAAAGTTGCTGCTTCCAATAATGCACATACACATTAGGGGTGATCTCTAATGTCTTTTATATTCTCAAAGAGCTAAGCCTTGCTGAAATGACAATCTGAAATTTAAAGACAGTGGCGCCAAGTTGGCATGTTTGAGATACACAGAAAGTCACAGGGTAATGAGCATATATGATGATTTGAAATAATTTCGAGATTACCCAATCACACAGTGTGCCTTGGCGTAACCAGTCTCCATTTTAGCTAATTTAAGTCTACAGTACTTTAACTAATTAAAGTCTAGAGTACACAGACTTTGGAAGTGGTCGACATATTGCAGAAAGTGTCAGCCAATCTCCTAATAAGTAGGAGAGATAATATGTGGAATCTGGGACAATATTAGCAGCCATATGGGCGGTAGCATTTTTAATGTTATAGATTCATGGTAAAGTGTGAAATATATACGTTCTTGTTTTTTCACTCAGCATTTGCATTCATTTTTCCTAGTAAGACGCTCAATTGTAAAATCATAGAAATGAATTTCATGATTCGTGTGCTATAGATATATGACGGAATGATGGATACAAACTTGCCTGTAGTTTGTATGAATTGATGATTCAGATTTGGAATATGGATATGGAGATGGGAAGCCGTAGTTGTAAACTTAAATCACAGTGAATTTCTGATCTCTGTTAACTGGTTAGTGATCATTTTAACAAAGTGTCAAAGACTAGGTTGCAAAAAATGAGTTGGTCTGTATTCTTAACAACGTAAGAAAGGTAGAAATGTTTATATCAAATTGATTATGGAATTCTCTATAGTAATAATATGCATCATGTTAGGCATATGTAACAGTAGATTATAAGGCCCTCTTGGCACAAACATAACACTTGAATTGATCTTAAGACTGGCCCTTGCTATAGGTTTGTACCAGTCAAGAATGGAGACCAAAATTAAACATATTGTTACAATGGGCATATATCTAAGAAAAATGATGGTTTTTTGGCTAATTTCTTGTTTTTCCAAAGAGACGATCTGCCCGATAATCATAGTAGTATGAGTACCGCTCTCGAGAGTTGGGGATCAGTTAGGCCATACCCAATGTATCTCTGTTCTTCGGAGCTTTGGAGCTTGTTGGAAATACTTCCTTTTTTGTTGGGAGCTTTTTTGGGAGCTTGGGAACTTGTGAGGAGCATTTTGGGGGTTTGATTTGGGTGCTTCCTTTTTTTGGGACCTTGGAGAAGCTTTCTATCTGTTAAGGATCTTTTTGATGGGCAAAGGAGCTTTGAGAAGCGACCACCCATTTGGATCCCAAAATCCCAAGAAACAATGCCAAAAATCAGTTGAATCATTGTTGTTTCTTATGCCAAAAAAGTGCCAAAAATAAAAAATGACTTGAATCTATATCAATCATGCCATTTTCAAAATTTTCATGGTTATTTGAATTTAAGGGGACTTGCCCCTCTTAGCTATTTAGTAGATCTGTTCAGAGTCAAAATATGGGCTACCAATGTGCTTGTGTGAGTAAATATGGAAGTTTCTACACTAGCACTAAGACATTGAACAACTCTAATTCATGTTTTAGATGTTTATAGCTAGCTCCCATTATTCCCTATTGATTGATATAACAATTTAGGATAATAAAGCAACATCAACTTCACAATAACAAAGGCTCTGAAAGCTTGATGTTAGTTGAAATAACCAATTCATTCTCATGAAAATAAGTAGTTGTTGCCATCATCTGAAAAAGGTAAAAGCAACCAAAGTACTAGCACCTCTTTAGAGCAATAATAGACATTGGCACTATTTGCAATAATTTGTTTTAACAAACTTATAAAGTCGGATGAAGCTGCAGGTCAAATTCATAAAACATACCATGGCACTAAATATATATTATATATAATCATGTATAGTTAGTAAACAGCTGATTTAATGTCACATAAACGCAACCTATGTGTATCTGAACATGGACATTGGGGTTTGAGCGAATTTACAAGGACTGAATACTTGACCACTACTAGAGGCTTAAAAGGCTAAACTAGTTTAAGTTATGAAATTATTCAATATTTCATTATTTGAAAAATTCATATATATATATATATATAGTATGGACACTTCGAATGTGTTGTTTTCTGCAAATTTGGGTGAATCTTCTAACCATACTGGATACTCATACCTACGTAACCAATGTACGCACATTCCAAAAACTTGTGCAACACACTGATAATTAAGTGATATAGAACTAAAACCATGAAAAGTTTCCTTCCTATGCACCATGGAAGGTGAAAATGATGAACCTTCTGATAGTGTTTTCTGAAAGATATGATATGAGGATTCCTTAAACTAAATCTAATCTGATCCACCCTTCACACACTAATGTCACTCCATATGGTGCCTTTTTGTTATCTTAAAAATAATCCTTGTTTATCCTAGTAATTGAAGAATAGCTTGGTTGGAAGGTTTGAATTTATGTAGAGTGAGTAAATCTAAGCTTTATGCAGTTATTCTGTCTTTATCATCAATCTGTACATCTTTTAGTTTAGAAACTTTAATTTTAACTTTTGCATGAAACTGATATATTAATGATTGTCCTCACAGAAAATGTTGCTACCCTGCGGGCTGCCCCCTGAAAGAGAAGAAGATTGAAGATTTTGCCAAAAAAATAGATTATGTACTTAGTTATATTTCTTGTTATGTACTTCTATACAATTCAGTTGTAATTCAAACTCTTTGCATCATCTTTTATATAATGCAATTGTAGTTTTAACCCCCCTGAAATAGAAGATTGAAGGATTTGCCAGAAAGCAGACCTCGCTTAGATTATTTACTTAGTTATATTTCTTTTTTTGTACTTCTATAGATATCATGTGTAATACAAACTCTTTGTGCCTTCTTTTAAACAATGCAGTTGTAGTCTTTATTTCTTGTTTTTTATTAAATCTGGCTTTTCCAGTTTAAGCAAATATAGATGTTTTGAATCTTGATAGGTTAATTTTAGAGGCTGAAATGACTTGTTAGCTGTCTTATAAGGAATTGAATAAATTCCACTCAAATGAGTGAACAGAGTCAGTACATGCATATTTGCTTTTTATGATTGAAATGAGCTTCATTATTTTAAATGATAAATTTTGAGAGGTTATTTTCAAGTAGTTGCTGACTATCACATATGCTTGTCAATATGTATATGATATATGGTGAGCTTAAACGCTTTAAACAAATTATTAATATCTAAGGTCATATTGAACAAAAGAGTAATCTTTTCATCTTCATTGCTTTTTTCAAGAGAAAAAAAGCCTTTATATTTATGATAGTGAATATATACATGTTGCAGTCCTGTAGATGACCTGTTCAAGCCATGGGGCCCTTCAGTTGACTTGCATTCTAATCAAAACAAAAACCCAAGTGTGACACGCTTCAATGTTTCAAAAAAAGAGATACATCATGACCAGAATAAAAACTACAAGGCATTCCTAATTTAACCCTTCATTGTTATCCCACTTGTCATTTCTTTTTTGGTTTGTAAACTAGTGAGATCTATTTATATTATACAAAAAATGATATGAGTAGTTTGAGCTGTGGCTTGTGAACTGTGAATGTAGTCTTACAATCATGATTGTGGAGCGGAGGTGTTACAACACAAGCCCTTACCTTACTATAGCATAGTCCCGAGTCCTGGCTTGTAGCCTTTTTCCTCTATTTTCTAAGCTCCTATCAATGCTCTAGCGACCAAGGGTTATGACCTTGGCCCCGACTCTTTTATGTGATGTTCAAGCTCTTATCGCTCGAGACATGTCGATCTATTGCTACTGCCACTGTTGATCCCGTCAACCAATGCGCTCGCTCCATGTCGCTGCCCATGCATTAGCCCGACTTGACATCATCTCGACTGGTCCAAAGATGTGCGCAAGAATTTTGTTTGGGAGACAAACTCTGGGTAATGGAGTTTCTTCTGTCTATTACCGCACTTGAGTTTCATCTAAAGTTGACCCCACCTTTTAAAAGCGCACTGCACAAACATCTAGGCGGAGTCAACAATCCTTAAGGCCCACTTGTCAGTTGCGTCCTCCAATAAATGTGCCCTGCATCATCCCGAAGTTTGACACGTTGGCTGATCTTCTACTCCAACCTGACTCTTTCAAATTATGCATAATGGCTTAATCTCTGGGATGAGTCAACATTCCCTTGCGGTCCCACTCACGCTCCACACTAGCCTGACTCTCGTCTGATTGGTCGACCTCACAAGTCAGCCCGGTCTCGGTCAACGCGATTGTGTGCTTGTCCTTTTAGGATGTAACGTCCGACCTGACGTTGTTAAGTGACAACTTTTCCCTGACATAATTCAAGTTTTGTCTCTCGATGCTATCAACTGTTGGACTTCTGTCGACGCCTAAAAGAAAACTAAGTCTTCCACTCTCTCCCTTCGTTACAATCTTGGCCACTGTTGTGCTGCTCCTACACAGAAATTGATCCAGCCTTCCACCATGCTGCTCTCAATGGCTTCCATCCAACCCTCTGTAGCCTCCGCGCATCCTCCGTGCTACTTTGGCTGCGTTAAAGGAAGAATTATATTCTTCCTGTCCTTTACAATCTCTATGCAACCTTATGCATTCCTATCATACGCAAATGCCTCCTGAGCTTTGCTGCATCTAATGAGTCCCATAACGCTCTCACCTATTACAAACACATTCAATACGATTACAAAGATTATCTCCACAACAATGAACAAAAGCTTGACTCATATTGGAAACAAACTATTTCCTCCCATTCATCTTTAACTATACAGGTAATTACATATAGGCCTCTGAGCTTGATTTACAATGAATTGGTCCTTCTCGGCCTCTGAGCCTGATTTACAATGAATTGGTCCTTCTTGACCTCATGGCCATACTCGACCACAATCTTTTCTAGTCTCCTTTCTCTATAATCCCCCTAATGCCTTTTTGGCTTACAAAAAAATACAAAAGGATCTTGAACTAGAATTAGTTATGAACCTAAATTCACTCAACTAATAAGCTCCTAAGAATCCTCTAGAGCCATAAAATCCTCTCAAGAAATCTATCCTATTCCAAGATCTCTCTAACTCACTCAATCTCCCGAGACTTCTTCTTAGAAGAATATCTCATTCCATACTAATTACATTAATATTACAATCTTCTTAAAAACATAGAAAACTACAAATAATTTACAATTAGGGAACCAACTCCCTTAGTAAATGAATGACCCTTAGCTCTAGTCAAATGTATTTGACTTAGAGGTTCGATGCTCCCACATCACATCATCTATGCTTATTTAAGTTGCCCTAGTAGAGGGACATGTAGAAGTTAGAAAGAGACATGTTGAAATTTGATGACTAAAAAGGTTCCCCCATCCCAGCCCGGTTTTAATTTCACCTTATCACTCCCATTCAGTTAAATGCTCTTTCCCATAAACTTACATTCAACATATAGAATTCTGGAAATGAAATTTTAGATTTAAACACATGGGACTATCAACACATGCTGAAAACAAATATGGACATAAATAGACTAGCAACACAAAAAAATACACAGATTTTTGGTCAACTTAGACCCAAGAAAAACCCTATCAATCTTCTTCGGGGAAAACCTGTTAGAGAGCTCTTCAAATTTATTTATCTTTCAAGTTTAGGAAAAATAATTTTTGTAGACAAAACAAAACAACAAAATACTACTTATCTCTTCAGCCCAAAATTCTTTGAAAACTGTGCCTACTTTGTCTTGATTTTTGTGCCCACTTGAAGTTGAAAATGTTCTATATAGACACAGACTGTACTATACAGATTTTGTACGGATTTCCGTACTGCTGTTCAAATTGTATGGATATACATACATATATGGATATAAATGTTTTTTTGCTCAAAAACTTCTCTTGAACTGCGTGCAGCTCACAACATTAAATGTTGTTTGTACTGTACCTTTTACTGTCTTCTATGCCTTGATTTCTGTGCCCATCTTTGCCCAGAAATCACTCCTTCAGCTTGCTGCAACAAATTTCTCTTTCAAAACTTTTCTCAAGCCCTCAGCCTCCTTTCTCCAATCTGCTCATGAAAAATGAATGAATACATATAGTCTCTCTTTTCTTTACTCCCTTTTGTTTCCTTAAATGACTTTTGAGCAATCCTAATATCTAATGGGATTCATTTAGATGAAGGGATGATAATAAATGTGCATTTAATTCTCTTTTTCTCTTTTTTTAACTCACCCATTAAATAAAGCACCCACATTGCACTTCATGTTTAAAGTCACTTTTCACTTTATAATTTAACATTGACTTTACCACTTATAAAGTCACTTTCATTTTATAATTTAATATTTGACTTTACCACTTATAAAGTCACTTTCACTTTATAATTTAACATTGACTTTACCACTTATAAAGTCACTCACTTTATAAAATCACACTTAGCAAAATAATTATTTTGGACACTTTTTCCTAGGTAGAGACTAACCCATGGGAAACCACTTGTTCAAGGTACATTAAAAATCAACACTCCCTCTTATTGAGGAAAGTGTTTTTCACTACGCCCATCTTGTCCCTAAAATGGACATGCTTGCCTCTTGGCAAGGACTTCGTGAGAACATCAACTACTTGCTCATCTGTCGATATATACTCTAGTTTCACTGCCCCCTTCTGAACATAGTCCCTGAGGAAATGATATCTGATGTCAATGTGTTTTGACTTGTCATGAAACACTGGATTATTCGTGAGTTTAATGCAACTCTGATGACCACAGTGAATAATCGTCGGTCTCAACTCTTGATCAAATAGGCCATACAATAACTTGCGAAGTCAAATGTCCTCACAACTAGCCTAGCTAGCAGCCATATACTCGGTCTCAGAAGAGCTCAAAGCAACTGACTTTTGCTTTCGACTTAACCACGAGATAACTGCCGAACCCAATCCGAAGCAACACCATGAAGTGCTTTTCCTATCAGAAGCACACCTAGTCCATTCTTAATTTGTGTAACTTGCCAACATCACTCCTCGCCTATAGTCCAACCCATAATCAACAGTCCCCTACACATAGCGAAGAATGTGCTTTGCAGCTACCCAGTGCACCCTCCTGGGCTCAACCATGAATTGGCTAAGTGTGTTCAATGCAAAGCATATATCTGGCCTAGTGTTGACCAGATACATCAAGGACCCAATAAGCTGGCTATACAATGTGTGATCCACCAAACTAGAATCGGAAGCATGAAGCTTCTTCCAGTTGGTGATGATAGGTGTAGACACGGGTCTACAGTGTACCATGTGAAATATGCGGAAAACTTCCATAACATACTGCCTCTGCCCCAAAAAGATATGCCCCTCCTCCTGCACCTAAAGCCCCAAAAAGTAATTCATCAAGCCAATGTCATTAATCTCGAACTCCATAGCAAGATCCTCCTTGCAACCACTAATCAGTCTCTCCTTGCAACCGCTAATCAGTCTCGCTGCCCCAGTAATGGACAAGTCATCGACATATAGCACAAGAATGAGCGGATCATCCCCTACAACAATGTGTAGTATAGGTTAGGATCTACATCACTTATCGTGAAACTCATCTGCTGCAAGTAAGTATCAATCCTTGAATATCAAGCTCTCAGAGCTTGCTTAAGTCCGTGGAGTGCTCGCCTCCACTGACATACATGGGTCTCCCGCCCAAGTACCTCAAAGCCCTGTGGTTGCTCAACATACACCTCCTCCTCTATAACTCTGTTCAGAAATGTGGTCTTCACATCCATCTGATGGATTTTTCAACCCATTTTTGCAACAATAGAAATAAGGGACCAGATAGAAGCGTACCGAGCTACGGGAGTGAAGGTTTCATCATAGTCAATTCCCTCTATTTGTGAGAACCCTCTAGCCACAAACCTCGCCTTGAACTTCAAAATGCTGCCATTCACAACATGCTCGATCTTGTAGAGCCACCTGTAAGTCACAACTGACTTGTCCTCACCCCTACGCACCACCTCCCAGATATTGTTCTTAATGATAGAGGCATACTCCTCCACCATAGCCTCTCTCCATACCTCTTTGGCTGGCAACCTCCTCATAGCTAGTAGGCTCAGAGTCAACAATGTTGGTAGCCTTGGCTACATAACTGCACTCCTCCACCATAGCCTCTCTCCATACCTCTTGGCTGGTAGCCTCCTCATAGCTAGTAGGCTCAAAGTCAACAATGCTGGTAGCCTTGGCTACATAACTGCAAAACCACTCAGGGGGCACACTCTCTGTTCACCCTCTTCAGAGGACCAACGAACTCCGCTTCCTTCAAGGTTTCTTGAAGCCACTTGGGCCTCCTCTTCCCTGAAGAAGCCTCCCCATAGGGAACCTCATCCTCTGCCCCCCAGTCTGGTAAACCTGAAGGTCTACTCACTGACCCTGGTGTGCCTGTACCAACACCTGTCCTCGAAGAACTTGTGCATGTGTCAACTAAAGTGCCATGTGAACTCTGTACTAGTGGACTCCCTAAAGAAGTGCTCGGTGAACTCATCACTGATGCCCCAGATGTCACTGACATTGAAGTGCCTCCTGTACCAGTTGATCCAGAACGCTGAGGTCCTGCTCCTTGTTCCTGACCTCCATGCTGAGGAGAAGTTTGTGACTCTCTCTCATCATACTCCCGTGAACTTCGATAGGCCCTCTCCTCCTCGAACTTCACATCCCTCCTAATCACCACTCTCCATTTAGAAGGAATTAAGATCCGATAGGCCTTCAAAGATTCTTTGTAACCCATAAAGATACCCTTCTTTGCCATGGGTTCCAGCTTCGTCCTCTGCTCCTTGGGGATATAAGAATATGTGAGACATCCAAAGATACAAAGATGTCCCACATGAGGCCTCTCTCTAGTGAAAGCCTCCTCCGGAGTCATATTCTCCAATACTCTGTGAGGACTCCTGTTTAGAAGATAAACAAAAGTATTGCGGGGCTCAACCCACAAAAACAAAGCAACCCCTGATCATGAAAATCATAGCTCTAGCAACCCTAACAATAGCTCTATTCTTCCTTTCAGACACCCCATTCTGCTGGGGGTTGTAAGGAACCGTGAACTCTCTCCTAATGCCCTCTTTTGTAGAGAAGTCAGAAAACCCACCATCGGTGTACTCACCACCATTGTGTGACCTCAAGACTCGAATCTTCCTACCTGTCTGATTTTCCACAAGAGCTTTGAACTCTTTAAAGCGACTGAAGACCTCACCCTTGGTCTTCAGGAAATATATCCAAGTCCTCCTAGAGTAGTCATCAATGAATATAACATAATACTCATAACCGCCCAAGGACATATGAGACATACGACCACTAACATCAGTGTGAATAAAGTCTAGTATACCTACAGATCTGTTGTCGCTTGCTGGGAATGGTAACTTGGTGTACTTGCCCAAAGCACACCCTTTGCATACCTCATAATGCTCGTCACTGAAATCAAGAACTCCAGTAGTGATCTCCCTCAAAACTGTCAAAGCTCCATGATGCATATGTGCCATCCTCCGGTGCCATAACTCGCACAAGTCTCTACTGCTGGTGGTACTAGTGTGAGTGCTACCAGATGTGCTACTCACCAATGCTCTCGCCGACTGAACACTGAACCTGTATAGTTTCTTAGAGTGGACTCCAATCACTTTGGCCGAAGTGATGGAAGCTCTCCTTGGGATGCATCAATACCCGCCCTCCTGAGAAAGTGATGTCAAACCCTTTCTCCTCCATAACAGACACTGAAATCAAGTTCTTCTTCATCACCAGAACATACAAAACATCCATGACCTTCAAAGGAGGCAAAGACTCCCTCTCAAAGGTCACAGTCCCCACACCAACAACTCTCACAATGCGATCATCTCCTAGTACAATCTCAATATCAAGTGCCCTCTGTACAAGCTCTGAAAAGAACTCCCGTGCACCTGTCATATGGCGGGAAGCCCCACTGTCTATGTACCACACATCGGGTGATGTACTCCTACTAGATGTAGAAGTAATAAATGCAAAATCCTTGTCAAACTATGAAACAAACTGCTCCACCTCTGCTGAAGCTGCAATACCCTTCTTCCCCTTTTTTTCCTCTCAAGACATGTAGCAGCATAGTGCCCCATCTTCTGACATGCCCAACTTTTGAATTTGGACATATCTGTATCTTTCTTCTTCTCCTTTCCCTTAGCCCCATCTGACGAGGCCCCTTTCTTGGCCTTCTCTTTGTTCTTCCCCATGGTTGTCAAGGCTACATCCTCCTCATCTGCTATCTTCACCCCACCACTGCGAGTCTTTCATATCTCACGCTGCACACAATCATCCCAGAATTTGTCCCAATTGGGAAGATTCTCCGTAGAGGTAACAATATCTCCAAAGACCTCCTAAGACTTAGGAAGTCCAGCTACGACTATCCTGACTAACTCTGTGGGTGCAATTGCCTCACCAATAGCAGTGAAATCATCACGCACTTGTTTTAGCCTGCCAAGATAATGAACTACACTTTCAACTTTTGTCATCATGATGTTCTTCAATCGTTCTTTGAGTACCATCTTCCTGCTCTCATTGGTACTCTGATAGAGAGTGGTTAGAGCTGTCCACATATGATATTCCTGTGTTTCCTATCACTTGAGGAACCACACGATCCTTCAGATTGTTTATCAAAATCTTTTTTTTTTTGCATTATTTTTTGTGAATTCAACAAGTTCATTTGCAGTAGTGGGAGGTACAACCTCTTCCCAGACTATGTCCCAAACTGCTGCCTCCTCAAACACTGTTTGAATTCTGTCATTCCAAATGGCATAGTTGGATATCCCATTCAGTATGTCCTCTATCCATAAGAACATGGCCATGAGTGCTGTCCAAAATTTACAAAACCAAGAAAATGGAGAAATGAACTTTCCAGCGCACCTTGCTGTCCCAAAAGTTCAACTTGTGTGAAATTTCACCTTGCTGTCCCAAAATGTCAGTTTGTTGTCCAAAAATTCAGTTTGTTGTCCCAAGCTACTGTTTGCTATTCAAACTGCAATTTTCAGCCTGTAGTTCTGATACCATGTTGAAATTTGATGGCTAAAAAGTTTCTTGCAATCCCAACCTGGTTTTAATTTCACCTTATCACCCCCATTCAGTTAAATGCCTTTTTCCATAAACTTACATTCAACATATAGAATTCTGGAAATGAATTTTTTTCAGATTAAAACACATGCTGAAAATAAATATGGACATAAACAGAACAACAACACAAAAAAACACACACGGATTGTTGGTTGACTTATACCCGGGAAAAACCCCTTCAATCTTCTTTGAGGAAAACTTGTTAGAGAGCTCTTCAAATTTATTTATCTTTCATGTTCAGGAAAAATATATTTGTTTTTTTTCGTGTTCAAAAAATTCTCTCGAACTGCGTGCAGCTCACAATATTAAACGTCGTTCGTACTCTACCTTCTGAGGTTTTCTATGACTTGATTTCTGTGCCTAGCTTTGCCCAGAAATCACTACAATTTGTTGCAACAAATTTCTTTTTTCAGAACTTTTCTCCAGCCCTCAGCGTCATTTCTCCAATATGCTCATGAAGAATGAATGAATGCATGCAATCTCTCTTTTCTTTTCCCCCTTTTGTTTTCTTAAATGAGTTTTGGGCAACCCTAAGATCTAATGGCTCAGATTCATTTAGATCAAGAGATGAGAATTAATGTGTATTTAATTCTCATTTTCTATTTTTTAACTCACCCATTAAATAAAGTACCTACATTGTACTTTATGTCTAAAGTCACTTTTCATTTTATAATATAACATTAACTTTACTACTTATAAAGTCACTTTCACTTTATAATTTAATATTGACTTTACCACTTATATAGTCACTTTCATTTTATAATTTAACCTTGACTTTACCACATATGAAGTCACTTTCACTTTATAAAGTCACACTTAAAAAAATAATTATTTTGGACACTCTTCCCTAGGTAGAGACTAACCCATGGGAAACCACTTGTCCAAGGTACATTAATAATCAACAAGACTACAATTAACTACATATCTACTTGAGTTTTTAGAGAGCTTTACATCAGGTGCATCATCCAATGTAAGTGGATGATTCTGTAGCCCATCATTCACCCAAAGTCCAGAGTCGACCCTTCTGCCTTGAGGTCATTTTCTACTTGGTTTTTTTCCTCAATAGATTTTGATCTATCAAAGACTTTTCCATTGGGAGAGAGAGGTATCCATATCTTGCGTTTTTCTTCTTGTAGGCACTTGTGTCATATCCTTATTCAGGTCAGACATGAGGTTGGCTTTTAGAGGCGTCTCGACTTCTTTAGTTGATCACTTTCTCTCCAGAGCACCTTCCCCCTCTTAGATTTTTCCTGGATGCACCTCGCCATCTCTTACTAATAAGATAAACACTTAACCTGGCTATTCGAGTGTATTTCTATAGATTATACACTGAGGTCGCCTGGACCTCTCCTTTGATGGGCCTTGACCTCTCACGCATGGAGAAGGTTGCCATGTTTCACAAAAATGATGGACAATCTTGGGAAGATTCCCTTTGCTCTTGAGGTATGTGGGTAGAATGAGATATCATTGCCTTATCTATACTTGTAATATTACTTGTTAAGTAATTTTAAATGTGTTTTTTAACTGCTTAATGTTTATCTACAATGTGTTTTTTGAAGGTTTAATGTTTATCTATAGTTTGGTTGCGTATTACGTTCCTTGAAAATTCAGTGAATTAAGTTGCTATAGCAGGGATTCCAAGTCACCTAGAACATTGTTTATTTTTTCAATGCCCAACACATTCAACGCATCACTATCCTCACCATTGCATTATCACATTTTTCTCAACTTATGTGAGAGAACTAGATTATTACATGTGAATTGGAGAAAATACTCAAAATTACTTATGTGAACTAAGGATATATATTCAATAAGTCAATTTATTTCATTATCTATGCGATCAAATAGTTAAATTTTATTTTTTTTCCATATGTTACATGCTCGAGAAAACCCTTGATTACTTCCCTTCATTTTGAGGCTGCACCTAGGGCAAACCCTAGTATCTTCAGTGCACAATATCGATGAACAACTAGGCTTGAATTACAATAATATACTCGTTAAGAGCTCAACATGTCACTTGTAGGAATTGAACTTGGGTGGGGAGGATAAGAACATTCATCCCAACTAGCTAAGTTAAATCCGATTGACAAATACTTAAATATTCCAACCTTTAGATGGCCCAACATTTTTTTATGTGAGTTAAGGATATATATCATTTATATTAGATTTCTTATTTGAATTATGGATATCTATTTTCGACATGCGTATTTGCTAGTGTCAAATTCAATTTACTTTTAACAAGTACAAACACTAGACATCGTTGAGCTCTATTGCACCTTTTAAGTTTGTGAGAGTAAATTCATTTTCAAAAGCGTGGTGAAGCTTAGATTTAGTATGAACCTCTAAAGGTTGTTGAGGTGACTATGAAACCTAGGATTAGATGAATCTCCACTAATTGTTTTTATATTAAATATATGATTATGATACAAACATTGACTGATTGTTTAAACACACTAGGTGTTAGATTGATCCCCATTCTATTGATTTAGTTTTTGTTTTTTTTTAACACACGGTGAATTGGTAATTCTATAGAGTAATCTAGGGGAGACCCAGGATCAAAGAGTAATTTAGTTAATGATATGTGCAAGTTGTGGATGCATAGGAAGAGTGTTGATAAATATAGTTCGAGTAGAAGCTTCATGCACAAGTTAGTTGTGAACGTGTAAGTAGTAATTTGAGTGTAATATCCATTTCTAATTAATTGTCCTAAGGGGGATGAAATAACCTATCATACCATGTAGGCTATATTCTTGGATAAAGGGGAAACCCATTATCCAATTTTTTGGGGCAACATTGGGTAAATTTGGGGTAGATGGGGCCAAAAATCCCAAATTGGGGGCTACACTTGTAACCCCTTACATTATATTAAGGAAGAGAGAGCCCCTTGAAAAATCTATAAATAAAGGAGAGATGAAATAATTTTCTCATCATTGATTTGGATTTGGAATATCCTTGTTTGTTTTGAGTTGAGGCTTTGAGGGTTTTAAGACACCTTTCCTTTTGATTAGTTTTGGTGTTGGTTATCCCACCCTAGCTAATCCCCTTCTCTCCAATTGATTTCGGTGGTGAAAGATTCCACCCTAGTCAAACTTTTTCTTCTTCTTATTTGTCTGGCATAATCTTTCAAAGGACAATTGCTCATCTAGTTTATTTGAGATGCACAAGGGATAATCTTCTATGGATGGATCAGTGGAAAAAACCTACTGGGCACATCTAGGCCAAAAAATCTTACTCGAGAAGCACACTCCCTAATCAATTTGAGGTCAACGATTGGAATCTGAAAACAATTTCATATGGAAATGAGTGCGGAGGTCTTTTAGGGCACATATTGAGTGCTGGTTTCTCTCCCTAGGCTGTTTGGATGTTATTCAAGGAATTGGTATGTCAAGCAACAATTCTTTGAAGCAACAAGCACTTACTCCTAGACTGGAAGCTCGATTTTTCAACTGCTTCACTTAAGTTAGCCAATTAGACAATGAGTGTGTGCAGAACAATTCGTGTTCATATTGCAGAGGGGGATGGGAAAGCTACAACCCACACTACCCCACAAACTGTTGGACACAAACTGCCTAAACAAGCTTGGAAGGCAGACAACAACCCATTTAGGGCATCATTTGGAAGCAAGATTTTCAGCAGACCAAGATCAAACTAAGTAGTAGAACAAGTTAGTTTGTAAGTTGAATTAGTAGTTGTGGAATCATTATTGTTGATTATTGTTGTGAATAATTTATTTGTTAGTTAGCTACTGGTGGACAAATAGAACCACTGTCATAACAGCCCTAGTGGTAGGTTCATACGTTGATGTGTTGTAAAAGTTTACTCTTATTTGCATCATTGTGTACTCTGTGTTATCTTCTCTGGAAGTTGAAAGAATACTATGGGAATCGTTAGTGTTTTCTCTTTTGAATTTCACAACCTTAAGGGCAAAAATCCCCTTGGGACATTTTTTTAAATTTTTAAATCCAATTTTAAGGTCACAACCAAGCCAGCCACCAAATTGGTATATGAGACCCCCCTTGTTTGTTGGACAAGGGGCCCACCTCCACACAACAATTTAACTCCCAAGACTACGAAGGCATACATACTCTACCCCCTTTGGTTTTGGACCTATGGCCTCTTATGATGAAACACATGCTCTTAACCATTAGGCCCACATTACAGTGGTATCAGTGTGGGATTATTTTGCTAGCCTATGAACATATGGGTTGATATCACTGACCGAGAATATTTAGGAAAGGCTTCAATGGAGGATAGGAAGAAGCAACCTCTAGAAGAGACCATGTAAACTATGACTTCTCAATTGCAACAACACCGACAACTAATGACTTAGCTTCTTCCTTGTTTGTGAATAATGCGAGTAATAACTTCCATGTTCAGCCTAATACCCATTTGGACAACCAGTCAGAAGATTTCAAGAACTTGGCTTCCACAATTCTTAGATGGGTGGAAAACATGGAATTGTGGACCACCAGAACATAACAAAGATACTTTAGATTATTGGAGGGAGTATCGAATACTAGGAGAGAGTACTCGGGTAGCCCCGACGTTTCAGGAGTTCTGTAACATTAAGTACGAAGGTAAGCCCATAAATTACGGTAAGGGCACACAACATAAAGCAATCATGAAGAATTGGAATGATTTTTGTGCAGGTTGCAGGGAAGATAGATCATGACACTGATGATAAGCCAAAAAAGAAGTACAGAGTGCAAAGATAACATTATTCAGTTGTGAAATATGGCATGGAAATTCTAGGTGGAGAAGTGGTTGCTACAATATTGAAAATCCATGAAAAATATTGCAAGGATCAAACAAATGTGACTCCCAAGGTTGATCAAGAGGATGAGAGGAACACAGGTGTAGAGATAGAAAAATATATCTCTTGGTAAAAGTAATAAGGGTTATGCTGTCAATGCTCTGGCTCTGCATTCAAGCCATTCTGACATCTCTATGACTCAACTCATTAAGTTACCTCTCAGTGGAGGGTATTCAGAGGAAAGTGATGGGATTACTGATTCACCCTCTACCACTGATCAAGATAGAGCTGCCCCTTATGAGTCCTAAGACGTTGAGGAGATAAGCAGTGGAACATATCCGAGGCTCAACTCTGCTGTTGAAGAGGAGGATGATCCATCAACCATGGGCAGTGGAAGTGAGAAAAATTCATATGAGACCAATGGGGGCATCCAAGCGTGTATTCTCTTGGCAAACTCATAGTCAACATGGAAGTATTACTAAAAGATGTCTGAATCAAACAATGGACCACAATTTTCTCAACCACACTTGCTTTGGGAGTATTTCAAATGCAGAGTTTGTTTCAAAAAGACGTATGGGGAAGTCATGTCGCGAAGTGAAAAGGCGAGAAACAAAGGAAGTGGAGCAAAGGTCTCTAGCTACTTCTAGTTAAGACGTAAATATGAAGCCAACAACTTCCACTTTGAAAGAGTTTCACAATTTTAGGCAAAAGGAATCCGTGGACAAGTTTTTGAAGGTATTTGATGTTATGTTGAAGAATTATTTTGACGAAAGTCTCCCTCTTGAAGATGAGAAAGCAATTGGTGGCAAGTCCTGCAACCAAGCTATAGAGCAAGGTGATGAAATTGATCTAAGGGCTGATCATATAGGAGAACAAACTTTGGGATAAAAATGTAGAGTGAGAGTTCACCCACAATTTATTTTTGCCTACCCTATAGAAGATCAAGAGAGACAAATTGAATCGGGAAGTGACAAAGAGGTGGAAATGGAAAGGGTATTAGAACAACAAGCATAGTTGATTGATTGGTACAAGGACGAAGAAAATGATCAAATATAATGGGAAAATAAGTTCAGAGAGCTCAATCATTCATCTACGCAAAGCATGTAATGTCGCAAACATGAAAAACAACCTAGGGGAGAAGTAAAGAAACATGAAGAAGTTTACCTTGATGGGTTTGAAAATTTTACTAGTGTATCAATCACTATAAAGAAAGAAAGCATGTCGAAGTCTTGTGAGTCCACATCTGTCGAGTCTAGTATTTATGACACTGAGAAGTTAGTTTCCAACTATTAGGTTTTGTAGCATCAGATGTGTTCTAGCCCTAAAATTTTGTGAAGAGGCTAGAATACAAGATATCTCCAAAACCTAGAAATAGTTTATGGAAATTCTGCTTAGAAGTGACTTAATTAGATTATTAACCAGTTTTTAAAAATTTCCTAAGTCTAAACTTATGGAATATGGTTAATTATTCAGAATTAATTAAGTCAAGGTGTGAATGATCTAGAAACTCACACAGATCAAATTCAAGTTAATCCTAGCCATCGATTAAGATTTAATCTTGGCCGTTGAAGTCTCAACAAAGGATTATAAGAAGAAGTTGATGGGAAATTGGAGAACACACTTCAATAGTTCGATTTCATTCGCATATTGATTTCCAGAGTAGCATCTGTCATTTGTTGGAAAGAGAGCCAGTGAGATCGAAGTAGAGAGAGAGGGGGAGGGACAATGAAGCCGGAGGAAGGATTCCAATTCCAATGAGTGCATTTGTAGAGAGGCAAAGGAGCCACAGTGAGGCTGACACAGAGCAGCGTAGTAGCCTCTAGATGTAATTTCGAATTTGCTGGGGAGGCTTTAGTTCCAGAAGCTGGGTAGAGGTTCGAGAGGCTAGGAGAGATTTTTTTCCATACAACAACTGACTAGACGACTCGAGGAGAAACTGTTCCGAGTTGAGTGTAGAAGTGACCATGCTAGGGTGACGCAGTGACTACATAGGGCCAGTTTGGACGACTCAATTTGAGCTGAGGTCGGAGTCCATATTTTCCTTTTGAGTGAGGAAATTTCCTCACTAGATTTTTCTTGCCAGTATTTCTCTGTAGGATTTACAGTTTTGGCATCGAGTTGTACTTAGATTATTTTACTGCTGCATAATAATAAAACCCTCAGCTGTTGCACTGGTTTTCCCAAGTTGGGTTTTTCTGGGGACATTGGTCCAAAAATAATTGTATAAATTTATGTGTGTGTGATAGCATTTCTTTTAGCATTTATTTCTTTCGCAGTTTATTTGTGTAGGTTGCAATGATTCAGTATTTGTTGTAGCAAACAATAAATAAATTGTTAAAAATTAATTTAACAATTAGGAGAATTATTTCTAGTTGCTGCAATAGGATTAAGGTCACCGATTTTTCAAAACCCACGCTCTTGATGTTGGGAATGAAGCCATACATGTAATGCCTGTAAATGAATCATAAATGTGTCTTGTTAATAAAATCATGCTTTCCACTAAATTCAATAATTATTACGGACAAACTTGCAGTTTTGGCCGCTCTTCTTTGGACAAGGAAGAGTCTATAGAAGTGGATAAATTCATACTTAATATTGAAAATAGTTCATAAGATGTTCCAATAGGGAATATGCAAAAACGATGTTCAAAAAATGTATGTGTCGAGCATAAAAGAAAAGAAGAGAAATTAGGAAGGACATTTGAGAATGATGCCCATAATCTTGTAACGGGCTTAGAGTGCATTGGAAAGGAGAACTCAACAAGAAAGTGTGTGACCCAGTTGAGTGACAAGGTGGGATTAAATGTGGTTGAACCTTTTTGTCAAGAAAATAGGTGAATGGTGACAGGAAAACCAAGTCATACATACTTGAAAAGGCTATATCTAGGATAGCTTTTTCAAATTCCCTTTCAGCACCATTTGCTTCTGTAGTTAATGGTAAGACTGTTCATGCGATACACACAATGTGTTTTTTCCTTGCAAAGGATACTACATAAGGATTGCTATATGATAAGAAATCAAGTAGTACGATGGTGAATATAGGACCACTCAAGCTCCAAATATAGAAACGTAGTTGACAAAAGGGAATGATCAATTCTCGAAGGTAGTATCCGAAAACAAATTTATATTTATGGAGATGGGGAAGTTTGTGTGGAATTTATAGTTTGATGAAGATACACACAAAAATATAATTGAAGATGTATTTAAAGAGGAAGATGACGGTCCAAGTATTGTCAAACAAGGTAATGTTGCAGAAGCTCTAGATGGTTGGACTGAGGTGAAGGAAGTGGATATAAACGTCAGTGATAAAAAAACAGAAGTGGTGTCATTTTATGTTGCTTTGCAAAGTTTCTCTATGGAACAGAAAGGGATATAGATAAGGCTTAAAATCTAACAGTGAGGAAACTTCTCTACATTGAAGCTATGGAAATTGATAAGAAATTATACTAGATACAAAATAGAATTAAGCGCAAGAGCATGTTTTTAAAAGATAAAAGGTTGCTACGTAATACGAAAGGGACATTTAGCCACATTAAAGAAATTCAAGAATGTAGTAAAAGTCTGGATCAAGGATTGGATTTCCTGAAAAAGCAGAACTTTCAATTAGAAAGGAATGTGCAGGACATTAAGGAAGAATTTGGTACATTAAACTTTGGTTTATGGCAGTTGTAAGGCCAATGGAATGATCGTCTGCATCTTGAGGCAAGAGGGATCCTTCAAGAAGGGTCTATTGACAGGAAAAAACAAAAGGTACATGGCTGGGAAGAAATAAAGGGGCTACAGTTTGAAGGTAAGTTTCTTCTAAGCAATGAAGTTGATGTTGACAAGCATAAAATGTCCTTGAATGTCAGGGATCCTTTGTATTGTCATAGGGAAGAGATAAAGTATGCTTATGCAAGGATATAGAGGCTGTTATCACCCAAAAAAATGAAGCATATTTTGAGAAGGTTAAATAGGTTCATGTGTCAAAAATTGGGTTGTAGGATTCATTTTTTATATGCTTGGTTAAGGGAAATATTAATTTTTTCTTGTTTAAGTTTACCCTAAGGTTTAAACCCACTCATTTTCAAATCCCCTCATGTCACATCATTCATTATTTTCTGATTGATTTCAATTTCCAAGGTTTTTGTACCGAAAATACCATTTTATCCAAGAAACCACAGTTTCGTAGCAAAATACACTTTGAAAAGTCACTTTTCGCTATGAAACTGCTGATAGTTTCATAGCAAAAAAGTCAAATTTACACTAGATACGCTACAAAAATGCAGTTTCCTGTCTGTCTTGTCAGTTTAGCTGTTAGGTGTCAGAAAATCATTGGGAAAGGGTAGGTTAGATGCCATTCCAGTCATGGAGGGATAAAACCAAGGTACATGGTCAGGTCTGAAGTCATCATGATCATTTTAGGTATGTATGAGTCATCATTGGGTCATGAGAAGACATCAAAACTTCAAAATATTTCCTAATTCAGTCATTTCTCATTTCTCATTCCTTCTTTGCATGATATCGAGCTCTGGAGAGCCATTGCATTAAGCCAAAGTTTTGGCTGGTGTTTTCAAAGGTTTACATTGCAAATGATCAAGCGACACTGTAAGTTATCAAGCGAGGTTGTGAAGACATTAAAGAAACTATGCAGAAAAAAGGAGGACAAACAAGGGCGGCCAATGCCTGAGATATGAACCAACATATATGAATTTGATCAATGAAGACCCAACAACAGTGGAAGTCTTCAGAAGGACAGGTTGCTTACAGTTTTGTGAGAAATTACAAGGCTGCCATGCACAGGGCTCCAAAGAGTTTGCTTTGAATTTCAGTGGAATAGGCACCAAAGTGGGAATGCTCTATCTGTCCATTACACCATAGGTTATTGCAGCTGCTATAGGGATCCCAAGAGGATAGGAGAAGTGGTTCAAAGGTTTCAAGTTTAACATGGAGCAGTGCAAAGAATTCATGAAGCATGAAAACAATTAAATGGATCTCATCAATGCCATTCCAAGGAGCTGCATAAAGGAAAACTACTCAAAATTGCTGCTCATCATCCAAAAGTATTTTACTTGTGAAGAGAGATACCACAAAGTCTACTCATATCATTTGAAGCTACTTCTGCACTTTACTGGTAATATTTCCCGTGATCTGCCTTTCTATTTACATAGAAGTTTGTCAAAAATGGAAGATAAGGTCCAAGAAAAGTCTGAAGGGAGTGAGACTTCATTATTTCATCATGGTTTAATGAAGCTGTTGGTTTTAGATGAACTTCAAAGGTTAGGCAGAGACTAGTCCTCATTTTTTCTTGTTTGTGGTTTTGAATTGGATGCTCTTACTCCTTCAAGAACTCCTAAACCTAGGAGAATTCCATCACCATTAGCAATAGAACAGAGGGAACCATTGGTAGCAGAACTAAGTGAACTTGCAAGAATAGAACCAAGTAAGCCAATTATGATGGAGACAGAGCAATTGTAGAGTTTTGACACACCAAATGTCCCACCTGCAAAACAAAAGTCAAAAGTGGTCAAACCTGCAAAAAAAAACAAGATGTGAGTAAACAAGGAGCAAAAAGGATGACAAGAAGCCAAACAATGGCCTTAGAAGAGAAAACAGGGGCTGTAGAAGACAGGGCAATGGCTAAAGGAAATATAGAAGATATCTTACATGCCATTGACATAGAAGAAACTCCTATAGTCCAGGCTGAGGACATAGAGGAAGGTGAACATAAGTTAAAAAAGGCTAAATCTGAAAAAAAATTAGAATTTGAGGGAGAAGATGCATGTTTCATGTTCCAACAAGAAAGCCTATGACAAGGCATGCTAGGAAGCTACTAGAAATCAGTAAAGAGGTTCAATCACCTACTAACACAGTTCAACCACCACAAGAGATCATTGACCTTTCATCACCTGCAGAGAGAGATACAGTGAACAAATCAAAGAAATGAAAAGAGAAGGTGATGGAAAAAACATAGTTACAGCTCCTTGAAGAACAATTGAAATTAGCCAATCATGAAATTGCTATTATGAAAAGAGAAGCAAGGAAACAGAGTGTAGAGAAGATTCAGTTTGAAAATATGAAGGAAATTTGGGAAGAACAGGTTGACACTGTTTCCAAGACTTTGGATAATACACGACAGCTTATCAAATGGATCATTCCAGTGAGGAAAGAGGCCAAACATGTCAGGAAGATGAACACACATTTGAAATCCACCAATAGAAGGTTGAAAGATCAGGTTAAGGACCTCCAAGAGCAGCTTGAACTAATTCATGAGGAATTAGAGAAAAAAAGCCTTAAAATGACAGTGCTTGAAGAACCAATAGCTCAACCCATCATAAATGAGGAAGAAATGCTTCAAGGATCATAAGGTGAGCTGTTTTGTGGTTTTTAAGGTTAATGGCATGATAGAAACAACGTTTTGGCACTTATGAGGTTTATTTGTCAAGTTACACAAAAATATGGAATTTTAGCATTTTTCAGCAGTTTCGTAGCGTGCCTTGGCTTGAAGGACAACAAAACGCTACGAAACTACTGTAGCTTTTCTACTTATTTTTTGAACCTGTTTTGGAAGCTTTCAAGAGGTGAAATTTGAATGAGAGATGTGTCTAAGGATGATGAAGATCATACCACACGAAAGAATAAAAAATATTGAAGGTGAATGGCATTTTTGCAGTGCTACGAAAGTATGCTACGAAACTGTCTTACTTTCGTAGCGTACTATGTGGGAGATTTTTAAGCAGATTTTTGAGCATCTATGGAAAACTGGGTATTATCCAAGTGTTAGAGGATCATGACAACAGTCATTCAGCACTTAAAGACCATGAAATAAAGATAAATTAGTAGTCAAAGCATTCGTGGAAGAAGAAGACCATTTGCCTAAAAAACATGGTTTTGTTTCCAGTTTTAGAGGAGGTCAGTTAAGTGTTCATGTAGTGATGAGTCCCATCACCCCAGTTAGAACATGTGAAAGCATACTTGTCAAAGATGTAATTGCTTTAGAAGATAAGGTTGTTAAATAATGAGCAGTTTGAGTCCTATTAGGAAAAGGACTGTCAAGTAGGATAGCTGTCATTTTGTCATTAAGTAGATGTTTTATGGTTATGCAAGGTGTCATTAGGAAAAAATTCGATGAATCTAGCTAGGAGGAAAATCATCTCATGATGTAACAAGTCTATTAAAGGGCATAGAGTCGAATTTGTCAAGGGTTGGAGATTTTTTTGGCAAAACTACAGCTTTATGTAATTTCACTGTTTCAACAATACAGAGATTTGTTTCTTAACCAACCTAAGATTCTGATTGAGTTTTTAGTGCCTACTTATCTTATCTATATATTTTATGTGTCCCATTTGCAGTGGTTTTCATTTATAATACTCAGAATTCATTCATGTAATGCTTTGACTTCCTTTATAGATGAATTGACTGTGTATTTTCCTGTTTCATGTGTGTGTGTACTACTGTTAAAAACTCTTACCTGCCTCAACTTCCATGTCAAGTGAACTCACTACTGAATCAATGAAAGTGTTGACTCCATAAGCCCAATGTTTGCATACTGATACTACTTTCAACCTACACTCATCACAAACAAGTTGTTTTCCAAGTAGAGTTAGCCATCTAAATACATCTTTATTCAATATCATTAACCTTTGAGAGAGCTCTCTCAGACTGAAGAGGCTAAGATTTAGTCAAAATATTGGTTTGAAACAGTTACATGAGATTGTCTGATTAGCAGCCTATCAGGTGCAATTTTGTGATAACAGAGGAAATGCACTACATGAAACCTACAGAAGGATGTATTGATAAGCACATGGAAAAATATGGTTATAGAGGCCATAACATCAACATCACCAGAAACATCAATGTTGATCACTTGACCAAGTCAAGGCATTCATGGGCAGTCAATTTTCATAGTGGAAAATATTCTCTATGATAACAACGCTGGAGGAAGGCTAGGGGATATTTCATCGCTTGCTTCAAATGAGAGCAAGTGGTTTGGAAGTGATAGGAATAAAAGTGAGCAATCTGCATTCTTGAAAGCAGGGGGACAACTTTTGCAACACCTGAACCTACAACTGGTTGAGGACAAGCAATGTCAGGAAGAGTGAATTGTAATGTCCTTGCCTAATTGCCCTAAGGGGGATGAAATAGCCTATCCATGTTCATAGGCTATAGTCTTTGTTAAAGGGGGAAACCCATTATCCAATGTTTTGGGGAAAAATTGGGTAAATTTGGGGTAGCTAGGGAAAAAAAGCCCAAATTGGGGGCTACACTTGTAACCCCTCACATCAGATTAAGGAAGAGAGAGTCCCATGAGGAATCTATAAATAAATGAGTGATGGGATCATTTTCTCATCATTGAATTGGATTTGGAATATGTTTGTCTCTTTTGAGCTGCGACCCTTAGGGTTTTAAGACCCCTTACCATTTTATTAGTTTCAGTGGAGGTGATCCCACCCTAGCTAATTCCCTTCTCTCCAACTAATTTTGGTGGTGGAAGATTCTGCCTTGGTAAACCTTTTTCTTCATCTTATTCATTTGGCATAATATTTCAAAGGATAATCCTTCATCTGGTTTATCTGACAGACATAAGGGATAATATTTTATGGATGGATTAAGAAAAATACCTATTGGGAAACCCTATCGAATTTCCTTGAGGCAAACATCAAGAGTTTTGAGGCACAACTAGTGGATTTTGTAGTATTGGGGCACATCTAAGGAAGGAAATCCTACCCGAGAAGCCCTCCTAAGTCACTTTGAGGTCAACGATTGGAATTTGAAACATAATTTTGTATGTCGATGAGTGTAAAGGTATTTTAGGGTACAAATTGAGTGTTGGTTTCTCTCCCCAGGTTGTCAGGATGCTATTCAATGAAGCTATTTTTCAAGAAAAAATTCTCTGAAGTAGCGAGCACTTACTCTTGGATTGGCCAACTGTTTCACCTCAATCAACCAGTTACACTGTGACAATGAGCCTATACGAAACACTTTTTGTTCATATTGTGGAGGTGGTCAGGAAAGGTGCAACCCACACTAACCCATGGATTGTTGGATACACTGTGCTTAAACAAGCTTGGAAGGCAGGCGACAACCTAGTTAGGGCATCATTATGAAGCAAGATGTGAAATGAAAAGATCCTGGTAAATTATAATTAAATGCCTAATCTGAGTTTGACTTTCCCTTAACTATTTTGAAGTTGGGCTCCAAGGTAGATTGTGGGAAGGAGGCCAATAGGAAGTAAGCAAGGGCTTGATTAATGATACCTTTTGTTAGGTTCCTATCACCCAGTGTCCCCGACGCTATAGAGTTTGTGGCTCTGAGGACTGCAAGGTCACCGTATTAACCACCGAAGAGTTTCCTGGGCCCCTCAAGCTAGATGAGAAGGGTTGTCCTAAAAATATATTAACCAAGCTTATGCTTGGAGGTAAGTTTTTAGATGCAAGACTAGCTTGAAATGATACACAAGGTGAAATTAGAGAACGATTCTTAAGATGAGATTCTTAATGTTTTAATATACTCTATTTATGGTAAATTTTGAGTTATATCGCCAAGTAATTATTAATGATATTCAAGAGATAATAAAAACTATAAGAATATGAGGACAACTATGAGATTGATATAAGATGAATGCTCTCCATAATAATGCACTAACCTAGAATTCAAAAAATAGATATCCACCTACACAAATAAAATTTTAAAACCCAAAACCCCAATATATACAAAGAATAGAAATAAACCCCAAATCCCTAAAAACCCCAGCTGCAAACAAGGGTTAGGGTTAGAAGCTAAAATTATTTACAAAATTTATTTTACAATATTCACAATAAATCTCAAGCTCTAATTAGAAAATATATCTTTATTTGCACAATTAAATTGGAGATAAATGAGTAAATAAAAATTTTTAATTTTGAGCCAAGATTAAGATATCTGCAAAACAAACAATCGTCAGATAGATCTTGGAAATATAACACAATGGGATCTCGGGACTTTGGATTTGGGAGTTGGCTGGTCCAACTGGAGAATTCCCCTCATGCCCAAGATTTGAATCTCGATTAGATATCTGCACACTTAAGACTATTTTTTTAGCTTCAAAAGGGGCGAGATACACGTTAAAACCCTCAAGATCTAGAGATACCTGCTAGATCAATCAAGTTAGAACGTTTTTCTAAACCCAATACCTAATGCAAGATTCCTGCGCAAATAGATAATCCAACTGTTGGCTAATGAAATGAAAAATGTAATAGAGCATTTAGGCACATGATTCAGAAAAATATTACCAGTAGACAACAGAGGAACACCACCATGAATAGACCCCAAAGTATTTTCTATTAATTCTAGAAAAATATTACAATAGTAGAGCTTAACTTAGAGCTTTCTCAACAAATTTTCTGTATTTTGAGAAGCAAATGACCTCTAATTTATAGATAATTCCTCCAAGTGGAAAATAACGACAGTTGGCTTGATCCTCGTCAAAGTAATCTCGACCCTTGGTAAATGTATGTTCATCTTTTAATCTCCACCATAGAAAATCTTTATTTTTGAGGAATTTTCGAATTTCTCTTTTAATTCATTTTTTATTTGCTCAAAAATAATAATTTTGAGCTATTTTTTTCAAAAAATTGTCTTTGACCTAACCACCAAGGCCCAAGGGTCCAATTTTTCTTGAAATTTCCAATATTCCTTTGCTGGGGGATCTCCAAAAATTAATTTCTTTAAGGCCCACGAATTTTTCCAGTTGGAGAATTTAATTTCTCTAGGATTTTAATTTTGACTCTAATTAATTAAATTTATGGCTTATGATTTGAATTTATTTTTGTCAGAAAATTTAATTAATTGATACTTGAGGGGATTAATAATTTTTCCACCCTCTAAAATTATAACCATTGTGTATAAATATGACAGATCATGCAACAAAATATTTTTTACATAAGATAATTACAATTTCAACCCTCAAAGAGGGAACACTCATTTGTTATAGACCCTGAATTTGTTACCCAATTCTGCGACTCAATATGATCTGGTAGACCAAGTGATTTGTAATTTTTTTTAGCTAATTAGCTTAAATTATTCCTAAATCACTTTAAAAAAATACTCGACTAGAACGCTAAGACTCACCTAAGATCTTGACGAAAAATTCCACCCTAGCTTTGGGGTGAGGCTGGAGGGGAAAACTCTGTCGATCATCCATGTTTAGAAACGCAGATGAATCAGTGAGACGAAAAACCTCCTAGGATGAAAACCATTGACAAAATAATAGGATTATCTAGGTTGTTACATGTAACATATATGGTCTTAGTAGGATCATTTACATTACAAACATTGCAGAATGGGTTTATAACTATGATAGGCTGATGAATAATAATGATGAATCGAGGATGATCTGAATGCTCGAACATGATGGAATCCTTTTGCGAAAAAGTGTATTGCTATAGGGTAGTTGACAAAAAGTGGTCAACACACTCCAATAGCGCTCACATCCTAGAGCGCTACAGGTCTGATTGAGGATTCTGAAGGCGAATTTTTGTTAATTTGGTTCCCTTGCACCATGGTTTTTCCACCAAACATCTACAACGAAATAAATAAAACATAATTAAATTTAAATAAAACATAATTGAATTTAAGAAATCTAGAGTTTTAAATTAGTAAATTCTAACGAGTTACGACTTTTCACTTACGTGGAAACAAGGTGGTCCTTTCACAAATAACATCATCAAATCCAAATAGTCCAATACCATCCTAATGCCTCTCTATTTTGAATTTGATTGTGATCCGAATCTCGAAATCAGGTACTATCCTATGAAGAAAAGTATGGAGCCCTTCCATCACCTTGCCACAAAAATCAAAGTCGCATTTGTAGGAAAATGCGGGGTTGAGGAAAAATGTTGTTGCATGTATGGGTCGATAAGCATCCCTGTTCACCAATTACCAATCATATCCCATAACATCATGTGTTTATTAAATTCAGGGGTACCCTTGTCCACATAATAAGCTTTAATAGTCTCTTTGGCCCTATCCATGGACTCATACAAATAAGCCATTATAGGCTTATCGCTATTTATTAATCTCATAACCTTTACTAAATGTTCACTAACTAAGCACACTTCTACTCCTTTCCAAAAGGAGTTAGTGTACACCAATTTAGGAACGACTCTCCCATTCTCTCTCATGCTATAATTACAATCACGCCACTTATCACAAACAAACATTTACTTCAACTCAAATTGACATTGAAGTAAAGATTGAAGAGTAATGAAGTTGGTGGAAAAACGTGTGTTTGCAAGACATTTTAACTCCCTGTTTTAGGTGTATCTCCCTGCGAGGCTAAGAAAAAAAGAATGGTTTTATATGAACTTGGGGATGCTCGTAGCAATATCAATCACCTATTTGATGGATATTTTCCCCATATCCTCAAGCATTAAATCGATAAAATGTGCAACGCATGGAGTCCAAGAATAAGCATCCTACTAGCAACGACATAATTAACTGCATTATTTGTTATGATTTACACCATGTTATGCAAACCAATCTCTTCGAGAAACCCATCTAAAAACTCACCTATCAATGTTGCATCTTTTATATGTGTTGATGCATCTACTGATTTAATAAACATGGTACCTCTAGGACATTGTACCAAGAAATTTAGAAGGGTCTTATCCTTCCTTTCCGTCCAACCATTAGACATCATTGTGCATCCAAAGACCTCCCATGATTGCTTCACTGTTCGCCAATATAGAGTTGATGTCATCCTTTTCTACTTGAAGAATTGACCTCACCAACTCCTCATATGTAGCACTTTTGTACAATGGGCCCACAAAAACAATAAAATCACACATTAGCTGCCCACAACAACAATAGCATCACACATTAGCTGCATCTAGAAAAGACATCTCCCCATAATCTTGTCCACTTCTTGCTTCTCCCTTTTTTTTATTACTGACTTGATTGAAGGTTGTGCTCCAAATTTGGTTTGTGGAACAAAAAATGATGACCTCTAAGTAGGTCAAGCTGTGGAGCCTCTCCCGAGTCCCAACTACCCTCAAGGTCAGAGGTAGATAGCTTTGAAGATCTGCTTGCACTTTCAATCTTGTTTGTAGGTGCCTCTTCTCTCCTTCTGTCCTTTACATAAATTAAACCATGTGCAACTCTCATAACCTCTGGGCCAGATGAAGTAAAAATCTCAACACCATGCTTGGGGATTTTAGCCAAATGGTATTTCAACCAGAAAATCCCTCATGTCATATGCTAGCCACACAATTTGCAATTCAACCTTTATTGGTTCTTTCCAATTTCAGGTTCCTCATATTGCCAAAATGGGTCCAAGGCCTTTGGCATATTTGTAGTGGAAAGAAATAACAAAAAAATAAGAGCCTCCTTATTTAAAAATTAAATTTTTAGAAATTTAAATTAGATTATTGCAATGAAAAATGGAAATAAGAGGGTGTATAAAAAAAGTTAAAAACTAAGATAAAGCTTCATGTCCAATTATGGAAAAAACCCTTACATTGTTTCACGGGCATGAAAATCATAACAAATGAAAAAAGAAGAAGAAGAAAAACGTTGGTAGGAAAAGAGGCAAGCAATCATATGCCTAAATGTATGGGAAAAATCATTAACATGGGGGTATTTAAGAACACACCTATGAATGGAAGATGAGAAGTCTGTTTGGCTGATTTGGAAAATTAACTTTGAACCTTTAATCCACAAAAATAAAAAACCTTTGTTGGTGATGATAATGGTTATTTGGCCCTTAATCCCCCTCCTTGAAGATTATCAAAATTTCTCCTCCTTCCTTCTCCAACCTCCAAAAAAACAAGAAAATGGGCAAAAAAACCTCAAAATTTCTTTAAAAACCCGCGGGCTAATTGTTCGAATGTTTTTTTATATTGCTGCGCAAATTTTTCTTGAAAAATCACGATTTTTTTGAAAGAATCACTGTTTTTTCAAAGTTGAAAAAAATCACGATTTTTGGGTGCCGAAAAACTGGAATAAAAATCTCGTCGATTTCATACCAAGTACCTAGTAGCAGGAGTGGTACCATTACCTTCAAGCTGCAATCAGACCACTCTTTAAACTTTTATGATGTTTTTTTTGTTCTTGTTTAGTGTTGGCTTGCTTATGGAAGTGAGAAGGTTTCTCACTAGTTTATTGCCAATCATTTCTTTGTATAAGATTGCTAGATTAAGCATCCATAGTTTTGTACTTAGATTTACTACTGCATAATAATCAAACCCTCAGCTGTTGCACCGGTTTTCCCGAGTTGGGTTTTTCCGGGGACTTAGTCCAAAAATAATGATGTATTTTTGTGTGCGTGCATCTGTTGTTTCAACGTTTATTTTTCTTCCACAGTATTTGTTTTGTGAATGTTGTAGTTATATGTCTTGATATTTGCCATAAGAAACTGCAAATAATTTTTTAAATTAATTTAACAAATAGAAGATATATTATCAGTTGTTGCAGTAGGATTTAGGATTCCCAGATTTTCACATGGTATCAAAGAGAAAATAAAAATTCAGAGAGCTCAGTTGCAGAAAGGAAGAGGAGATTCATAGCACTGCATAGGCAGCTACTCAAAACCCCAGAGGCAACACAATATCTTTGGCCAGGAGGGTCAGTTTTTGAGGAAAAGTTTATTTCTTTGAGAGAGCGATAGATAAATTAGATTTTCTAGATCGAAGATTACTAGAGGCAGAGGGAGCAACAATATTTTTCCTTGCAGAGAATATCTTCCGCTGGATGTGATATTTTGTAGTAGTTGCTAATGAAAAATAATGTCAGGAGGAATAAATTCCACACACTGAGGGAAATGTTTCCTCAGGGAACTTCTAGGTCAGAACTTTGATTTCTCACTGCAGAGCAGTAGTAGTTGTGAGCAGATTTTCCCACTCCAGTAGGGAGTGCTAGAGCCTAGCAGCAGTTGTGCAGAGGAGAAGAGGAAGATTTCGACTTATTTGTAGAGATGGCATCAGCAGGTTTGAGAGATCAGGATCGGTTGGATGGAGAATCCAACTATGTGATTTTTAAGGCAAGGATTACTTGTCTTCTAGACAAATACGATCTCAAATCTTACATTGATAACGTGGTGGTTGTACCCACAGTTCTAGATCAGCTCAAGGCCTACAAGAAGTAGATGGTGAAAGCGAGGAGGTTGATTCTCAATGGGGTTCCAGATCATTTGGTATAACACATGGCTGGCAAGGATACTGCAGTTGTGGGATGATCTCGCTACGCTATACCAAGGATCTTTCGAGCAACGGAATATGCATCTTGAGGAGAAGTTGAGATGTACCCATATGCAGAAGGGGGAGCGCGTAGAGCCCTTCCTCACTAGGCTTCAGGATGTTTGAGACTAGATGTCAGTTGTAGGGTCAGCACCCCAACCTATAAAATTGGTGTGGTTAGCCCTCAACAATGTTTCCGAGGACTGACATGTTTTTTTTCCAGAGTATCTTAGGCAGAGACAAGTTGCCAAAGTGGGACAAAATGTGGGCTAATTTGTAGTAGGAGGAGATGAGGCAAGATTTGGTGAAGAGCACCATCAGTGGAAAAAATAACAACAGTAGGAAGAAGCAAGTGAAGGAGGAGGAGAATGTGTCCCTCGCATCAAAGGGGCAGCAAGATCAGTAGAGGAAGAAGAAGGACCTTTATAAGGTCAAGTGATTCAGGTGTGGTGAGCTAGGACACTACAACACTCGGTGTCCTCTCAGAAATAAAGACAAAGAGGAGAAGCAGGACCAATAGGTTTCATCTTCGAAGATTGATAGGTTGTCCTCCAGATTGGAGGAAGATTTTTCCATGATGACAGAAATCCCTCTAGGAGTGAGGTGGGGTGACTTGGTTTTGTAGCCCCAGAGTGCTACAGGATGGGCAGGATACGAGATCCCACAGTCAGAGTACCAAGATGGACCATTGGTAGTTGGTGCAGTCAGATGCCAGAGTGACAAATGCATTAGCTAGTAGTGGTCATAAACTGAGCAACACAGTGCAGAGTTGGCAGCAGTGGAGTTGGCACAATGCAAATTCAACAACATCGCAGAGGCTTCAGTGACAATGCAAAGACTAGTAGCAGTTAGCACTTGGGTAAAAAATGCATCACACTAACCACAGTTAGTTTAATGTGTTGGATAGTTCTCAACTTCAGATTTTGTAGTTGTAGTAGCAACAGATGAGAGATAGTTGCAGGTGTTGGAGAAGTAACAACAATAGAGTTGCAATGAAAATGCAGTAGTTCAATAGGGTCAACAACAACACAGATGCAACACATATAAGAGTTGCGCAGTAGTTGGTGGGTAGAGAATATGGACATCAAAAACATGATAGGAGATGGTGCAGAGGTAGTGTGTTGTGGCAGTAGTTATAGTTGCAATATTAGAACACTTTCCTCGCTAAGAGGGAGTGTTAGTTTTTGTAGCATCATATGTGTTCTAGCCTCGAGATTTGGCAGAGAGGTTAGAATACATGTATTGTCCAATGCCCATAAATAATTTTGGGAAATTCCACCTAGAGATGACTTAATAAAATTAATTAGTTAGTTTTTAATATTTCCTAAGTCTAAACTTAGGAAATATGATTAATTAAAAGGAATTAATTAATGCATGGGGATAATCTTCTAAAAAAAGACCTGGGTTGATTTCTAGATAATATCAGCCATTGATTAATTTTTAATCGTGGCCGTTGAAATCTCAACGAAAGATTATCAGAAGAAACTCAATGGGCTTGGAGAACACACTTGTAGAGTTCGATTTCACTAAAAAATCGATTTCCAGAGTAGCAACGTTCAGTTGCCAGAGAGAGAGCTAGTGAGCTGGAAGCAGTGAGAGAGGGGCAGGGATTATAAGGCCAAAGGAATATTTTCCAGTACCAGTAAGTGCATTGCAGAAAGGCAGTGAGTGCCAAAGAGAGGCAACACAGAGCCATGCAGAGGCAACACAAAGCTTCAATGGGTGATTCCGTTTTTGCTGGGGAGAAAGAGATTTTCTGAGATGGAAGCTGGGTAGGAGGCCCAGAGGTGAAGGAGATCTGTCTTCCAGACATAAGTTGTAGAGAAAAAAATTGGAGAAGAAGTTCTAAGGCTTGTGGGACACAATACTGCGTAGGCTGACGCAGTGATTGTGCAAAGGGAGCAAGGAGTAGCTCCAATCAAGCTGAGTGTCAGATCGCCTGTGGAAGTGAGAATGTTTCTCACTAGTTTATCGCCAGTCATTTCTCTGTAGGATTGCTAGATTAAGCATCCATATTTTTGTATTCATATTTACTGCTGCATAATATTCAAACCCTCAGCTGTTCTACCAGTTTTCCCAGGTTGGGTTTTTACGGGGACTTAGTCCAAAAATAACGGTGTATTTTTGTGTGTGCATCTATTATTTCAACGCTTATTTTTCTTCCTCAATATTATTTTTGTGAAGGCTTCAGTATATATGTTTTGATATTTGCTGTAGGAATATGCAAATAACTTGTTTAATTAATTTAACAAATGGAAGAAATATTATCGTTTGTTGCAGTAGGATTCAGGATTGCCGAATTTTCACATTTTGTTCCTATTCTTGGTATCTTTTGGGGTAGCACTTGAAGATCCTTCTGCTAATAAGCAACCTCCTATTTATTTTTTGGAACAAAAGTGCAGACTTTGAATATCTTGATGTTGACTTGTTGAGCAGATCTGAAAGCAACGTGGATGATTCATTATTAAAGCCATATTTTGGAGTAGGAAATCTTGAAGAACCTTGTGCAGTGTTAAAATTTGGGTACCATAGGACAAGTGGTTCCCTAAGGCTTTGATCTTTGGCCTAGGTAAAAGTGTCCAAATTTATTTTTACTTTTCTCCTAAAGTGACTTTATAAGTGGTAAAGTCAATTTATTTAAAAGTGACTTTATAAGTGGTAAAATTACAATTTAATTTTTAAGTGACTTTATTATAGTCAATGAAAAATTAAAAAGTGAAAAAGTGACTATGGAAATAAAAGGCTAAGTGGGTCTTTATTTAAGTGGGTGAGTTAAAAAATAGAAAGTGAGAATTAAATGCACATTTATTCTCACCCTTAGATCTAAATGAATCTTAGCCATTAGATCTTAGGGTTACCCAAAAAGGTCACTTAGGGTAAAAGGAGAGAAGAGGAAAAGATCACTTCAGTATTTCGTGAATAGATTGAGAGAAAAAGAGAAAGAGAGTAAAGGATATTGTCTGAGCAGATAAGAAGAGAAGGAGAGCAACAATACTTGGCACGAATCCCAAGGAATTATTTCATTAGTCCGCATAACAGGATAGAGGCACGATTTTCAAGGCAGTTTGGCACGAAAATTGAGGAGAGAAGGTACAAAATTTATTGCAACATTTTTTAGACACAAATTTCGAGGGCCGTACTGCAGGGTTTCGGCACAGAAATTGAGGTAGCATTTAGCACTGTTCTGGCACACATTCGAGGAAGTCCATACTGCTGTTTTTGGCACACATTTCCATGCAGTCCATACTACTATTTTTGGCACGCATTTTCAAGCAGTCTATACAACTGTTCTGACACAATTTTCAAGGTTGTCTGTACAACATTTAATGCTGTAAATTTTGCTATAAAAACTCTAGTTTGTTGTTGGCACATTTTACGAGGTGGAGGTCAAGCACGAAAAACGAGATAAGTAAAATTGTGGTTGCTGGAATTTTACTGTGTACTTTTGTTTCTCTGTAAAAGAATCATTAGGGGAATTTTGAGGTCTAAAATGGGCCTCCTAAGGAAATAATAAAATAATAGCTAAACCAATAAAATAATATTTATGAATTTTCAATTCACTTTTTGCACCACAATCCATGTAACCATAGTTAAATTCAATTCAAAAGTTGTACCAAAATAAAATTAATAATCAAATTGTATTGGTGTGACTATAAATAAGAATGAGCTTTTCAAGAAAAATTCATTATCATTGAACAACTAATTCATTTTTCCTTTGTACTTAAATAACTTAAAATAAAATATAAATATAAATTTATAAATTTTTAATTATATTATATGCTATTAATTAAAATTTATATTATTTAAATTGTATAATAAAATGTAATTAATATACTATATAAAAATAATATAATATAATATAATATAACAAATGTATAAGGATATGCATTGTTTCTTTCAAAGAAATATGAAATGAAAATAATATATTTTTATTCAAAAAGTGTGAAATGACATTTATTATGAATACTTTACTTTGACTTTAAAAGTACTTAGAGCACTACCATGGTTAACCATGAGTTTTTATCCACCATTGAGAATGTGACAAGTAAGTACCTTTAACTCAAGAAATGCCACCTCAACCATTATGGATGATGTCATCCTTTAAAATGTGATTGGTTCTCATAAAGTGAATTTTGATTGTACATTTTCCTTAGGAGGCTGATTTTAGACCTCAAAATTCCCCTAATATTTTAGAAATAAAGAAGAGCTCTCAAACTGGTTTTCCCCAAGAGTTGTAGGGGGTTTTTCCAGGTTCACATTGACCAAAAATCACTGTGTCATTTTCTGTGTGTGGCTGTTTTCTTTTCCTACGTTTTCATTTCTACATTTCCAGCACTTGTGAAATCTCCAAATTTTTGTTTTTAGAAATTTATTTCATTTCCATAATTTGAATGTATGGCTATGGGAAATGACAGTTAACTAAATGGGAGTGATAAGGTGAAACTGAAAACTGGAGTGGGGGAGAAATTTGTACATGCAGATCTATTGAAAACATCCTTTGGACCAGCCCTTGAAGACAACCTTGGAGTAGCCTCATTAAAATTCCCTTATGTTGACTTGAGGACTTGTGTAGCAGACCTTGGAGCACCATTGAAGCCATCCCTTGGAGCAACATTGTTGAAGCTATGATGAAATAACTTTGAAGAAATTATTTGTGCGGACTTGAAGAGTCTTGGAGACACATACTAAGCTTGTTGGAGTTGACCTTGATGAACTAGCCCTGAAGAATTTTGGAGACTATTTGAGGCATTTGTTGAAGCGGATCTTGGATTTATTTTCAGGACTTGTTGAAGAAGGTATTGGAAGTCCTGAAGCAACACTAAAACCATCTTGAAGGAGAGGGTTGGAGCTCTAGAGGATTGGAGTCCTCACACAAGGTTGGGTCCTTGTGGAAAACTAGGTCAGAGACTGAATTGTTGAGAGGATTGGAGTCCTCAAGTACACCAGGTTGGAGCTTGGTATAGAATCAGGTTGGAGCTTGGTTTGATTGAAGATTGGAGTCTTTGTCTAGGATTGGAGCCCTGAAGGAATTATGTGTTATTGTACAAATTGGAACTTGAATTGTTGTAAAAGAGGATTAGAGTCCTTATCATTCTTATTAATACAATTATTCTTTTATCGTACATCTTGTGTCCCGGATTTACTAAGTGACCTTAAATGGTATACGATAACAATTGTAAAAGAAATACTGATTCACCCACCCTTTTAGTTTTTCCAAAAAATCCAACAAATTTCACAATTTTTCAAGACTTTAGGATTAGGGGGGATTGCAATGTTTCCGTAGGATTTTGTCATGTGCAAGGGTATGGAACTAGTATTTAATCAAAATCACCAAGCCCTCTATGTACCTTGATGTTAGTGGCATTGGTTTTCAAACTCCTCTATCATGACCCTACTAAAAATGTACCATCACTAAGACAAAATCTTGACTTCATTTGATGATATGTAGGTATTTATTGTAGCATGATTTTTTTGGATGCTAGAGGCCATCTAAAGCCTGCTTGTTGATGCATTTTCAAATTAGAGGATTTAACATTGTGCTATTTTAGTCACATGAATATATATGTTTTTATTTAAAATTTGAATATTTTATGTGTTTTTGGTTGACTGGTTTTTTGGTTTGGTTTTTTTTATCGGTTCCAGTCTGGTTCTGACTGATTCTTGGTTCAAAGGTTTTCCAGTTTGATCACTAGTTCAGTTCCGATAACATTGGTTTAGGATGACAACCCTCAGATGAGGAGGAAGAGATAATAGCCCCTTCTAGTTCTATCAGGAGACCTTGTTGGTTCTGACAAACATTGAGGGATGAGTTTTGTTACGAGAATTCGATGGTTCACACAGACATTGAGGGATGTTGAGGAGTATATTTTGTGCTCCAACGAGCACATTTAGGGAGAGTAGGCTTTCAAAGAAGTTTCCTACTTACATGAATTTGACAAGTAGAATCATTGATTATGAGGCTTCTAGTTTTAAGGAGACAACAAATCAACATGTATGGCAGGATGTCATGGAGTATGCCTCCATCATGAAGAATAATGTTTGGGATATAGTTCCAAAATTGGTGCGGAAGTCAATAATATCTTCTAAGTGGCTCCAAAAAATCAAGCATGTTGTATATGGAAACATTGAGAAGTTCAAGGTGAGGTTTGTTGTGAGAGGGTTTTTTGAGAAAGAGGGAGTGGAATATGAGGAGAATTTTGCTCCAGTTGTCATGGACACTTCCTTTAGGGAAATTAAATCCTTAGCTTCATTTATGAGATGGAGGATATAATAGATGGATTTGAAAAAATATTTCTTAATTGGATTGATGCCTAAAAATCTAGTAAGTCTTGTGAGAAGCTTCAGAAAGCAAAGGCCAAACTATGACACAACAGTGAGGTGGATGCTACTGTCACCTCAACACTCCACCTCTTGTTGTTTAGTTGAATTGCACCACATGGGAGGCTTCACAGTATAGGTCACCTAAGGGTGTACTAGGTTGATAGGATCAACGTGACACTTTACGAGTCTAGATCAAGGTACTTCACACTAGGAAGAAGGCATACTTCTTTAAAATAAGGAATACCATACCTATGAAGAAGCTTATTAGATAAGCCTTGTTGCCTAGGATTTTATGATATAAATCAACAATGGCACATCCAAACATAAAAGCAAAGGGAAAATGTTTTTCTGCAAGATATAATCAACTAATGGGGAGACAAACCTTCAAATGACCCTTAAGTTGAAGCTTTTATGTAGAATTAGGGTTTTACATGCCCTAGAATTGCCCAGGGTTAAAGACATTAGCCTTAGAGAGGCACCTCTAACCATGAAAATTGCTATATTTTGATGATATAAATTTCAACAAGGTAAAAAATTCGTAAATCAACTGAAACACTCAAGCCTTAGTTGAAATTTGAATTAGACTTGAACCCAAACCTTAACAACTTTGCTTGAAGGGAAAAAATTTTAGAAAGAGAGGAAACAAATGAAATATTGTAGTTTTTGATCATGAAGATGGCTTGTAGTGCCTTCTATCTAGTTAGGTGATGGAATATTTGGAACTTTAACCATGGAAATATCAAACCCTTGAAAGGAGTAAGGGGAAAAGTCCTAACTTGTCACTTGTTAACTGTAGCTATCACTTTATGAGTGATTAAATTCACTAGAAAAATGATCTCTAGGAGGTTTTCAAGGGAGTTCAAGGATGCAAGATTAAAGCATGAAAAAATCCCCAAGCATTTCATGTATACATAAGCATTTAGATAAGGAGCATAGAAACCCGAGGAATATTTCATAAAATGCAATAACCATCTCCAAAACAAAAACTAGCCTTCAATCGCTAAAATCTACATAAGATCACATCTCCATAAGTAGCGAAGTACAAAGAGCAAGGTTGTGTTCTCTTTAAGAGGGGTAAAATTCCACATAAGTGATGATAAAACAATGAGAAAGGTGATCCTCTATCTATATGAGGTCTACCTCTTCTAATTTATGACTAAAATCCCCTACATAAGTTTTATTTTGATTGGATATAAAGTACAATTGGGTTACAACCCAACCCATTAGCTTAACAACAAAACATGCCAAAATAAGCCCACACGTGTGAGTCAGAAGGCTAAAAGAGTGATGATGTCATGCCCTTTTAGGGCTCCAAATGCTCCATTAATGCAAAGAAAAGGCTGAAAGTGTCTCCAAGCATTATGTTTATCCTCCATTCGAGGAAAATCCTTAAATAAAGCCTCTGATCAGTTCCAGGAGTCCAAAGTCCAATTGTGGGTGCCACACGTCTCCATGGGTGCCAAATAACAACATGGTGCCTTCTCTTTCCAACATTGGGGATCCATTAGGTGCAACAAGACCCCCTCAATCATCTCGGGGGATGGCATCCTCATATAAGCCTTGGACCATGGCATTCCCATAAATTAGTGTAAGGTCAACCTGGGGGCATGCTAGGTCCATTAATACATCATTAAGAATCATCCATGCTAAGAAAAAAAAGTTCAATGTTTTGGCTCCTGAGGGTGCTTTGGGATATGCATCAAATAAAGTCATCAAAGTGCCCAACGCTCCGCCATAAGTGGGCAATGCTACATTTTCTAAGTCATCATGCTCTTTAAAAATGTAATATATGGCCTAGGCAACATGTGGAGTAGGGTGTTGTCAAGGTCTTTGCTGCTTTGGACCACCTGGAAATATCAACTCAAATTCAAGTGAAAGAAACAATTCATTTTAGGCCAAGATAATAAATTTATCTAATTGAACCATGCTTAAGTGTCAAGGGCATATTAATACCTCAAACTAGGATCACCTTCAAATATGTAACTAGAACAAGTCCTGTAAAAGTGTTCCCTACCTTTGCAGGGGTGGCTAATCAATTAATCCTATTAGGTGCTTCTAACCCCCAAGGGGAAGTGGCTTTTCCAAGGTCAACCCTTTGATCAATAAGTTTCAATGAAAGTAAGTGGCAATGGAGGAAAGGGCTTCATGGCCAAGTGCTATAGTCAAGGGACTAGCTAACGAGCATCCACATCGTAAGTGTATAGATGTAATGGAGGGAGAAATCGTAGAGGCACAAATTACCCTTCTTGAATTGCTTTTTCCACCCCTCTTGTATGATTTTAACTTCTTTTTTAGAATGCTTTTTTATTTATTTCATATCTCAAGGATCAAAGCTTTCTCTTTATGATATAACATTTATTTTACCCCTTAAGATGAGGTAGTTTATAGCTCATCAAGGTTGGGACATCCAAGGCTTCCTTTTGATGGATGGAGCATCAAGTGCTTAGAAACTGGATTTTGGATAATGAGGGTGGAGCTCGTGCTAGGCATTTTCACACATGCTGGCTTATTTACTAGCCATATTTTGAATTTTAACTTTTCTTTTTATTTTATTGGGGCCATCGCATGCTTTTCCATTCTTTTCACTACATTAACCTTCGGGGTAATGCTTTTAGGCCCTAGTCAAATATGTGGGTAAGAGAGTGACACATCCCAATGAACTAAAGACAACTAACCCAAAGAATTGAGATGATATCAAAGGGTAATAAGGCGACTTGAAAAATTACAAGTATGGCAAGGTAGAATGGACATGCTATTTCAATCCAAGTCTTCCAAGTAGTGCCCCTCCTATAACCCTAAGGCCTTATGGGAGGTCCCATTGGACTAGGGATAAATATTAACTTCCCTGGTAAGGTAAGAGAACAAATTTATATTCAAAACCATTAAATCATCCATATCACTCCTTTATCCATGCTAAATGCCCAAAAATTTAAGTAAAAACACTCAATTGCAAAATTACCAAAGTACCTGATGAGTGGCAACCCACCTTCATCCAAGAGGAATGTTGAATTGTGAGAGGTGGATAGTTGGTGTAGATGGTGGAGGAATTGACATATTATCATCAATAAGCAAATGTGTAGGGTTGTTGGCTCGCTGGATAACCAATATAGGAGAAAAAGTTCTCTCCAATGGAGTAACCCATTTTGGTGGGTAACATGTATCATTGAGGAAGAAGTGTACATAGAGTAGCCTTAGGGATTTGAGGTAATAGAAAATGATGTGATCAAAGATTTGAGGGGCATAATGGATTATGGTTAGAGATATTTTGGAGATGGTGAAGTGAAGTTTGAGGGGTATACAAACCTTGATTGGTCAAGTGGCATGAAAAACAGGAAGACCAACTCTGGGTGTTGCTTTAGCTTGGGATCTGCCATTGTTACATGAATTTGTCACTCGTCCCTTGCTCATTCTCGTCCCGCACAATGGAGGACCCATTTCGTGACTCCGTGAACATTGTCATGCCTTGAAAACATCATCAATGCATTCCTCTAAGCATGAGATTTCTTTGCCCGAGACATCTCCTTTATATAATCATGAAAAACATCCCTTGCATCGCGCGGCAAAGTGGGGCCGTTAAGACTCTCGCGCCAATGAGGAAAACTCGCAAAGAGGCTTCGCGCTACTCGCGCCCGCCGTCATGGTGCGCAGTCGCGCCACCCATTTTAGGGATCATGCAACAGTGGATGGCGTGCTGAGTTCCAACAAACTCACAAACCATTGCCTATCTTGAGTTGGGAGGTTTGGCTGCGGGAGTTCTATGGAAGGGAAGTGGTTTTGCCACCTCCCATGGAACCTTCCTTGTTGATAGGGCCAATCCCATAATAATAGGGATCCCAACTCCCTTCTTCCCCATCTATAAAAGCCTGCTCAAATCCATGGCAAGCTAGTCTTGAAGTGCTGAAGCTTTGCATCTCCCTATTCCCAAGTGCCTTTGTGCTGTAAAGAATCCCTTCTTTCCCTTAAGGCCCATTCAAGCGAGGAGACCATTGTTACGAGACTCTGGAGAGGTTTCCTTTTCCTTGGCGAGCTTTGCGAGACGTGGACGACCGGAGACCCGTTCGAAGGAAGCTGCGACGTCAGAACTTGGTTGTAACTTCTATTCGTTTATCATTTTAATAGATGACTATGATTATGGTTCCACTCCTTTTTCCATCATGTTAATGCGAGTAATATCTTTTCTGACCGATGTTTAGTTACGTATGCTGGTTCCTATGCTTGTATCCGTTCGTTTCTTCTGTGTGCAGGTGTTCATCCGCGGAGATCGCGGAAGGATTGTGATCTGCCAGGGCTGAAGGACGGGGACATCTCTTCTTCAGATCTAGCGTTGGAATCCAGGTAGGCTCTTATCCCAAGTCTTTCATTCGTAACTAGGAGCTTGCGTCATAGCATTGCTTGTTTGTTGCTAGACCCCTGCTGGGCTAGTAGGGATCGCCTCTGTCCGCAGAGGGGATTTACCTCCTCAACAAATTGGCGACTCCACTGGGGATCGTCCGGTTTTCCTTGTCTCGTTTATGTTGTTTCGCTTTGATCGTTTCTCCTTGCTTGATGAACCTTCTGGGTTGGATTCTTTCATTGTTTTAGCTGCTTGGTTTGCTTAGCTTGTATTGGTCTGCTTCTGGAAGTAGCTTGTTTTTAATTTTTGTTGAGAAACTCGACTGGCGCGGTTTTTAACCCGACAGTCGCGCCACTTGGCGCGTGTTGCCTTTGTCTAGCCCGCGCCAATTGACTTCTGGCGCTAGTTTCACGCTCACAGTCGCGCCACCCCTGTGAGTTTTTTGAGTTTCTTCATTTTTGAGCTCTCTGGATTTGATCAGTGTTTTTCTTCTTGATTTTCCGACTGCCTGAGTGTGTTGGAGTCTTGTTTGGCTGGGAATTCACCTCTGTCCTTTGGTTGTTTGCTTCTATCTACCGATTTCACGTTTTGAGCCCTAGGGCACCTAGTGGCTTAGTGTATCGAGCCCTCCTTGGGAGTTTTGGTGTCTTGATTGTCCTGTCAACTTGCTGGTTAATTCTCCTCATCCTCTTAGTAGTCGTTGATTGTTTTGTTGCGTTTTTTGGGTGATTGTTCATTCCTTCATTCGAAATTCGTTTTAGCCTTGCTTTGGACCTAGATCACACGGTCCATTGGAAGCTTCTGAGTCTTTTCTTTGCTTTGAGAGACTTTGGTCGATTTGGGGATCTGATTGCGTGTGTTGTTGAGTGAAATGTGTTTGTTTCGCTCTCTTGAATATCGTTTCTCAAGTTGCTCCATTTGTTTTCAAGTTTGATTAGTGCATATTAGCCATTAAACATTGAAAATCAAAAAAAAAAAAATCTCTTTTGCTTTTGTTAATTAGTGCAAATTGTGATCTTTTCCATATCGCTAGTGATTAGTGTTTTGAATGAAAAGTTTTCAATTGCATTAGTTGCATTAGAGATCTCATTGTTTGTTTTCCGTTCATTTCGTTTGCATAAAAGCTCTCAACTCTTATCTAACTAGTTTTCATCGAACGAAATGTTGCACTGTGGCATATAGCTCTGCATTTAGGAGTCTTTCGAGACACTACACACGATAGGGCCTGGAAATTGAAACTTAATTGAAGATCAACTGTAAAATTTATTCAATTAACCTAAGGCAGCATTGGAACTTAACGAAATATATTTAGAAGGTCTAGGCTAGAGACGTGTTCCGGCGTCGTTAAACCTAGCAGCTGTCGTTCGCCTGTTGGCTTTAGACAGCGCTAGTACGGACTTGTGCTCCCCGTATCGTCGCGTATATAAAGGGAGACCCCTCTAGGTTTTCAATCCTTTATCCACAGGAAGCCGAGTCTGCCGCCCTATACCCGTGATACACCGAACACAGCATTCGGGGAGACTACCTGCACGTACGGAAAGTCCTTGGTCGATTTCTGTTTCATTTTTGAAACCAAGGTTTATATTGCAGTTCACGGATATTTGGTACACCCTTTTTGCCTAGTTTTTTTCCTGAGCAGTCATTTGGTCTTTTCCGACTCCCTAAACTTGAAAAGACCGTCAAGCGCTTGTCCTTTCACGCTTGTGTCAACTCTGAAAGAGATAGAGTCATCTTTTTATCGTTTCTCGACTCTTAAAACATGAAACGGTAGAATTTCTTACTTTCCAATGTGGTAAAATTGATCGCCCACGATTACACACCCGTTTAGACATTGCTTGTTGACCGTTTGATCATGTGTCTTAACTCGTTTTCAGCCCGTGTGTGTGTTTGCTCTTTTCTTCTAGTCTTTTGCCACAGTGGCGGAACCTTCGGTTTCGTCTACTGGTAGTCCTTACACGGACGATTCTTCAGAAGCTTCTCAGCCTTCTGTTGAACCACAGCAACCTGTTGTTTCCGAGTTTCCTGACGGGGGACCGGTTCTCGCCGAGCAACCCTTTGGAGGACCAGTTGAGTTCAATTGGCCCTTTTCGGACCCTGTGTCTGAATTGAGATTAGGAGTTGATTTCCTTTCTCTTACATCGGGTTCACCGTTTGTTGCTGCTATTTTTCCTCCTAGTCCTCACCGTCTTTTGCGTGATTTAACGGCAGGATCAACCATGAGTGATTCTGGTGAGGAAATTCCTGGTCAAGACTATCAGCGCATCCCGCGTAGATTGTTTGAGGGAGACGACTTTGAGCTGGCTACCATGTCGTCAGCCAGTCCTTCTTTACCACAGGGATACAGATCTCTGGGTCAGATCATTTTAGCTGCAGCCTCTATGGGAATATCATCTCCTGCTTCGAGGCCAGCTGTCACTACACCCGGGGTGTCCCCTTCGACGCCCGTCACTTCTGTTCCCGTTCGGCCCACTGTTTGTGTGGCCGCCTCTTCTCCTGTTGTCTCAGCATCTGCTACCAGGGCTGGGCCAACTCCTGAAGATGTTTATTTAGCTACTGCTATACCGGAGAATATCTCTCCGGAGGAGTATTGGTTGTCTTTACTACAGCCGAACGCCAAAGCTGGACCGTTTCCCCAAGATCCTTACCGATCTTTCTTTTCGCACTATGCACAGGACGGTACTCTCGTATATGCTTTCACAGGTCAATATGACGAGCACGGGGAGGTTTGGCGCCTACCCGCTCTTGAGGCTTATCTGTATGCTCAAGGTTTACCGCTTAACCAGGCTTATAACCCGCAGGGACAACCTTTCCAAGGTCAACCTGCGGGCCAACCTGGCTATCTTTATGATCCACAAGGGCAGCCTATTCAAGGCTATCCTGTCGGCCAACAAGGGCCATCGTACGGTCCGCAAGGACAGTATTATAACCCTGCTGGTCAACCTGCTCAGCCTCAGCCGGGGTATCAACCCGGACCGGTCTATGGTCCCAGGGGGCAAATCCAACCTTCTTTACCGATGCAACCGCAGTATCCTGTTGTTTCTAACGTTGCATATCCGCAGGGACCATCCTATGGTTCCGCTTCAGGTCAAACCGGTTTCCAGCAACCACCTGGTCCTGTTCCACCACCAGGCCAACCGGCTCATCCGGTACAGCCCGGTGTTCCGCCCCCAGGCCAACTGGTCCATCCGGTACAACCTGGGGCTCACTTACAACCAGGTCAACCTGTGCAACCGGTGCCGCCTGTCTATCCAGGCCAACCTGGTCATTCAGGTCAGCCCTTGCATCCAGGCCAGCCTGGTCATTCAGGCCAGCCCTCCCAGTCGGGTCAACCTGTTCATTCAGGGCAGCCCTCTCATTCCGTTCACTCTGCTCAACAACCTGTTTATTCAATGCCGCAGCCAAATCAACAGTTGCGTCCTACGTACCAGGCTCCGCAGGGTTCCACTTTTCAGCAGCCTACTCATCCTCAGGGTGGTTATTATTCTCATGGTCAGTCTCAACCGAACTATAACCACCCCAGAGGCTCTCAGTATTATCCTCCTCCCCCCGGTTTTACCTACGCTCAGCATCCAAATCCAAACGCTGCTTATACGGGGCCGACTCCTAATCAGGGTCCGTACCCTGGTTATCAAGCCCCGCACTATGGTTACCATCATCCAAATCAGTCTGGTTATACGACCTATGCCCCCTACGGTCAGAATCCTGCGGGACAAAACCCGTGGGGGCAGGGATATTCACAACCATCGTGGAGTATGGGTACCAGACCTCATCCTGGGCCTGGCATGGCAGTTAACCCTCCATTGCCGTTCCTGGCTACCTTGGAACTGCCGGACGTTTCAAAGTTGACCAATGATCCGATTTTACATAATCCATATTGGCCTTCGGTTCCCACCAAGATACCAGGTGATTGTCCCAAGTTTGAGGGAAAAGCTGGCGAAGACCCCCAGGCGCATGTGATGACGTATCACCTCTGGTGTTCGTCTAACTCTTGGACCGACGATTCGATTCGTCTGCGTCTTTTCCAGCGTACTTTAACAGGAGCTGCTGCTAAGTGGTACATAGAACTGTCCCGTGGTATTTTTCAAGATTTCAACTCGTTAGCCATGGCTTTCCTCACGCATTTCCAGTTACCGATCCAGTATGAGGTCGAGACGCACCTCATGTCTTCTCTGAAGCAGGACACGGCCACTCACATCTCGGATCACATCCATGAGTGGCGGCGCCGTCGTCGACTGATCAAGTTTCACATACCTGATCAGATTTTGACTCACTGGTTCACCACCTCCTTTGTGAATAAAATCGCTCAGGATATCGCGATGGGAGCGTGTGTGACAGAGGAACAAGCTATCGCGCGTGCCCAATACCTGGATCTTGTCTATTCGCAGTCTGGCACGCTTTATGACATCTTGACTGATGCTCCACGGCCCGGAACCACTAAGGCTCTGCCTACCCCTACGGTGGATGGTGTCATTGGTTCCGTTTCTCAAAATTCGAAGAAGTCTTCGAATGGGAAGCATAAGGCTAATTCTTCCAACAATACCTCTGCTAATCCCGCCTCATCCGATTCTGGTAAAACCGCGGAGGTGAATGCCATTCAGGCTAATCCTGTGGATAAATCCTCCAAGGGGAAGAAAAAGGGAAAAGGCAAATCAAAATCTGATGCCCCGAAACCGGAATCTAAAGCTCGAACTGAGGATGGTTCCCAACGTAAGCCGAAATTCCCTTGCCTCATCTGTGAAGGTGACCATTACACTAAGGATTGTCCACGACGGTCCGAAGTTAGTCAACTTCTTAAAGGCTCAAAAGGGACTCCGGCTGTTTTAAAAGAGCCATTTCCATCTCAGCAGACCCAGATGGTCGAATAGGCGTCACCATCTGCACCATTTGGGTCTCAGGTTTTCATGATGAAGACTAATGCACCTATCACTATCGCTACGCAGTCGAAAGATTACAGCGGTCAGCAGCAGGCACCCGGGAAGGCGGTTGCGGATGGACCACCTCCCCCACCTGTTTGTGGTCCGTTGGAAATCGAGAAGCCGACTCTCGAACCTGTTGTGAAGCCACCTCCCAAGGGTGTTCTTCGAAGATCCTCTTATAATCCAAATGCTCGTGCCGCTCAACATTACAGTATCGTTGAGGATTTGGCACAGGCGCCATGTGCTATGTCCGCACTTGAGGTTCTTCAAAGTTGTCCTTCACAACGGAAGGCTTTACTGTCTGCAATCGGTGGTATCGATCCCGCCGACTCGAGCCTTCTCACCTTCGATCTGGAGAATTTTACTCCCCGACTTCCACATCAAATCGCTTTGGTCATTCAAGTCGGGATTAACGGTCTGAACATTCATAGGGCCGTCGTAGATGAGGGTGCATCTACCTGCGTTATGTCCTCCGCTTGTTGGAAAGGCCATCGGCTCTCCAACCTTGTCGTCATCTCCCAATGCCCTTGAGGCATTTGATGGTCGGGAATCTAAACCCCTAGGAGTTCTCGAGAGTCTTGCGATCACATTACAGGGAAAAACTGTCAACGTGGAAGTAGAAGTGGTTGACGCTAAACTCAACTACAATATACTTCTTGGCCGCAGCTGGACCCATGCCATGCTCTGCGTGCCATCTACCGTCTTTCGATTCATTAAGTTCCCTCACGAGGGAAAGATTGTCACGGTAGATCAGTTGTCATTTTTCACCTCTAGCTCTGAGAACAACATGCCATACGTGGATCAAATTCCGAATCCCCCAGACAGCATAGGACCTGGTCTTTTCAAAGACCCAGTTCTCATGGGTATTTTCCCCGCACCGCCACCGAATACCGCTCAAGTCAACATGTTGTCCAGGACTGATGACCCCTGGCTCATTCCTACACCTGAGCAGGTATATGAGTTTGGAGAATCCATGCCTTTAACGCTAGTAGAGATCAGCTACTGTGAGATTGTTGCCGCATCGGACCCTCCACCTCCTCAGCATGCTCCGATGAGCATGGCTCTCGACGTCTACTCGCAATCCCCCTGGCTTGGTCAGGCTGATTCACCTGATCCTCTCAGAGAGACTTTTCCTTCATATGAGGCTATCATTGAAACCATGTCTCTTGAGGAGCTTCCCTGGGGCGATGGACATCATCGCTCCTCGTTTATGCCCAGCTTGGGGGCAATGACTGATTGTCTGGAGCGCTATGCTACTCAGGTTCCTTCCCCTCCTCTTCAAACACCGATCTTGATGCACGAGGTCTTTTCGGAGGGTAATCTGAGTAACATTACTCAAACTGTTCCAATCAACATCTCCGTTAAACCAGGGATTGTTGAGAACATTCATGTGGGTGTGACTTGTTCTCCCGAGGAGATTCAAGTCTATACTGAGCTTTTCAAAGAATTCAGAGATGTTTTCGCATGGTCCTACGAGGAAATGTCGGGAATTGATCCTAATATTGTCGTGCACGAGATTCCAACCTATCCAGGTGCGAAACCCGTGCGCCAACGCTTACGTCCCATGCATCCTCGGAAAGCCGCCGCTATCAAGGCAGAAGTTGAAAAACTTCTGAATGCGGGTTTTATTTATCCTATCCCCCTTACAGAATGGGTGTCCAACATCATCCCTGTCGATAAAAAGCAGGGTACAATTCGAGTCTGTGTGGATTATCGCGATATCAATCGCGCCTGTCCTAAGGATAATTATCCCACTCCGTTTATCGACCAGATTATCGACGAATGTGCCGGGAGTGAGATCTATTCCTTAATGGACGGTTTCTCAGGCTATAACCAAATCAATATTGCACCCGAGGATCAACATAAGACCACATTCATCTGTCCGTGGGGCACTTTCGCGTACAAAAAACTCCCGTTCGGCTTAAAAAACGCTGGCGCCACGTTCCAGCGCGCGATGTCCTATGCTTTTCACGATATTCGCCATATCGTCCAGCCTTATCTGGACGACTTGCCAGCCCATTCGGGTAAGCGAGAGGACCATCCTAAGCATCTCCGCCAGATATTCCTTCGTTGCAGACGCTACAATATCAGGCTCAACCCTCATAAGTGCGTCTTCTGCGTTGATTCTGGCCGTCTTTTAGGCTTTATAGTCTCGAAAGACGGAATTCGCCTCGACCCTCTAAAGGTTGAGGCCATCGTAAATCTCCCATCACCCTCCTCCCCGTATCAGTTACAGAGTCTACAAGGGAAAGCGAATTTTCTTAGGCGCTTTATCCCGAATTATGCCGAGGTGGCCAAAGGATTCACTCGTTTGTTAAAGCAGAATATCCCCTTTCACTGGGACGAAATTGCTCAGGAATCCTTTGAGAAGCTGAAGACATTGCTAGTCAATGCTCCGTTGCTTCGTCCTCCGGACTACCACCGCGACTTCACTTTGTATCTAGCCACCGCATTTAGCACCATCGCCATGGTCTTGGTGCAGGATGACGATAACGGTGATGAACATGTTGTTTATTACCTGTCTCGGAACCTTCTCGACCCGGAAACGCGTTATGCACATGTCGAGAAGTTGGCCTTAGCAGCCGTACACGCCGTACAACGCTTTCGCCATTACATCCTTTTGCGTACGATAACAGTGGTTTCAGACTGCAACCCTATGACGTATATTCTTTCTAGACAATTACTAGGGGGCAAGTACTCCAAATGGATCGTCATCCTGCAGGAGTTTGACTTGGAGTTCACCACTGCCAAGTCAACTAAATCACCGGTCTTCGCGGATTTGATATGTTCTCTCCCTACAGATTCTGTTCCTTCACACTCAGAAGATCATATACCGGACGAAACGCTGTTTCTTATTGATACTCGTGATCCTTGGTACGGTGACATCATAGTGTATCTTCAGACCGCGACATTTCGGTCTGAGTTGGATAAAACTGCCCGCCGTCGGATTCGGCACCAGTCCCAACCCTACCGCATAGTAGGAGATACCTTATATCGTATTGGAGTAGATTCGGTGCTCCGACGATGCCTTACCTTGGACGAGGCTGAGAAAGTCTTGAATGATTGCCACAGTGGCGCCTGTGGCGGACACATGTCCGGATATGCCACTGCCCAGAAGATTCTGAGGGCAGGTTATTTCTGGCCTTCTATATTCAAGGATTGTATCACTGCAGTCCGAAAATGTCATCCATGCCAGATTTTTCAGCGCAAGATGTGCGCGCCGCCGTTGCCTTTGCATCCCGTTATTACCGTCGGCCCTTTCGCGAAATGGGGCGTGGATTTTATGACGTGTAACCCTCACTCGGCCGGGGGGCATGCATATATCATTGTCGCCGTCGACTACTTCACTAAGTGGGCCGAGGCGATGTCTACACTAGCTGCTGACGGAAGAACGGCTGCTTCATTTTTATTCAACCATGTTATTGCACGATTCGGGGTTCCTCAAGCTATCGTCACTGATCACGGTACTCATTTCCGCGATTACATGATGGCGGAGCTGACAGCTGCGTTGGGCTTGCGTCACGACAGCTCAACGCCATACTACCCTCAAGCGAACGGTCAGGTTGAGGCAGTGAACAAGGTTTTGGTCACTATGCTTCAACGAACAGGCAGGTTATTTCTGGCCTTCCATATTCAAGGATTGTATCACTGCAGTCCGTAAATGTCATCCATGCCAGATTTTTCAGCGCAAGATGCACGCGCCGCCGTTGCCATTGCATCCCGTTATTACCATCGGCCCTTTTGCGAAATGGGGCGTGGATTTTATGACGTGTAACCCTCACTCAACCGGGGGGCATGCGTATATCATTGTCGCCGTCGACTACTTCACTAAGTGGGCCGAGGCGATGCCTACACTAGCTGCTGACGGAAAAACGGCTGCTTCATTTATATTCAACCACGTTATTGCACGGTTTGGAGTTCCTCAAGCCATCGTCACTGATCACGGTACTCATTTCCGCGATTACATGATGACGGAGCTGACTTCAACGTTGGGCTTGCGTCACGACAGCTCAACACCATACTACCCTCAAGCGAATGGTCAGGTTGAAGCGGTGAACAAGGTTTTGGTCACTATGCTTCAGCGAACAGTTGGGATTCATAAATCGAGTTGGCATCTCCAACTGTTCTCAGCTCTCTGGGCATACCGAACATCTGCTAAGAGTGCAACCGGGTTCACACCTTTCCAATTGGTGTACAGTCTGGAAGCTACTCTGCCGGTTGAATGTGAAATTCCTTCGCTTAAATTAGTTGTGGAGCTCTTACCGGATACCTCCCTTGAGGAAGAACGTCTTCTGTATCTCGAACGATTGGATGAAACCCGTCGACTAGCTGCTTTGATCATCGAAGCACAAAAGAAGAGGGTCAAATCTCATTTTGATCAAACTGTTTCTCCCCGTTCTTTCATCGAAGGAGACCTCGTTCTCTTGTATGATCAGGCACATGATAAGCTTGGAGCCGGTAAACTCCAGCCTATGTGGCACGATCCCTATATAGTAAAGCGCATTTTGAAAAATGGGGCCTACGAGCTTATAGACTACGAAGGAGTTCCGCTGGCGCAGCCCAGAAATGGGTTGTACCTTAAAAAGTACTATGCCTGAAGTGATTTCTTGGTGTGGTGTGTGTACATAGGTGTGTGATTGTCATTTGTGTGCATAGTGTGGTGTGCTTTGTAAACATCTTTCTGCTGATCGGGTCTTCCTAGTTGTGCAGATGTCTATTCATCCATTTGTTGGTTTCGCGGATGGTGCCTCCTGCAGTACCAGGAATCTGTCTTCCGCAGCCTGGGTAATCTACGATCCTGCTGGTGAGTTGATTGACCTGCAAGGTGTGTGTTTAGGACGTACCACGAACAATATCGCGAAATATAGCGCCGTGTTGGAATTATTAACCGAGGCAGTAAACCTTGGTATCCGTGAATTGCTCGTGTACCTAGATTCGCAACTTGTAGTATTACAGCTGAACGGACACTATTCGGTAAGGAACCCATCCATATTACGTCTGTATTTGCGTATTCGATTACTGGAAAGGAATTTTGACTACATTACATATCATCATATACCCAGGCATTTGAATACATTAACAGATGCAGTAGAAAATTTGGTATTAGACAGACATTTGCGCAATTTATAAATCATCATCACATGTAAAGAGAGACTCATCCAGAAATAGATATGTATATATATAGATATCGAAATGTTTACATAGAGTGTGTCACATAAAACTCAAGAAATATACATAATCGTCTTAGTACATCCTGAGACACTATGTCTCTCAAAAATAGGTGTGGTATAAATCCTAAGGACTAATCCGCATGGTGCTCATGGTAGCACGTCACTGCACGCACTAGGCGCCTCAGGATTCGGTGGATCCGACTCGGAACTCCCACCGTGTGGCGCTGGTATGCCATCGGTACGTCTGCTAGCCGGGCATAGTCTGGGATCCCGTGGGCAATCCCCTCGAGGTTTTGGATCAGTTCATCTCCTCCGGTGCCTTCCCCCTGAATCTCAGGGGCGAGTTGGGTCCTCCGGGAGATTGGAGACATCCCGGCTGGTCTCTCAGGTCCTACATCTGCATGCATATATAATTGTGTTAAGACGAATGTGTATTAACAAAAAAAACATATAAACATAAAATCAAAAAATATGAGGTCTTACCCAGCTCCTCGTCCCAGGCATCTCCTTCTGGTAATGGGAGATCTGTGTCCCTAGTAAAGTCAGTTCCCGAATAGGGCCAGTCTTCCATGACGATTAGCTGGCGCTGTAACCACCTAAAGAACTCTGGCCTCCAGGACATCTGTTGGCCACCTCCAGATCCGGGCATCAGTGCTACCCAGCAAACCATTCATGGCTCTCGTGGTATCGGACTCGCCACTGCGGCTCCTTGGCCCTGGAAGATTGGTATGCGTTCCAGAATGAACGATACCAAGATGGAACCATAACCGAACTGTTTCAGTTTCCCTTGTTTGCACCTTGTGAGCTGCCTTTTCATATTGATAGTTATTGCTTCTGCCCAGTTGAACAGTAAGGGACTCATGCATGCTGAGGCCAGCAGGATTTGGGTCTTCGTGGCCTCGTGCAGAGCCTGCGACCCAGCAGCCTGTGTAATGGTATGAAGAACCACTCTCAGTGCCAGATCAGGGACGGTGTGGATATCCACCTTCTTGCTTCCTGATCCTGTTTGTGCCCCTTGGCACACCCGTGCCATTACTTCTTCCATATTTTCCCCAGATGGTCTGCTTCCAGTCAGTACAGGGATTGGACCTCTGCGGGACAATCCAGTGATGAAATAAACGTCAGTGACCTCCAGCTCTAACACCTGGTCTCGTAACCTGAACACTTGTTCCTGTTCGTCCCAGATACTGATTAGATACTGGAGGAGCTCGGGCTGAGCTCGTAAACATGGCGTGAGGAAGAAATTTTTCAATCCACAATTTCTAAGCGCATTCATGCAAGCTTGGCTTTGCATGGTCTGTTCATCCTCTTCTCTGTGCTCTCGTTCCTTCCATTCGATTTCCATTTTGGGTGATTTTCTGCATTCACATGGTCAAAAACCCTTAGTTAGATCTTTGATGAGCTTCAAATTCCAAGCAATTTGGTCTAAATGTCGAAATTTTGGGCGGAATTTAAGGTTCGGCCGCTGGCGCGGCTGTTTTTCCAACAGTCGTGCCACGTGGCGCGAGCCCTTTGCAAAAAAGAGCTCATTGGCACGGGTCCGTGCCCGATACCCGCGCCAATGGGCACAACCCTAAAATTCTAAAAATGACCACACAAAACTGATTTCTATGGGACAGCTATTAAAAAATGAATGAAAATGAAGAGCACAAGAGCGCCTCTTACCTGTGACAGACGGAAAGCTGAATGGTTAACTGGATTGGTCGCAATCACCGTCAGAAGTTTCTGCTCCAAAAGGACCACTGTTGCTTTCCACAAGGTAAATAGTAAAAAGTAATTTTATTTTTACCAATTAGACATATTTATAACTTTTTCGACGTTAAATGAGTTTTAAAAGTTATTCTTATCAAATATTTGCATATGTTATGTCGAAAATGGATTTTACGCTTGTTTGGTATGTGCAGCAGCAGGTTTTTGCGACTTAAAAGATGGAAACGAGTTGTATTTTATACTTTTTCGGACTCGGTAAATATACGAAAAAGTCACTCTGGAGTCATCTTTCAGCTCTTTTCTGACTCTCTAAATATGAAAAGATCGCCGAGGCCCTTGTCGTTTCGATCTCATTAAAATGGACACGAATCGACATTCACCCAGTATAAGTTTAACCCTTTTTCGGGCTGGGCTGGATCGATTACGAAAAAGGAATACCCTAGCCTATCGCGACTAGGAGGTTTTTCCGGATATTGTTTTCTACCTTTTCGGATCTGGGGAACTATTTACGAAAAGGGACCTGTGGAGTTTTCTTTTCCGCTGTCTTTTCAAACTCTCTAAACATGAAAAGATGCCGAGTTCTTCCTTTGTCAGACTCGTTAAACCCTGATGACATTGGATTCCGTCGAAATGACGTTCTCCGAGTTTCTCCTTCCTATGACTCGTTAAATGCACTAGGATGGATTCGCCCGAAGGGCGGACTTATATCACAAGCATATGCTATCCCCTTCAAGCTTGTTATCAAAAATAATTGGGGTACTCGCCAGAAATGGTGGGGGAAAAAATGGAACCATCGTCGTTGTCGTCGGCAGTATGTCGCTCTTGAACATGGCACTTGTCTGCATTCGTGTCGGGTTGGGGACATCTCATCTCGTTACTTCACTTTGCCTCCATGGGTTTGGGTAATCTCTTTTGACCTCTCATCTGTTCACTGCCTCGTCACCATGACCTCTGATCCGTTGATGTCAAATACTGCCAAGTCCACTATCGTGCCGTTCATGTGTTCAAGAGAAGTTGGCCTCTGCAAATATCAACCTTCCTCTGTTTCTCATACGATCCTGATTCACAACAAAACATCATGTTCCTCTGTCTCGTGTTGATGATGTGGGAATCATTATGGCCCACCTTCGATCAAGGTCACTTCCTGTCGACATCAACTCATTATCCGGGAAGTTGGTCTAGAGACTCCTTATGGTACCTTGGAGCCTGCATGCCTCAATGGCAGGTTCGTCGCATTCGACGAGAGGTTTACATCATTGGCCTCTGATCGAGTGATTCTGCGGGTGTTCGACGTCAACTCATTTATTCGCACGCCGTAGATTGTACCGGTAGTACCTTGAGGACCATTGTCATTATTGGTGGTTTCTCTCGCGTCTGTTAACAGCTTTCATCATTGGCTGGTAATCAGAAGATGTTCTTTCATGTTCGACTTCAGCTCACATATTCACATGCTTGAACTTGTACTCTGTTGGGTCGAGATGGAGCGCAAGACCCTGGATTGTGTCTGTTGTAATCCAGGCTGCGATTGTGGATTATTATCGTTATGTACATGACTCATTGATTGGATGGCTACGACCATACCTGAGTCTATTTGTTTGATCTTAGTTGGATGGCTGCGCCCATACCCTGGATCCGGATTGTAGCATACTCTGTTTCGGATGGCTGCGTCCATACCACTTATACATCATGTACTTGAGATATCCGTTGTATCTTTCTGCGCAGGTTTTCTGACGGCGGGCCTTCACTTGAACATGTTCTCGTAAAGCATTTCACCCCTCTCTCTCTCGGGCCTCATACTTTAGGGGGCATCTGTTACACATTAATTTGTCACCGTCCCTACCATTCCCCGTCCCGCATAATGGAGGACCCATTCTGTGACCTGTGAACATTGTCATGCCTTGAAAACATCATCAATGCATTCCTCTAAGCATGAGCTTTATTTTCCCTTGAGACATCTCCTTGCAAAAATCATGAAAAACATCCCTTTTTGCATTGGCGCGGGCAGGCAGTTCAGTACTCGCGCCAATGGGGAAAATCTTGCAAAGAGGTCGCGCCAACTGGCGCTCTGTCATAGAGCAGTAGTCGCGCCACCCAATTTAGGGACTGTTTTTTAAATAAAGATGGCGGAAGTTGAGTTCCAACAAACTCAGAAACCATTGCCTATCTTGAGTTGGGAGGTTTCGCTGCGGGAGTTCTATGGAAGGGAAGTGGTTTTGCCACCTCCCATGGAACCTTCCTTGTTGATAGGGCCAATCCCATAATAATAGGGATCCCAACTCCTCCTTCCCCATCTATAAAAGCTTGCTCAAATCCATGGCAAGCTAGTCTTGAAGTGCCTAAGCTCTGAATCTCCATATTCCCAAGAGCCTTTGTGTTGTAAAGAATCCTCTCTTTCCCTTAAGGTTGACTCAAGTAAGGAGACCATTGTCACGAGACTCTGGAGAGGTTTTCCCTTTCCTTGGCGAGCTTTGCGAGACGTGGACGACTGGAGACCCGTCCGAAGGAGACCGCGACGTCAGAACTTGGTTGTAATCTTTCTTCGCTGGTTATTTAATAGATGATTATGATTATGGTTCCACTCCGTTTTCCATCATGTTAATGTGAGTAATGTCCTTTCTGACTGATGTTTAGTTACGTATGCTGGTTTCTATGCTTGTATCTATTCGTTTCTTCCGTGTGCAGGTGTTCATCCGCGGAGATCGTGGAGGGATTGTGATACGCAGGGCGAGGAGACGAGGCCTTCTTCTTCGGATCTTAGCGTTGGAATCCAGGTAGGCTTCTATCTCCAGCCTTTTCATTCGTAATTAGGAACTTGCGTCATAACATTGTTTGATTGTTGCTAGACCCCTGCTGGGCTAGTAGGGATCGCCTCTGTCCGCAGAGGGGATTTACCTCCTCAACATGATGGAACACTACTAGTATGATGAAATATTATGCCACAATATCTTCTGCCTAAAGGAATGATAATCATTCAATGAAGAAAAAATCATTGAATGATAAAATAAAAAGTTGTATGGACTCCCTCTCAAACGAACAAACTCATGAAGTTTTTCAATGGGATAATATAACATACCTGAGCTCAAATTTCATGTAATAAAAGTTAATAAAGGAAAAATTAAGACCACGGTTAAGGGACACTCATTCCACACTAAATGTTGGGAAAGATATCCTAGTGGACATCACTTGATGTGTTTATGGCTAGGGAGAAAATGGTAAAGTGAATGGCTAAGGCTTTAAAAACGAAAAAAAATATTTTTCGCACATTTATTTATGAAAATAAAGGAAGTTAAGAGAAAATGAAGGTGAAAGGTCACATGTTGCATGTGAGGAGGAAAAGCAAGGAAAATAATGGAAAAATTATGAAAATAGAGGCAACCTTAATGAAAAGGCTTATGAGGACCAGTTGGTATCTTTTGCCAATTCAGTTTTGGAGTTCTCTCTCTATTCTCTCTCTCACGCACTCTTATGTACTTAGATTTTTCTTAGAGCACTTCAACATTTGATCAAGAAAAGAAAAGGAAGGAGAAGGAAAGGAAAAGAAAGCAAAGATCAGTATAGGAAAGGTTGGAACAAGCAAGCTTTTGTAATATCCCTCGTGTAAGCCACCGTAAAAACTCTCATAAAATGAGGGTTATTAAATAATTAAATATTATTAATTATTATATTTATATTACATGAAGAATATTCTTGTAATTATTAATTATAAGAATATTGGAAGAATTATTCCTTAATTATTTTATTTAGAATAATTTAAATTCTTCTATGGAAATAAATTATATTTCCAAGTTTGTATATTTTATGAATTTTAGAAATAATGAGTAATAGATTTGGAAAAAAGTATGGATAAGTGATATTTTTCTCACAAGGAAAAAACAAATATAGCTTTAAAAATAAAAGCATGAGAGATATATGGATTGATTTTGTGATTTAGAAAAGCTGGAATGCTTTTATGATTTAGAAAAGATGGAATTCTTTTATGATTTAGAAAAAAGATGGAATACTTTTATGATTTAGAAAAGCTGGGATGATTTTATGATTTAGAAAAGATGGAATTCTTTTATGATTTATAAAAAAGTTGGAATACTTTTATGATTAAGAAAAATCTATTCCATTTTATTAATTCTATTTATTATAAGTCTATGAAGGAAATAGAAGAGGGGAAGGGGAGAATACATGGAGAAAGGAGCCAAGGAAGAGGAAGAGAGTATTCCAAGCATGCATCAAGAGATAAGTAACCATATTCTTTGAAAATATTTTTTTTTCATATGGGCCGTGATTCTATAATGATTGAATTTATTTGCAATAAAAATTTCAGTGTATTAAAAGCTAGATCTACACCTATTTATGCATTATTTTGATAAAACCCCAAGGGGATCTTGTTAAGAAGGCTGAGTATTTCCAAATTTGGTATGGATCTGATGTTTTGGCCATATATCAATTGTAGATCTGAATATTAATCTACAGCTGCTGAAGCTCCTCATATAAAATGTTGTCAAGCTTTTCTGTAGCTTTTCCATTTGTTTCTGCTATTAATTCTGAAGGATTCTTGCTCTTTCTTCAAGTAAATCCAAAGCTTCTACAAAGGAACTCGATTATAGATCTGATTGTTGAGTTCATACTATAAAATGAGTCTAATGGCTGATTTCCAGTCTCTTTTAGCAGAAACTGTGCAATTCCTAAAGGAGGGTTTCTCTATTTACCAGCTCTCTCCTTTAGCTGATTTTCAGCTAGTGTTGATTGTGGGAGATATGTTTGAACCTTCTAAACTCATTTATTTTTGCTAAAAATATGCTTGGAGGTCCCACACAGCCTAAACGAAGGGAAACCAGCCCTGTTATATGTTATTTTCACACTGGATTTCTTATACATCGTCCTCTTTGAGCCTATTGGAGATTTTCCTGAGAGTGGAATTTCCCGTTACTTCCTTGGTTGGTTTTTTCTTATCTTTTGGATCCATTGTTTAGATATATAGATCTAAGGCTCCTAAGAGCACAAAAATCTAAGAGGAGTGTGTCATTCCCACACTTGCTGTGTTTCACCATTCTTCTATAGACAGAGTTTGGAACGGGCCAGGAAGCCTCTGGATTTCACCCTTCCTTGTGAAGGTGATGCATCCAGTAAATGCCCTACCATTCTATCTATGGTTTAGATCTATTGGTGTAATTTCGTATTTTTGTGATTCCATAGTGGAATATCTTATTCCCTACTGAGCCTATTTTTTCACATTTGAAACATTACATAATTGTATGGAAGGAAATAATTATTGTGTTAAAACTCTTCAAAATGAATAGAAGAGAAAAATATATCCTTGTATGCATTATTGGATTGGATTCTTGGAGAGGAAAAAGGGTAATCACATGCTTTATTATGTGATATTATTTAGAGAAACATATATTCTTGTATGCATGGGAAAAATATAGTTTTGAGTATTAGATTTCTAGAGAAAACGAAGATGAAATCACATAATATTTATTGTGTTAGCACTCTTTTGGGAAAAATAATATGTATTTTGCAAACCTAAAGGGATTAGATATGGTATTAGATTTATCTTGGGAGAATATTATGCATAGTTATTGGTTATATCTTTTGGATGAGAGGGAAATGTCACTTTGCATGCATGAAATAATAAGTGGTATGCATTTTACCATTGGAAAAGAAATGTGTTTATTTTTCGATGAAATATTTATTTAGTTTCTTTTGGAAAAAATATATGTTTTACATGCAGGAAGAAAAAGATATGTTATTGCATGCACAAAAATATAAATTGTATGTTAACTTTTTTTGAAATAGAGTTGGCATTGTTATACATAGTAACCATTATGAATAGATCTTGGGTGGAAAATATGTTTTTGGAAAAGAACATGTATTCACATGCATAAGTATAACATCTATTGCATTAATCCACTTTTAAAAGAAAACATAAGAGTAGGAAAAAAGAGAAGTTGATTGTTTGGATTGTTATCTTGAAATCTTGTTATGCATTTGCATGCAAAATATTATTGTATAGTATGTTAGCTTTCTTTTGGAAATAATATGAAATTGCATGCAAGATTTTGTTAGTGTTCGTTAGAAAGAGGATGCTTGATAGTGATTTATTTGTTACTAATGCATGTGAAATGATGTTAAATAAGGAAACTAATGTCAAAATGGTTACGTTTTATACATGCATACAAATATTTGTCGAAGTGTCACAAATAGAGATTGATTATTGGGTTATTAATATTTTATCTAATCATGATATCAAGTGTGTTGACGACAACAATGGCAGGAAAGAAGGATGACTTGAGAAAAGAAATTTGCAAGTTTAACATTGTGGAAGATAAAGAGTTGTTAGTCCATGCAGGTTTAGTAGTTACAATTGCACGATGATCCCCTGAAGGAAACAGTCTGACTACAAAGATAGAGATTGATGATTCGTGGGTAAATGGTATCATGATGATTGTAATAGCTTATAGATAGTTATGTTTTTTTTTTAATATTATTTTTCTATGTAATTTTTATGACAATGGTCAAGGGATGGACTCCCTTATAACCATTGAGTGAGGGGTGACAACCCTCATGAGTGTTTAATAATAAAATTAAACGTTTGCTGGTTTTCAGCCTACGGGGTTTCGAGGGTATGTCGATGTCTAATGATGTGATTGTTAATTGTGTTGTTTTCGTGATGTTAATTTACTCCATGATGTGATGTTAGGAAATGTACTAATTGAGTTAAAATGATCATGGGATCAATGCATAGTTATAACAGGAAATTTAAGTTAATATACTACAACAAGGAAAACTAATGGTTGTGTAACTCACTATGATTTTTACTAAATATTTCTCTAAGTGATGACGATGGGTATTTAAATGGTTAATGCAGAAATATATAAAGTAATCTATAAGGTTACACATTCGTAAATGTTGAAAAAAAGTCCTAACTCCATGTATTTTTCCTGCGAGGTTATCGGGGTATGTTACAACTTCAACAAGAATACTTGAAAGTAATAGATTGCATGTATGATTTCCTAGTTTTTTTTTACATGTATGGTATGTTCATGTTGGTATTTTGTTCTCTTTTTTTCAGTGGCATGGTTTTGTCAGGTTTTGACAGTGGTTTACAACCTTTACTTGCCATCTCTAGATAGCCATGGTATGATGGGATTGTTCTCAATTTTGAGCATTGGAATTGCTCGAAGGTTTTGGAATCTGTGACGGAGTTGCTCTCAGGAACATTTCCAAAGCCCTAGGAATCCTTTGACCAATAATGGCAAGATACATGGTAAAGCATGAGGGTGGAGTTTGTGTTAGGGCATAGTGATTCGGTCTGGATTTCATTAATTCCTAGAGATTTGGAGGTGAAAAATTCCTCGGTGATGGTGAAGGAATCCAAAGGAATTCCAAGCTCGGTTTCGTTTTATGACCTCATAGCTGGTTTAGGGGACCTCACGATATGGTGAGGGTGGAGGTGGTTTAACCTCTGTATTACTTGGTTTTTTTTTATTGGTTTATCCCATGATATCTCACATTCATGCTTGGAATATGGCACAGGGGTGACTGGCTGAAATAAATATTTGGGTAAACCATGTTTATGGTCTGATGGTACATTGAAGTTCCAAACCTCGCTAACTCTTTGACTATGTTTAATGAAAGCTAAATTATCTTTCTTTTGATTGGTAAATTTAGTTGTTGTTATTTATATTTAATGGCTCTTATCATATGGTTAGTTATAATTTTATATGCAGGTTATAAGCATGGATATCTTATTGGTTTTAGTCATGGCTCTTTTCATATTTTTACTTGTGACTGAAAGGATAATGGATGCAAGACCTAATTGATGTTAACAAAAATATTCAGAGAGAGTAGTGATCCTTATTGTTAAGTATCATATTAGTTTTGAGTCCCTTCTACTCATACTTGCATTCATGACCTGTACGTTGCCTATATAGCAAGTGTTTGAAGGAATGTGAGTCCTAGTTGGGGATGCTCATGTCTAGTCCTAGTTTCCATTTTAGGTTTATAATCATTGTAGTCATATATTTTATGAGTTCTTAAAGTTATATGGATTTCTGAGTAGAGGCTTAGTCCCAGCCTTTAAAATTATCCTTAAATTCCGTAGTTGTTAGCACAACATTGAGTAGAGCAGGCCACATTCACACTCATGTAGGCCTATGGGAGCAACTGGGGGTTTCCAGTCACATGGAGATATTGGAAAGGGACCGATTGGTGATATACCTAACGTAAAATTTATGTTGGCTCATAGAATGGGCACCTGGAGGGGTTGGGTTACTCCTCAAGGGTCCTAAGGAACTTGAGGGAAGTAGGTAAGGTATATTTTTTTGACTCCATTTATGTAAGGTCACTTAGGGGGTTTACTCATGTCGTAACTGCCCCTCATCTCATGTTTACCTGGGTAAGACACTAAAAGTGGGTAGATGTGAGGGGAGAGGTATGTTATAGGTGGTATGAGAGCAATTTTTTCTCTCTTTGGGTCATATGTGGTGCCACAGTCAGGTGGTATTAGAGTAGATCATGATCTTTCTGGGAAAATTCTGATGTTTTCAAGGTCTTGTTTTTCATGCATTCGATCAGGGTATATCATTTGTATGGTCATACATTATGGTGCATATTGATATTTTTTTTTATGGATATGTTTATTTTTATACATGTACATACTAATGTGGACTAATCTTGCAGATGAGATAAGACTCCCTTGGACATGAATGAGGTATGGATTTGATTTTGGTATCTACTTGGTTTATCTGACATGATATACTTACAAGAAATAGAGAATCAAGTATGACACACAAAATGGTAGACTATAGTTCCAGTGACTCTCCCTACATATCTATTGGGCATTAAGGAGATGAGGATTCTCGTGATGTAGAAAATACATTTAGGAGATTGAGGGTAGATATCAGAATTTGTAAGGTGGATAATGACAGGTTGGTTGAGGCTAAGGAAATACTTCAAAGGTCTCAGGAAAAATAGAAATAGGTTATTGCAACAATTATTCAGAGCTTTTCAGAGTTCTAGAAACATGAACATATGAGGATCAGTCAAGAGCGAGAGGAAAAGAATAATGGAGCCTATTGTAGCAGTTATTGGTATGAAGACAAGTTGGATAGATGGAACATAGTTAGAGGTGGCAGATCATTGGACACACCTTATCGGAGGACTAGTATGTATAGGCATCATTCTAGTTTCTCTTCCAAGAGACATCATTGTAGTCCTCACCATCATCATCCTTATAAGAGGGGTGAGTATTTTCTAGAGGATTTCAAGAATGTCAAGCCTCCTACATTTGATGGACAGATGAAGAAGTAAAAATATATAGAGGCATGGTTGCTTGGGATGACAAAATTATTTAGATTGCATAGCTATACATAGAACATGAAATCTAAGATAACCACTTTTAGTCTTAAAGGGAAATCATCTATCGGGTGGGAGGATGTAAAGAATTTTAAAGGTATTCAGGAGGATGAATTGAATTGGGATGATTTTGAGAGGCTATTCAAGAAGAATTACTTGTCGGAGAGGCACTATGATACCAAATCTAAGGATTTTTATGAGCTGTAGATGGGTTCCATGATAGATGATGAGTATACTAGCAGGTTCTTAGAGTTGTTGAGATATGTGCCTCACCTCAAGGAGGATTAGGCCAAGGTTTATAGATTCATCAGTGGGATGTCAATAGCATAAAAATACCATATTGAGTTCGATGATCCTAGATCGTTAGAAGAATCCATTCAGAAGATAAATACTTTTTATGAAAAATCAAAGCGCGAAGTTGAGCCTACGCATGGCTTGAAAGGATGATGAGAAAGATAAAAGGAAGATGACAACCAAAGCGGGGAAGACCTCAGGATGTAGGTGAGAAATAAAATGTGGTTCATTACAAGAAGTTCATTACAATTGAGAAGGGAAATAGATCAGAGCATGGAGAGAAGTAGATTATAGGTGATGGTATAGCACCATTGCAGTGTTGGATATGCGGAAAAGATTGTCGTCAGAGGGATTTTCCATTGTACTAGGGTGGTATACCTCATACTTATAGTGCACAAGAGCCGCAGACAATTGGGGATGTTGTTCATAGAATTCCTCAGATTTATGTGGCTATGGACAATAGACGGGTGGATCACCAGGAATATATCATTGAGATGGGCGGTAATTTTTGTGATCAGGTTATTTATATTTTGATTGATCTTAGATATAATTATATTTATGTTAATCATAACATGGTAAATAAGTGTGGCTTGTGAAAATAAGTGAATGCAGAATATGGGTTGGTGTAGTTGGCTACAAGTACGAAGAATAGATTTCACCATTGGGTAAGAGCTTGTGCATTTGAGTTAAATGGTATGCCTACAACAACACACTTAAATATACTGCCATTGGGATCATATAACATGTTTTTGGGTATGGATTGGTTGTACCTTCACAAGACCAAAGTGGATTGTTATGATAAGGTCATTGAGTGCATGGATTTTAATGGAGAAAAGATAATTATATATGGAAATAAGAATCCTACATCAATGAGGATGGTCACAACTATGCAAATTAAGTGAAGTTGTAGAAAAGGATGTGTGATGTTTGTAGTGCATATTTCCAGTGGCAAGGGTAATGATGTTGAGAATGCATAAATCATCGAGAGTTATCTTGTATTGCAAAAGTTTCAGGATCTGTTTCGAGCATAGATTCTAGAGTTACCTCCTAATAGGGAAGTGGACTTTTCTCTTGAGTTGGTATGAGGGGTAGCACCAACATCAAAGGAACCTTACAAGATGAGCACACCATAGTTAGTAGAGTTGATGTTTCAGTTAAAGGAAATGCTTAACAAGGGATACATTCAGCTAAGTGTATCACCTTTGGGTGCACTACTGGCATTTGTAAAGAAGAAGAATGGTAATCTTAGGTTGTGAATTGATTACAAGAAGCTGAATAAGGTGGTGATCAAGAACAATTACCGATTGTCGAGGATTGATGATTTGTTTGATGAGTTGAAGGGATAAACAGTGTTCTCAAAGATAAATTTGAGATCGGGATACCATCATGTATGCTTCAAAGAAGAGAACATCTAGAAGACTTCCTTCAGGACCATTTATGGGAATTATGAGTTTGTTCTAGTTCCATTCGGTTTGTATAATGTCCCTTATACATTTATGAGTTTGATGAATAATACGTTGTGTCCTTATCTGGGAAAGATTGTTATTGTATTCATTAATGAAATATTGGTATATTATAAGAATGAGGAATAACATGTCGATCATTTAGCAGTAGTGTAGAGATTTCTAATAGATCATCATTTATATGCTAAGCTTAGCAAGTACAATTTATTTTAGACAAACATACACTACTTGGGACATGTTTTTTCAAAGAAAGGCACAAACAGTAGATCCAGAAAATATAAAGGCCATCATGGAGTGGATAGCTCCTAAGAATGTGCAGAAAGTGAGATCATTTATGGGATTACCAGGTCATTACAGAAGGTTCATCGGGAACTTCTCATGCATTGCATATCCTATTACATAATTGCATATGAAAGGTAATAAGTTTGAGTGGACATAAGAACACTCCACTAGTTTCAAGCGGTTGAAGTAGTTGTTGACCAATGTTAAAGTTCTAAAGATTGTAGATATGGATAAATATTTTTAGTGTGTACAGAGGCTTGTAAAAGAGGAATTGGTGCAGTCCTTATGTAGGAGGGACAAGTGGTATGTTATGAGTCCAATAAATTAGAAGAGCATGAGTAGAACTATGTGACTCATGATATTCAGTTGGAAACTATTATTCATTCTTTGAAGATGTGGATGAATTATCTTCTTGGTAGAAGATTTGTATTGATGAGCAATCACATTGGTTCAAGGTATATATTTAACCAACTGAATCTCAATTCTATTCAGGCTAGATGGTTGACCACCCTTAGTGAGTTTGACTTCAAGGTTAAATACATTAAGGGAAAGGAGAACAGGGTTGCAAATTCTCTCAGTAGGAAAGTACAAGTGACTCATATAGCAGTTATGAGTTCCTATGGTACATAATTACAAGATCATGTGTTATAGGTACAAGTACCGGTGCATGTACATGTACATATATAAGTGTAGGTGTAGATATAGGTAACGTTTAGGGATAGGATATATGTGCTGAATGATAGTGAGCTCAAGAAGATTATCTTCAGGGTGTTTCATGTCAAGCCATACTCAAGTCACAGAGGATAACATAAGACATTTAAGATGGTGAAGAAGTTATACTATTGCTTGAATATGAGGAATGAATTAGAAGAGTTCATGGCTATATTTTTGGATTGTCAGCAAGTGAGGAAGAATGTACGCATCTAGGTGGTTTTCTACAACCTATTCTCATTCTAGAATGGAAATGAGAGGTCATTTCGAAGGAATTTATTACAAGTTTTCCAAGGACAGTGAGGAAACATGATTCTAACATGGTTGTCATTGTGATGTTGGGTAAGGTGGCTCACTTCATTCCACTGAAGACTACATATTCAGCTAGTGAGGTGGCACAGGTCTTCATCAAGGAGATTGTGAGATTACATGGTGTTTTGAATATTATTGTCTCTGATAGGGATGCCAAGTCTACTTCCAAGTTTTGCAAGGAGTTGTTTGTAGGTTTGGCGACAGAGTTGGCCTTTAGTACAACCTATCATCCATAGATAGATGGATACACAAAGAGGGTCAATGGTATCCTAGAGGACATGCTGAGGATGTATGTGATGCACCAGTAGAGGATATGGGAGGAATATCTTTAATTGGTTGAGTTTTCATACAACAATGATTATCAGGAGTCGATGAGGATGAGTCCTTTCAAGGAAATGTATGGGTAGAGTTGTAATACTCCCATCAGCTAGAGTGAACCAATTAACATAGTACTTATTGGACCGAACATGTTGGCATACATGGAACAAGAAATGTAGGTTATAAGGAAGAATCGAAAGGAAACATGGGACATGAAGAAGAGTTATGTAGACCAACACAAGGAATTTAAGGAGTTTCAATTTGGAGATCATGTGTATTTGGATATAAAGCCCATGAAGAGCTCCTTGAGGATTGGATCATGTGCAAAGTTGGCACTGTGGTATTGTGGGACTTTTGAGATCCTTGAGAGGATTGGACTGGCCTATAAACTTGCACTGCCTCAAAAATTGAAATTTTGTGGTGTTTTTCATGTTCCATTTCTTAAAAATATATAAATGATGTTGATCATGCTATTGATTGGTCTATATTGTAGGGGGGGGAAGAATGAGAATCCCAACTTGAACCTCAATGCATATTGCTGTGGGAATAACTCATTCTCTAGAACAAATCCATCAAGCAATTTAAAGTGCAGTGGAAGCACTTTGGGCCTGAATAAGTTACACTAGAGATGGCGGATCAGATGCGAGCTCTGTCTCATTGATTGTTTGTCGGTTGAGTAAAATCAGTTTTGGTATTTGTACATATTTATTTATGTTTGCTATTGTAAATACCACCATGAGCTAAGTTATAAAGTTCCAATAAGCGGCATGGTTGCTATATTGTCATGTTGACATGATGGTTTTTTTCTTTTGAGTAGGTTATTCATTGTAAATACTGCATCGAGCTAATTTATAAAGCTCCATTGGAAGTATATTTTATTTTTCAGTAGTTTTGTTGAGGTATAGGTGTTGTTTTGGATCTCTCTCTCTCACTCTTGGACACTTATATTTTTCTTAGAGAAATGTAGCATTGGATCAAGAAAAGAAAATGAAGTATAAGTAAAGGAAAGGAAGTTATATATCAAACAAAGAAAGGTTGGAACAATCAAGCTTTAACATCAATACTTTTAAGTAACATGTTGCATGTGGATGAAAATGTGAAGCTGGGTTACACTTTTTTCCCTTTTTTAAGAAAAAATATCATTTTTTCTTTTCTTTTCTTCAACTTTCTGCAATACAAAACAATTTTTCTGTTTAGAATTTCATTTTACGATAAAATAAAACTTGTCACAAATTTTATTAGCTTTCTATTACCTATTTTTTGGAAATTTTTTATACACATTTCATATGTCAGCTTAACATTTCTTTGAGTGTGTGTTCTTTAACAATCAAAGGATTCATAAAAATTCATGTTCAAACTCATTGTTGTATTCTTTGAAAAATTTGTGTTTTTGAGAAAAAAAATGTGTTACAACAATCTAGACAGAGTCGATTTGGGTTTTGTTATATTTACGAAACCAATTGATGCATATCATAATTACTAGATTTTTTCGAACTGATCCAATATGAAAAAACTGCATATTTTGAATATGTTTCGGCTCACACAAAATTTCTCAACATATTAGTTATAAACTAAAAATATAAAAACTACCCATTAGAGATGACGGACCAATGTAATGCACCAAAATTATTTCAATTTTTTTTATACTGTAATTTTGGATGATACAAAATTTTATTTCACTAAATCATAATGACCTTCAAAAAAAAATTTCACCCATTTTATTACAAAATTAATTAAAATTAGTAAATATTTATGAAATTTCATAAAATTTATATTTCTTGAAGGTCGATTGAATTCTGCAAATGCTTTTCTTGGTTCCGACAATTAATTCTAAAATTATCATGGAGTTTAATCACTCCAAATTTGAATAAATGTGTTTAGAGCCGAGCTACTGCATAGTTCCAGATGTGTTAGTTCCACCAAAATTTTAAAAAATTTCGGCCAAATTGTCTTTTGCCCCGATGGGTTGTCAATTCTAACAACACAAAAGTTTGGTCGAATTGTTTTTTCCCCCGATGGACCATCAATTATAAGTGCAATAAATTTCGGCCGAAGTTTTTACAGAAGTTCGATCGAACTTTAAATTGAATTTACATCGGTCGGAAAATTTGATGAAACCCCTCCAAAAAAACATTTCGTGCCTATATAAATAGGCAAAAATGAAATCATTATTTTCACATAATTTCGCACATTTCTTCGTTTGGGTTGATTTTGCAAAGGACATTTTTCGGACTTAATTTTCAAAGGACTTTTTTTTGCTTGGTATTGAAAGGAAAGGTTTTGGAGGTATGTTAGATTTTTTTAGAGGCTTTATGGGATTAATTTTCAAAGGAAATTTTTTGGAGGTATTTTGTTTTTGGAGACATTTTTTAACAGGTTTTTGGGCTTAATTTTCAAAAGACATTTTTTGGACTTTTTTTGGGCTTAATTTGCAAAGGACTCTTTTTGGGCTTAATATTCAAAGAACAATTTTTGGAGGTGTCTTTTAAAGTGGTATTGTTTTAGAGGAATTTTGGGCTTAATTTTCAAAGGACATTTTTTGGAGGTATTTTGTTTTTAGAGACATTTTTTTACAGGTTTTTGGGCTTAATTTTCAAAGGAAATTTTTTGGAGGTATTTTTTAAAGTGACATTTTCTAAGAGGTTGGGCTTAATTTTCAATGGAAATTTTTTGGAGATATTTGTTAAAGTGACATTGTTTTAGAGTATGTGTTTTGGGTTGAAGTAAATCTTTTATAATGATTTTTTAAAATGAGTTTTTGTCTAACTTTTCAAAATAATTTTTTTCCAGGACTTGGAAGGAAATGTTCTGAGCTTCATTTCATTTTTAGGAGACATTTTTTTGGCAGATTTTTTAAAGTAAGTGTTTTGGGTTGAAGTATGTCTTTTGTGCAGAATTTTGAAAATGAGTTTTTTTTTTTAAATTTGATATTTTGTGATGCTTTTTTTAATTGATTTTTTTTCTAAATTTTTGAAGGAATTTTTCGAGCTTCATACTCAATTACCATGGGAAATCGAAGTAATTGCAAGATAAAATATGATCGAACAAGAGACCCTGAGGATCATAGAGAATGGGGGAGAGAATATCGCAAAAAAAAGAGAGAAGAATGCTAAAATATTGAAAGGGAAAATCAACCTCAACTAGAGGTTGAAGCACGTATGCAAATGTAAATATTATAAATTTGATTTTTATAATTTGACCATTGTATTATGAAACTTAATTTTTATTTGATGAACTAATCTGAAAAATATTTTGCAATGTAAATAGAGAGAGATATTCCTCAAAACATTAATTATGAGATACAAAATTTTGAAAGAGAAAGTGAAAGAGATATTGAACCAATGATTGAAGATGGTGAAAATGTTGAAATAAATTCAAGTGAAGAAATTGAATGACCAATTATGTATATATATATATATATATATATATATATATATATATATATGTTGAATGTGTATTAGTGAAATTATACATATTTATTAATTTAGTTATTTATTGAATATGTAAATTTATTATGTACATTTAACTCTAATATCTACAGATGCAATCAATATCGACGATGAGATGTTAGAAAATGTTGACACTCACACACATGGAAATAAAAAATCTGAACATGTTATGCGATATCATGATAATCACATTATTGATTCCTTATTTAAAAATTAAACTATGGAAATTATAGCCCAAATGTTGAAAAGTCTCTTAACATCAAGGAAATTAAAAGAAGATATGACTTTACTTGGTATTCGAAAATCAACAAACAATAAAAAATGAAGGAAAATGTGATACAAAATATAAATAGTGCTCTAAAGTGAATTAGAAGATCTAGAAAGAAAATTTATTCAGATGCACGTAGATCAATACAAATGGCAGTGGTTTCATCAAGCACTACAGATAATTGCTTGGTAAAATCTATGGCACGAGAATTAGGAACCTCACAAAAAACATTGCACAAACATCGGAAATTTTGATTGCAAATAGATGTAAATGATGAAATTTCTTGTTGGGCAGCTATTTGTAGGCAACCATACAAATATATACTTGGAGAAAATGTTAAAAAAATAATGTATTAATATTGGATGAAAATTTCACGTGTTTCACCAGAATCAAGGTATGTGATGTGAAGAATAATAGCACAAAATCAATAGAAAGAACATGCAAAAAAATTCTTGGACACCACTCAGATAGAGTTTTTCAACAAGTTCAAACAAGAAAATCATGAAATTAATGTCTCAATCAATGCTTTTGAGCAAAAAAAACCATAGTATGTAAAACCTATCACTGTACGCGACACTTGTTGTTGTCCTTATCATGTGGAATTTTAGTTATATTATGACACATTCCTTAATTTTTGTAAAATATTTTGGAAAGGTTCACCTCCTTGTTCCACTATCCATGATTTCATATATCAAATTCTATGTGGAAGAGAAATCCATGAATTATTTTACCAAAAGAAATGTGTTGGTGGTAAAAAATGTGATGATTGTGGAAATTTGAATAAATCTCAAAAGAATATCGTACTGATATAAATGATCAATTATTGTCCAACATGAAGGTGAAATGGAAGATATATGAATATATCCATACATCGATTGGTTCAAGTAGTACTACAAGTGCTAAAACAATTGATTTACAAGAAGAAAAAAAATTTGTGATAGATTTTTTGAGAAAGTTTGAGGCAGAAATTTATAAATACACCACACCTTCCCATAGAGCTTGATGGCAAGAATTGAAATTAAAAAAATCCCGTCAAGTTTTTCCACCTGGGACCATTTTGTCAATAGTTGATTTTGCAGAAAACTACACATTTGTTTCACAAAAAGGAATTCAGAGTGAATACTATCATTCTAACCAAGTCTCCATGCTCGTCCATATTCTATATAGACATGCAGAACAAAATGTTTATCATATAGAAAGCACAAGTGAAGATCGACATGTTAATAAATAATATCGCTTTTATATTGGTGACGATCGCTTTTATATTAGTGACTTGTCTTAGCCGAAGAAGTTGTTCAATGGTGCATCGCTACACTAAGCCATGAGAGTAACCAATCAAGTGAAGTATAAAGGTACATTCAATTAATTTTTATTGGATTTTTACTTTTAAACAGTACATTTATCATAATGATTATCTTTGATGGTCTTTTGATATGATATTTATATTCTTCTTTGAATTTTCCATATAGTTTTTTTTGGCATATTGGGGTCCAAGATGTAGATATATCAATTGGAGATGATGTTGAAACAATAAAAGGGACTCGAAAATTGCATTCAATTAAAACAAAGTTGTCCAAAAATGTGTTTTCATTGGATAAAAAAAAATATTCTTGTTTTTGTCATGTTTGCATAGACAACAAACAATCCAATGATGTTTGTGAAAGAAAAATATATGTAAAATATTGGCAACTTACATAACTAAATACAAAGGGAAAAATGTCTGTTGCAAGCTTTAAATAAATGCAATCAGAGGAGACTATAATATCATCTGAAGCTAATCGAGTTTATGATCTTGTTAGAGAAGGTAAAATTTCAATTGCTTTATAATGATAGAGATCTAGAAATAGATAATAAAATCAAGTACGCATGTTAATTTTAAAGTTAATTTTTCATGTTAATTACAATCTAAATTTAAACATATAAGTTTGTTTCATTGTGCAAGAGATATTTTCGTTGTAGTTGCCCCTACTATCATCGATGAAAATGTGAATTATTATTTGATGCGTTGCACTGAATGAAAGATGAAATTATTAGAAAACTATGATGATAACAAGTTTGCATATGATAGAGGTTCTATTATATTGAAAGGTTATTTTTCCAACAAACTAATTAAAGTGGGGATTTTTTTTACTTTCAAGACTATGAACCTGATGTCATAAGTTATTAATATAGTCACTTGGTGTGTGGAGCACTCATAAAGTTGATAGAAGTTCAATCAAAGAAAAAAACGAAAATTAATAAATGGAAAATATGAAAAGCCAATAATGAACGAATCATTGAAGATGGCATTCCATTAAAATTTTTTTGATTGAACTACCCAGCAATTTCTCCTCTTTGGATTCATCTTTTAGAACTTCCAGATCTCAACTAAAAATTGAACTGTCTTTTTATGTTATATGTACAAATGTTTGCACATGTACATTGTTTTGGTACATGCACACGAGTAATTTATACACATGTACACTTACATATGTCTATATTATCTGGTCTTAAATGATTTGATACATTATCTGGTACAATTTGTCATAATGTCATTATTTCAAAATGTACATATCTATGTATCTAGCATAGTTGATATAACGCAAATTTGAAGTTGCACGATTTTTCTTTAGATTTGTCTATTAATTAAATTATAATATTCATTCTTGAATGCAAAATGTGTGGTCCGTGTTTTGTAATTTCTAGTTTACTATCAACTAAAAGTAGCTTTTCTATGTACAATAATGAAAAATATTGTGTACTAGATATATATGTTTAATGCAATTTTAAAATTTTATGATTGTTTGAGACATCTAAGAACACCTAGAATTTTATGATTGTTTTTAGATATATATATTGATATGTATTGTACATCAATCATTTTTACATATATTCAAACATGTACTTCAATCATTTTCATGTACATATATTCATGTGAAATTTTTTTTGTCTGTAACTTGGGAAAAACTATATTAAAAGCATGAAAAATTGTATAGAGGCAATGGGAAAAGATGAAAATCAGTGCTTCATCTATCCCTACCTTGGTAGTGTTCAAAATAAACCAAGTTTGGGGCTTCCTCAAAGGAGGAAAGAAGACCCTTAAAAGTGTAATCTAGTCTTGAAATACAAATTATTCAGTGGCCCATAAAAAAAAAAAATCTCCAAAGTATATCCCGAGGTCACAAAAAACAAAAATTAAACTTTCTACCAAATGTTAGGACTCCCGTAGTTTGCAAGATTGGCAAGAACAAACGCTGTAGGGCCTACATCAGAACCACTTTGGAATCCTAGGATCTAGCCCTCCTGGATTCAGAGAGGGATCTCTCTATATGTGTTTAGAATGATATTCTTTTAAAGCTCATGATATTAAATTAGGCTAGTTATGAAGCACAAGGGATTTGTTTTGGTTTTGGTTGGGTAGGATATCATCGAAATAAAGGAAGCCTTTTGAACGGTAAAGGTATGAGTAAGTTGAAAGAATTGTTCAGCAGATAGGATAGGTACAAGACAGTATCAATCCATTGGGCTATGGAGTCACAAAAGGATTTAATTGCACAACAAGTATCAAGAGTGGTCCATGGGGCAAGTCGTCTATGTCAAAGGATCTCTTAGATTGATTTTGTGGTATGGAACATTAAAAGTGTTGTGAAAGAAGCAATGCTAATAATCATTTAAGAATCTATTAACTTCACTAAACAAGAAAAGCCTTTCAAAGTAACTGTTTGAAGCAGGCCAAAGGATAGGGCAAACCATAGACCTCTTTGGGAAAACTTTTACTAAATACACTTTCCAGACAACAATCCAGAAATATAACATATTACCTTTAGAAAGAAGAAAACATATCAGATAAAAAAAATAATAGCCTAAGATCAAGTAAGAACTTTGAATCTATCCTGCTTGTGGCATACTCTCAAGGGAAACTTTCAAAATAGTTGTTTAAGACTAAACAAGGGATAGGGCTAACCATAAACTTCCTTGATTAGGACTCTACTTAGCATGCAGTGAAAATATCATTCAAGAACAGCATCTCAGGTTTTAATGAGCAACACATGGGCTCACCAACATTCTTTGGCTGGTTATATTCTATTGAAATCATTCCTAAAGAAACAATTATAAGAAAACATAGAGATAAAGCTTACTAGTGAGAAATAGGGTACTTTGCAGTAAATCCTAATCTATATTTCCTTTTCTTTATCAGAGAAAGTGGAAAGTATGAAAACATAATAAAAACAACAATTACAGTAAGAAAAACATCACCATTGACATAGACCAACATCCCATGAATCAAATTGTATATTTAATGTTCAAACCAGTTACAATATTCAAGTCGAGTAGGTCTTTACAGCTTCAAACTTCTCTTCTCAGCGTATCTTTCTTCAATTACTAACAGAGCTTCATCAACCTCAACAGCTATTTACATTCAATAAGTATTCAACCAACAACAACAATGTCTCCTTGTGAAGCATTTATAGAAGAATGAGGAGGTGGAGTGAAAGGAAGGTCTATCAATTCAAATAATATAGAGTAAATGCTTCTCGACCTTTGGGAAGCCTTATGGAGAAGATTTATAATATCTTAACTCTGCTAATTGATTCTTACATTAACTTTCTTTAACTTAGGCTGCATTTTTTGACTTTGAAGCCTTTGGGTAGGCTGGAAATTACTTCCAAGTTGTCTTCAATAAAATATCTCTGAATGTGCATTAACTTTGTATGTTTTTTGAGTAAATAAGCCTGTAGGTGGCACTTTTAGTCTTCGAAGGAGTAAATTTCCTTAATGATCTATCAATTTAAGGCAGTATTTTGCTGATCTGTCCTGATTTGTCACTTTAAACACTAATATTAGTCTTTGATTTTCTTTGTCTTTTACTGTGCTTTATTCTTAATCTGCATAGTTTAAGTCTTTTAATCTTCAGGCTTTTGACTTTAAACTTTAACTTTAAATCTCTTTACACTGATCATCACTATTTCTAACAGGTGTCTCTTTCTGTAATTTCTGGCCATAGAGTATCATTACCCTCATCCTCTGTCACCTTTAGTGACTGTGGGACGGCTTTTATGCTACGAAACTGCCATTAAACCTACAACTCAACATAAAATATTAATAAATCATGCGTTTTGGGGCTATAACAGCTTCATAGGGCTCGACGGAGGGCGAAAGAGCACTGTAGAAGGAGGAAAATGCATCAAGGGAGGGTTTTATGGTGAAACCATCAAAAACCAGGGAAACATTTGAATCTAGCGCGAAAATGGCGATGAGCGGTTTTGCAGAATAATAGGGTGGTATTCGCATGGGGGTCAAGCAGTAAATGGTTTTGGCTGAAATCAATGCGATACGGTTCAGGTGCTGAAACTTGTTCCCCTCAAAACCACCAATTTCGCATTGAAAATGGGGTTTAAACATTTATGGAGAAACGAGAGTGAAGATGAACAGGGACCGTTGGATCAGGGAAATGGACGGTCAGGATTAAATTGCGGAAATTAGTTGGTAGGGGATAGACGAGAGAGAAGATGGCGATGGGAAAGAGCGCAAGCCATCCAATATAGGAAGAGTTAGATCAATGGTGGAGGAAGAGCGGTGGGACCCAACAGATGATGTAAGAAGTTTTGGCGCGTAGCATAAAACTATTGGGCAGAGTTGAAAGGAGGGGATCAATGGGAGCTGTCAGATCAAAGAAATGGACAGCTGATATGAACTCGGCGGATCGGCAATCGGTGGAGAAGAGGGTCTGGGAAGGAGGATTTTCAAATTGCGATGTGCCAATGGTTGATGGGAGAAGCAGGTGCGATGGACGGAGGATGTGATGGCCGTCAGATCTTGGGGATGGATGGTCTATATCTCATTGGAGGATCGGCATATTGATGGATTAAAGGGTTTGGGAACAAAGGAAGTGGGACCGCCGATGTGCGATGGCTAATGGAATTAGCACTCGGTCACGGAGCGTGATCTTATGGTGGAAAAGGGGCTCAGGCTTTAAGCGAAAGGGGCTTAAGGCCTTATATTAAAAATGAAGGTTTTTGAAATATTTTGAGGGTTACGATAAGTTATAAAAAGCGTTTTAAAACCAAATAAAGTGGATTTATAAGGTTTTAAGGGGATTTTGAAGGAAATAAAGGGTAAAATGAGGAAAATGGGTGAAATGAAGGGGTTTTTAGAGGGATTTTCCAAAGGATAAAATGATGGAAAATGGGTCTGAAAACAGTCTCTTTTATAATAGTAGGGATTTCTTTGAAGGTTTTGAATGAAGATATCAATGGAATGGATCTTTTGGACAAGGTACATAGCAAGGCTTCAAGAAATCACAATTTTGCTTTAATGAAGACTAAAGACCTATTTTAGCCATCATCAGTTATGACAAAATTTTATTCATGGCTAACAATGGCTCCAATTGGGGATGGCAGCTCCTTGGAGGTGTCAAGAACCTCAGAAATTTATTTCTAGAATGCAGACATGTTCCTTATCCTTGAAAACCTTTTCTTACTTGATCACGTTGCTTAAAAATATGATCAGTACTTTGTATCAGCAAACAAATTTATTTTCCCCAAAAAACTATCTACACAGCCTACTTGTCCTAATATTTTTTCTTCGTAAGGTGCATTTGGACTTGAAAACCTTTAACATCAACATTTTATTCTTTTGAAGAAAGGAAAAAAATAATCTAAATCTACCCTTATTTCTTCCATGAGTTCAGATTAAATAGTTGGACTCAAAAATTCTCTACCTAAGCTATTATATGCCAGGATTAAACTGTCTGTCAGATCTTATTCTCTATATTCTAAAGTAGAAATTTAAACACATACAAACCAGGATTAAACTATTTGTTTTGCTGTAAGACTATGGCATAAAAAAAAACTACACATAGACTGAAATTTTGCATTAAATTAAAACAAAACTATGAAGGCCTAAGATCTGAAAATTAAAAGCATCCTTCATTCTTTCTTCAGCTTTGATTTTGATCTTTTTAGAGTTGTCTTTATTTTTCTCTTGGTTCATATTTTGAGCATATTAGAACCAATTCTCCATCAAGCTTTACAGGTTCAGGATTTAATCTTGTTTGAACCTCTATTTTTCTATCCTAATCTAGTCTACTGATAAGCCAAGTTTAGACAGTTTGGCAATATTCTTCTCTAACTTATCAGCAGTAAATTGAAATCTATCTAGTCATGATTAGGCTATATGACTAAATAGCAGCTCTCTTTCAAGTAGTGGCATTTAGGCTTGCACAGTTTCATATTTTGCTTTTCTTTTTTGGTATGGGGTTGTACCTTTCCTATTTTATATCTACCCTCTTTTCTCTTTTCCTATTGTTTTTGTATTTTTTGTTTTTTTAAATTAAAAAGAAGTGTTATATACAATGAATCAAAAAACTTTGAAACCAAAATATCAGTTAAAAGAAATAATGTTTGAGAATCCTGCCATTGACAGGACCTCCAAAATATTCAGCTCCATCCAATTCTTGTAGAAAGAATGCATTGTTTCCAATAGCAGATTGAATAAGCTAAGGGCCTTGCCATAAATTATCAAATTTTCCATGTTTTCCATTATTTTCTCTTCTTGAATACCATTTCAATACTTTGTCCCCAATTTTAAAGTCACTTTCCTTCGTTCTTTTGTCAAACAGCTTTTTGATGTTTTCTTGTAGTTTTTGTGCTCTAATGTATACCTCCTCTCTGGTTTTTTGTAGATGTATAGTCTGGTCTATTCTTCTTGTCATATCATCATATTCAGACTATACTTCTTGGATCAGCTTCATGACTGGCACTCCTAGACTGGTTGGAAATATTGCATATGTTCCATAAACTAGCTGGTAGGGAGACATTCCAATTGATTTTTTAATTGTTAGTCTGTCTCCCCATAATGCATGTACTAGCTTACTGTCCCATGATTTCTTGTTATCTTCCAACAACTTCTTGATTATGTTCACCAAACTTTTATTTGAGGATTCTTCCAACCCATTACCTTGAGGGTAATATGTTGTAGAATGACCCAATATAATCTGATATTTATGACATAATTCCACCATATTTTTAGACCCAAATGTAGTAGCATTGTCAGTTATGATCTTTCTAGGACAGCCAAATCTAGACAGTATATGGTTTTCAAGGAACAAAATTGTAACTGAGTCTGTGGCATTCCTAGAAGGGATGGCTTCTATCCATTTGGTAAAATATTTTGTTGCTTTGAGGATCCATTTATGTTGGGTAGATGAGGCAGGATGGATTTCCCCAATGAATTCTAGACCCCACTACTAAAAATAGAAAACAACATACCTTCACTTACCTTCAATGTGGATGAGTTGTGTTTACTAAGGAGTGTGGGTGCTGATGTTGGATCATAGATTATGTAAACAAAGGAATTTGATAAGCTTATTTGTTCTCTTTGTATTGATGACAATATTGTGATATTTATTGTTGTTTTTACAAATCGATTCCTGTTACAAATTACTGAAATGATGTAGTCTTCAATAGTTACAAAAAATTTTGGTACAATTCTAGTCATGTGAATAAATGTGTTGATGTAAAGCATGAAGAGAATTCATTGGATTACTGACCATTAATGAATGTCTTTAACCAATGTGAGGAAAGTTAACCATTAATTTCAATGAATGCAAAGGTACCTAAGTACATCTTGCGAAGTGTGAATAGATGAGCCGATGTCAAGCCACGTGTAAGATCCAACGATCAAGGGAAATTGGTGTATTCCCATGACTTTCAACTGGAGAACTTGTAATTAGGGCATAAAAGCCTCAAGGTAATAATAAAGACTCTAGCCTTGAACCTAGATAATGTGATTATGTAGATAGACCAAGACTTGTTAGAGGGGAGACCTTAATGAATCCTCCATCATCTAATGAGAGCATAAAACAATCATTTTGAAGGACTATGGATGGAATTTTTTGTAGTGGATCAAGGTTTATTTGAAAAAAGGTAAAAGAAGTAAAATGAATCAACTTCGTAGGGAAGCTGAAATGTTTTACTGTTGGTTTACACGTTATTGAAAGCGCAACAGAAAAATATAATGACTGTGAAGGAAAATGAGACGAAAATATTACTGACTAAGTAAGTAGGAATGAAATGGTAGAACTAGTATATGAAGGGATTTCAAATAGTGTGATGGATCTGATTTGACATTCTTTATCCAAAATCATGTGCTCATGCTTGAATATTTCATATTTGATGTTTCTCTGACATGTTCTTCTAAATGAAATGTGATATTTGAGAGACACGATTTGCTTATGATCATCTGTTTTCCTTCCTAGAACCTACAAAAAATTAGTACTTTTTAAAAAATGAAATGTAAGATTATCAAAAAAGAGAGGTTATCAATCCCTCCATTTATGACATTTACATTAAAAAACTGAGAATTGGTATTAACAAAACAAATTCAAGAAATAAAAACAAATGAGTTTTTGACCTTTTTCGAAACTAGTGCCTTAGGTTACTTGCCATATCTTGACAAAAATTTCTTCATTATTTTAATGAATAAAATTATAATAAAAGCTTACTCATCGCGTGGATCTCTTCGATATATTTCCAATGATGTTCGAATCGTTGAAAACTGATGTCGTATGAGGAAGTTATTCTTATTTGAAACTTTTATGAAACATTGAAAATAGTCAGGCATGAGTGTGACATGGAAACATGATGCTAATGTGAAAGATGGAGTAGGAAGATAAAATTTCATGCCAATCATGAATTTTGATTAGAATGTGTTGTCACAAAATAGATCATTGAATTACATACAGAGATGCATAATTGTTTTTCAGCTGCAGAATTGCGCATTTCCTACATCTAAAAATCTTGTGTGGACAGTTAGGTGTACACACCTATGCAAGTAATCAGTCCAATCTTCAAAATAATAAATAAATTTTCCAGAAAAATGAGAAAATCCCTACTTGTTTTATTGATTAAAAAAATGCGGTGAACAAATTTTATTAAAAGGGAACTTTTTTTTGTTTTTTCTTTAAAAAAAATAGAGAAATTTTCATAATTTTATTACCTTCAGATGTTGACGCCATAGTATTGTTTGCTGCTATTGTCTACAATACTCAAAGAAATATTATGATCATGTATAGAATTGTTTGTAAAACTATGAAAATTATTTTTCGTTAAAAAAAATTGACAAACAGATTGCAAAGTTTTAAAATGTAGACTCTCATAAAAATTTGATAAATCTAAATAAAAACACATGTTTCTTCTTCATATGTGTAGGATGGTAAGAATCTAGGAAAAAAAAAAAAACAAGAAAATGGTCAATCATTCTCTGCCCTATAATACTTGTTGTATATCCTTGTCACTAATAATAGAATGATGAGGAAAATAATGTCATGTCAACGAAATTCAAACCTCTTCGACTTTTGAGGGCATGTCGAACAACTTCAGAAATTGCTTGTATGATTAGCTACACCATTAGATGAGACTCCCAAACCAAATTGAGAACTTGTCCCAAAACTCATGGAAATTGATTTAAGTAAAATTGTTCTAAGGGAAGGAACTACTACTGGTATGAACTGAGGAAGTGCCACTACCAAAGAGGAAAGTAGGGCAGGGAAAATTTTAGGGGCTAAAATTGGCAGGTGGGTTATTTTTCCATGTTTTTTGCAAAAAACAATTCGCCAATTTCCATTTTTTGAAAATTGATTCCCCCAATTTTTATAGTATAAAAATATTTTATGCTAAAAATCACCAAAATTTTATATGTACTAATAAATAATAATTAAAAACCTATAAATTTTTGCAAAAATAACATGAAATATTTAGAATTTACATATTGGGAACTAGTAAGATTCACTAGGATTTCTAAACTTTAAGATAAACTCCTATCCTTAAAATTTTCCTTGAAGTAGGGGAGCTAGCAAGGTGAGAGTTAGCAGCCTGGGTACTGAAACCAAAATTTTCACTTGCACCAAAAGAATAGGCGTTGGAACTAGACTGAGATGTCTTCATGCCAAATGAAGTGTTAATGGTTGAACCAAATGAAGTATTTAATGTAGAAATGAATGTTAGAGACTCGTTGTTAGCCAGATTGAAAGAGGCTACAGGAGCTTAACCAAACGCACAGGGTTTGCCAAAACAAAATGAAGCACTAGAAGCTAATGTAAAAGGAGTGCCGAAAAACTAAAGGGCTTGTACTATGTATAAAACTACGATCAAATAAACGGGTTGAGAACATAAAACGTGAAGCAGGTTTGTGATTAAATGGCAGAATTTGACCCAAGTCGATCTATGGATCCTTAATTTGACTGATAAATTCATGAATGAAACACAGTGTACCATCATCGTGGCTAAAAATATTTCCTACATTTTCAATAAGATCCTGCACTCTTCCTATGCGATAAATCATCTGATGTGAATGATAATTCAAAGCATGGTATCTTCATCTAACATTGTCATGAGAGCCTTGATTCCTTCGCAATAGTTGTGTCTTATCACAATAATATTCTCCACCTTGAGATCCTTTCATGCCTTTACATTTCACGTCATCATCGATACCCAATTGAATTACTCAATCTCAACAATCCAAGATTTGAATGACCCAGATTTCCATGGATTTTGATGATTTTACTCGAGATGAACATAGTAAATGTGTGAGGATTTGTAGGAAGTTGAAACTGCCACAATTCACAACAACCAGATTTGTTTTTAGCTATTATTTTTCTTACAATCATTGTGAGGATTCGATTTTGTGGCAAAAAAACTTCGCGTTCAAGCCTCTGAGCATCATCTTGGCAGATCCATCTCCTGTAGATCAAGTAAACTGGAACTGCTCCTTCCAACATAGCCACAACTAAAGTAGTTATCTATCTGTGCATTAAATTCAAAAACTGTTTTTTACACGTAATATGGAAAACGAGGCTTCAAAAACCCTAGAAAATCTCTTAAATGGTTACGAATTGTAGAAAAGTGCTCATAAGGACACAATTTACCTCGTTCTAAAGAAAACCCATGTTTTATTATTTTGAAATTCGCTTCCAATTGGTCATAAAACGTGTTTTAAAATGACTTTTTAAAACTGATACATATTTTCTTTGGCCTTTGCCTTGAGGTTCACACAATCATTTCTCTTTGAATTTTTTTTCTCTTCGTTAATTATTCCATATTCAATTATGTCGATTGTGCAGGTAAGGACATCCAGTTTCTTCTTTCTTAGATTGATAGCTTGCGAGTCTCTGAGTTCTCGTCTCTTTGGAAGTAGATGTTAAAGTGGAGTTTTAGAAATGTCATCTAGCAGAAAATGATCCAATTAATAGATTTCTTCTTCTATTCTAAGACCATAGTAGGTAATTAGGTTTTTATAGGTATGGCAGAAGGTCTTTCCAAACCAGTAATGAACCTTGGGTAGTATGCTAAAACTCTTTGATAAGTAGGAGCTCAACTCATCAAATGGAAGATAGATTCGAATCGAATTCCCTTGAGCGAAGGAGTGTTGATTACATATTTCAATTTGATAGCAAGAAACTACTTCTCTCCATTTGGTTGGTTCAGGGTTCTGTACTTTTCAACTTCAAGCCCTTGGTAGACATTCTTTTGCCGATCATTAAAATATTTTTCAGCGTGCCAACAACTGATCCAAACCAAAGGGGTCATCTTCTTCTGCATCCTTTTCAAACTCAACGGCTATGTCCTTCTGCATATTTCATTATCTATAACTTTCTTCGGTCTAGCTACGTGGAGTTAACGATCTGGATTCCAGTTGATCCGTAGGTCAAGGGACTGGAAGAAAAATCATTTAGCGAATGATGGCATTCTCTTATTGTTCATTTTTTTTTTGTTTAAATAAACAATTATTATTATTATTATTATTTTTGTGTGTATATATATATATATATATATATATATATAAAGAAACAATTTATTTAAAATAATGAAAAATAATTTATTTATTTATTTATATTTTTAAAAGAAATAGTTATTTACTAACATACTATTTTTAATTTTTAATTTTATTTGTTTATTTATTTATTTATTTTATTATTTTTTGTTATTATTTTATTATTATTTATTATGTTATTTATTATTTTAATTTTTATAATTTTTTCTGATCCGCTAGGTCACACAAGGTGCATGAAAATAACATACTCAAGATTTCAATAACCATTTTTTTTTTAAATGTGGATTCACAATTGTTTTTTTTTATTGCAATTTTCCTACCGAGGGTTAGTAAACAGGTGGCTCTTACTGCACCAAAAAATTGCAAATTTATCCTAAAAATCACAGAAAATGTTTTTATTTGTTAGTCCTATTCTACTAAAGGAATCAAACATTCTCTTAAGTATAAGAGAATTTCCAATGCATCTATTTGCGTAAGAAGGTGATCAGTAAACTCATATCCAAGTTTGAAAAATAAACCCCTATGAATTCTTGGACATGCTTATGAAGATTTGTTGTTAAAAATTATAGCCTAATGACTAGTTGAGACCAAATTTGAATGTGATCTTTAGGTTTTTTATCTTCTTCAAATGTCATAGTACAAAGCTCTTCAAATATTGTTTTTTCAATTGGATTTTTATTGTGTTTTTGTTTTTTATCTTTTTCGTGGATGGGGGTTTTTTATTTGTGGATGTTTTTTTATTTCTATGGTTTCTATATGAAAATGAAAAATAAACTTCAATGAAAATTCCTAAATGTAGTTAACCCTAAATTAAAATGACCCTATATTAAAAATGCTTCCTAAACAATCCTCATAATTTAGTTACATCTAAGTTTTCTTCCCTGACAATGACAACAAAAATGTAGGGTAATTTAATGGTATGTTAAATCGCTCATTATTTTAATATGTCAACCCCGAGGTTTTGTAAACTTAGAAGAAAACCAAAATATATGGGACCTGAGATGAAATTGTTGTAGAAAGTTTGTTTAGGATGGCAAGAAAGAAATGAAATGCATATTATAATTATAACTAAAGAAAACTACAAAATAAATCACATGCAAGAAAAATGAATTAGATTCTAAGGGTGGAATGAATGAATTCCATGGCATCTCTAAAAAGTTATAAACTAATATTTGAACAACTATAAGAAGAAAAATATGATAATCTTGGAAGTGTGTAAACCTAGAACAACTATTGATTTAGTTGTCAAGCAAGAAAGCTATGAGAACTTGTTAAAAATCAATTTAATGATAACTAAAGTGTAAATCTATTAGAAGCAAACTATGATAATCTAGAAATAAGTAAACTAATCTAGAAATAAGTAAATAGAAACTAGTGATTTATTTGTCAAGGAAGAAAAATAAGATAGCTACTAAGCAAGTAGTTTAATGACAATCAAATGAAATCTTAGGATATGAAATCACACTTGCGGAAAGTAAATCACACTTGTAGAATTTAAATCATGCTTGCAGGTAAAGCACACTTGCATGAGAGGAAATAATAGAAATCAAACTATGTTACAGATGTATGCGAATTGTGGTTGATGGGGATTTGTCCATTCCTCAATGAGCACATATGAACATCTATCGCTCCTCAAGAATCAAGCAACATTCATAACTCATAATTGGAATAAAATGATATTATTCATGTTGAATGAATAATCATAAATCTTATGCTAATGAATAACTGACAACTTTTGGCCTCCTTTGAAGGATTCTCCTCTTATTTATACTTGAATTAGGGATATATTATCAATAAATGTAAATCCATTAAATATCTACTAGATTCATACTTGTCTCAACCTATCCATAAATACTAGATACAAATCCCATGACACATCAAGATCTCCATTATATTTATCCTCGGAATATGATCCACCTCTTGAGTTGAAAGTCGAATTTGTGTTTGGGAGGCAAAGTAAGACCCTTATAGAACCTCCAAATAAGCCTATACATGTCACAAAACTCATAACACATATATATGTATATGAAACCATGTTAGTTTCCTAGTTTTTAATCCTAAATTCACTTAAAAGTACATAAAATAAACAAATTTGGAAAATGATTATTCTAACCCATATGATCATGAAGATGATTATGTGATGTAGGGTTTTAGGCTAGATAGTCATGAAATGAGGGCTAAATGGTTATGAAATGTTGGAAATATGGATGACGATGGAAGAAAAGTTTCAGACTCAATAGTAGGTCCCTATAATACTAGTGCATCCCCTTATTTTTATCGTTAGTGTAGCCCCATTATTTTTATCGTTGTGCTCATGTAGTCCCCATATTTTTATTATTGTGCCCCATAGAAGCCCACTATTGTTATTTTTATGCCCTAACATTGTTATTGTTATGTCGGCTAGGATTATATTGTGACACCTTGGACTCCTATAGATAGAAAGGAGGTTTTCTCATTTGTATCATACAATAATTGTTCATTTATGTAATGTAAAGGAGGTTTCTCGCTTGAAGTCGCTGATTTCTAAGTCGCTGATCTATCTTTTCTTCTATTTTATGAGCTGGTTTCATAACATTACTTAGGACACATTATATCTGGTGAAGGGATCTCAGTAGATCCCGATAAGGTAAAAGAAATGATGGATTCGCTGAAACCAAATAATTTGAATGAATTACATAGTTTTATAGGTTTAGGAGGATTCTCAAAAATTGCAAATCCTATCACAAACCTCTAATTTAAATGCGTTAGGGATGATTGGACTGAGGAATGTGATACTACATTCACCAAAATTAAAATATTGTTAACTACTACACCAATATTGCAAGTAACTAAGACGGAAAATGAATTTACTATATGTACCGATGCATCCAAGCAAGGACTAGGTATATTATTAATGCAAGACAAAGGAATAATAATGTATGCCTCAAGGATGGTAAAGCATCATGAGGAACTCTATGCCACCCATGATATAGAGTTAGTCATCGTAGTGCTAGCTTTACAGATATGGAGACACTACATTGTATGGATAAGTTTATTTCTAAAAAGCGATCACAAAAGTCTAAAATATTGTTTACTAAAAGGGACTTGAATTGAAGACAATGATGATGGAGTAAATTCTTAAGAAAATTCAACCTTGGAATTTCATGCATCAAGGGGAATGTTAGGTCCCTATAATACTAGTGTATCCCCCTTATTGATATTGTTAGTGTAGCCCTCTTATTTTTATTATTAATGTAGACCCCATATTTTTATAAATGTTCCTCATAGATTCCCACTATTGTTATTATTATTCCCTCATATTATTATTATTATTATGTAGGCTCTTATTATATTGTGACCCTTTAGACTCCTATATATATAAAGGAGGTATTGTAATTTGTATCATCTAAGAATTTTTAATATATGTGATGTAAATTAGGTTCCCCCCTCGAAGAGGCTAATTCTCAATTCATTGATCTATATTCGGCTACATAAAATTTGGTATCAGAACTTTGGATTCTAGGGTTTTGATGCTTCAAAAAAGTCATATTGGAATTTTCTCTATAAAAAATTTTATACGAGGTTTCAGAAGCCAAAATTTGAAAAACATGGAGAATAAATGTTATTGAATTTCAATTAAAAATTTCAAATCTTGGTTCGTTATATTTTTTGAGATATGCTCTCAATATGTTAGGGTTTTTGCAGGCTTTAGAATTCAATCTCAAATAGGTGGCATATGGAAAATTGTCATCACTTTCTCTTCTAGCATTGGATTTGAATTCCATAACAAGTGATTGAAATTTCATGCACTTTAGTTTTTTGTGTATCATTTTCAGAGTCAAAGATCTTAAGAGTGATACCTGGCATTGTGTACAAGTAATCTCTACTAAACCAGTCTATAATCAAATCATCATGGGAGATTGGTAATAACGTTTAATTGAATAATCCAATATCATTATGAATTATGGCATTCGAAAGAATACTTAGAGAGCTACCACATGATTAAATTTTAGACTTTAGAGATCCAAAATTATAGACATCCAATAGTTTCAATATTGAACTTCTAAAAAGAAAGAAAGAAATGTGTATTTTTTTTTTAATTTGCATAAATTTTGATTGAAAAATCAGTTTAAAGTGATTCGAAGGCATAATGAAGCATATATATCATTGTTTTATTCGAAAATTCCTGGAAATAAAAAAATGGACACACAAAGTAAGCAACCTAAAATATCTAATGTGACACATGCAAAACTAGAAATTAAGATGAACTAACAATGAAGCTAACATATGAAAAAAATTTCTCTTGCAAAGAGTAACAAAAAATGAACTAGAAGCTAATATGGATGGTTTAAAAGTAGATATGGGAGTTTTTAAGTTATACATGGACATGATGAATGCCAAAATAAAAGGGTTGACAAAGTTGTTGCAAGAAAGGATTCCTAATGGTGACAAGGTAATCTGTGAAAATCATGATGATGACAAAAGGAATGTGAGTTATAATTTTAAAGACTCCAATGTTCTGTTTAATACTCACCACATTCCAAATATCGACATGAGGAGGCTTGATGGCAAGGATATGGTAACATGGATACTACATATGGAGTAGTTATTTGATCTACATGATGTGGTGCACACAAAAATGTATGCATTTCATATTTATATTTAGAACAAAATCAAATTATATATTATCCATGGCTTTGTTCTCATAAGTCAATTTTCACTCAGAAAATGTTTGCAGAAGAATTGGTAGCGCATTATGAGGATATAAAGAGAAATTCCTTATTTATACAAATGATTAATAAAACAAAAGGGTTCAATGGCTGAGCACACTTCCAAATATTGAATATAAAGGTAAATGATATTACAAAGGAGCATAGTATTAGTGTCTTAATAGGGACTTTAAAGGATAACATTCAGTATGGGGTTCACCTTTGGAAACTTGATTCATTGGAGAAGAATTCTTGGTAGCAAGAGAATTTGAAAGAAAAACTATGGAAACAAGGAATTATAACATTAAAAACTATAGATATGGAAGTGTTGTTGTTGCTAGCCTCCCACAACCTACAAGGCTGATACCGAAAAAGTTGGAGGAAAAGAGAGAAAAGGGGCTTTGTTACAATTGTAATAGAAAATACACTAAGGTTCATAATTGTTTTCAGAAGAAATCATTTTACATAGATTGTGAAGAGAAGGAAACAAAGGAAAAATAAACATAAAAGGAAGAGAATCTACACCAGAAACAAAGCCTAGAGAAATAAGAAATGAATCCGACCATATCTTGTAATGCATTGGTAGGAAACTCTCAATATAGAAGGATGTATCAAGAAAAAAAAGGTAATAATTTTGACTGATTCTTGTAGTGCCCATAATTTTATTCATTGTAAGATAGCCAAGGAATTGAACTTCTTTCTATATCCAACACTAGAGTGTCAAGTGATAGTTTAAAGTGGGGGAATTATAAATTTCTCAGGGAAGTGTCATAATAACAATCTAACCATTGGAGAATATGTACTGAATAGTCCAATTATTTCCATTTGAATGGGTGGTGTTAATGTTTAATTAGTATTCTAATGATTATGATGTTTGGGTATGATAAATTTTAATTTTCAATAATTTTCTTGAAACTTTCCTGCGAAGGAAAGGAAATTTAATTAAGGGGCATTAGAGGGAAACTAGGGAAGATAATCAACACTAATGGGATGACAATTTTTTTGAAGAAATAAAAATGAGGCATAATTTCACAATTATACTCACTAAATGTTCCAACATCAAAATCATCCATTTCTCCATATCTCCAAAGAGTCTTAGAAAATCATTCAAAGGTATTTGAGATTCCCAAAGGTCTCCCATCTATTCATGATCGCGATCATTCCATTCACTTTATTTCAGGACGTGTTCCACCAAACATCAATATTTATAGATATCCCTATGCCCAAAGGGTGAAATTTAATGCAGGGTTGCAAAGATGATATAGGCGAGTATAATTCAACCTAGCCAGAGTTCTTTATTTTCTCTAGCAGTATTCGTGCACAAGAAGGATAAATCATAGTGTATGTGTCCATATTATAGGGAGCTCAACAAGCTCACTATTGAAGATAAATTTCCCATTCCTATGATTAATGAATTTTTGGTCATGCCTTTTGGCCTTACTAATGTACCTTCCACATTTCATGGTTTGATGAATTCCATTTTCAAACCTTTTCTTAGAAAAATTGTAATAGTATTTTTTGATGATATAATAATCTATAGCAAGTCTTGGAAGCATCATGTTGAACATTTTGATAGGATGATCAAGCTATAGGAGGAGATCCATTTATATACAAAAACCTCCAAATTTTTCTTTGGAGTATAGGAGGAGGAATATTTACATAATGCTGTATCTCACAAGGTTTTTAAGGTAGACTCTAACAAACTTAATTCCATTAAGGAAATGAAAATCCCCACAATCCTAAAGCATCGTCGAGGATTTATTGGGTTGACTGGGTATTATCAAAATTTTATTAAGAATTATGGGAGAATAATAGCATCTCTAACAACTTTATTGAAGAAAGATGAATTTTCCTTGACTCCAGAAGAAACTAAGTCCTTTGGACATCTTAAAGGGGTAATGTGTTCAACATTGGTCTTAGCTACATCAGGCTTCACAAACATATTTATTGTGGAATGTTATGCCTTAAGATATGGATATGGTTTTGTTTTAATGCAAGAAGTAAGAGTCATTTCTTTTGAAAGTTGTCCAATCAAGCGAAAGAATTTATTGTAATAGCACTGGTTTAAACATCCATGTAAAAATATATAAGACCATGGTGATGGGACACATATTCCAAGATGAATGGCGGGAAAAACATCATAGAGGGTGTTCATTTCAATTTATCATGGCTAAGTAAATTTGCAAAGGCCTTGTAAAAGGCATGAGGCATTAATTGGAATTTTATTTATGGAAATAATGGAAAATAGGATAAAAGGAAGGTGAAAGGTCACAAGTTACATGTGAGGAGTAAAATAAAGGAAAATAATGGAAAATGAAGAAAATAGGGGTCTCATTAATAAAAAGGCTTCCGAGGATCAATGGGGAAGGCTTGGTTAGTTCAGTTTTGGATTTCTCATTATTCTCTCTCTCTCTCTCTCATACTCTTGAGCACTTAGATTATTCTTGGATGACTCTTGGAGAGTGTGGCATACTTAGAGATTTGGATAAAGAATGAAGAGGAAAAGAAGGAAAGTGCAAGAGGACTTCGGGATCAACTTCTACAACAGGTTCTGAGTGCAGGTACACAGTTGCATGTATGATTTCCTCACTAGTTTTTGCACCCATGGTGTATGCATGTGGAATTTCCTAGCTTTTCAATTACTTGGAAAACCATGGTATTTTGGTTTATTTACATGATTGTTTTATGCTTGGTTCTCATAAGTCCTTTAGCTATTAGGTTGAGTTATTAGTTCCTAGAAGCCTTGGTTGGACAAACTATCTAGAAGCCTAGCAGAAACCTATTGGTTGAGTTACTAGTACTCAAAGTATTGGTTCAAAAAATTATCTAAAAGCCCTAGGTGGGTTGAGTTACTAGTCCAAGAAGCCCTAGTTGGAAAAACACTCTAGAAGCCATGTGAAAATTGGGGTTGCGTTACTAGTCCTGGAGGCCCTAGTTGGAACAAGCACTGTGGAGCCCTGGAGCAGCTTGGATAGAGACCAATCCATGATGGTTGTGATTTCAAACCATGAGGTGGAATAAACAGCTAAGGGTTGAGGTGGTTTGGCCTCTAGAAGACCTGGATTAATTTTGATTGATGTGCTTGATTTAGTCCCACATTCATTGTTGGAATATGGCACAGGGGTGACTGGTTGGAGTGAGACTTGGCTCAACCAATATATGGTCGGGTGGAACGTAGAAGTCCCATCTCCGGTTGGTTTTTACATTCAGTAATGATGAGCTAATTTCTCCGGTATTTGGTATGAAAATATACTACTTTATGTATGGATTTCATTGCTACTATATTCATGGTATTTATGTTGTTAATTTTCTGGTTATGAACACGTATTCGATCAATGATGATTTAAGGCTCTATTATTTTTTTTTCCTTTAAACAATTATCTAATGTATCTATGGTAAAATTGATTTTATGATATCTTATGATTTCATTCTCAGATAAGGAAGATACCCCTTTGTTTAATTTTTTTGTTTATAATTGTAGATGCTATGTTTTTGACACGTTTGATGAAATTTTTGTCATGGATCTGTGGGGTTGGATGAGTTGTTATTGATGTGATTGCTTCCATATGTTTGTTTTAATGTTAATTACCCTCTACTGAAGTTACATAAATTTTTGGGCAGGGACTTGCGCTCAAGGGCTGAAATTGTGGTAGAGATCCGAGAGAAACAGGTGGAAAATTCATTGTTTGTGACTTAGCCACTACCTTGACAAGGCTAGCCTGCAGATATGGGGTCTAAAACAGCTAAATTTCCCTTACAATATCGTGGCTCATTCTCAAAGTGGCTAAAAATTAGTTCCCCCTTAGGGAGTAGAGCCTCGGAAGCTTGGGTTACCTCATAAGGATGTTAGTGATGCAGTGTAAGGTGTGGTTTTGGTGTTTCCATCGGTTCCATTTCCTTAAGGTAATATAGGAGTTTGAATCTCATATTATTAGCCTCTAGTCACATGTTTACCTTGGTTGGCTAATTACTTGGGTATATGTGGGAAGAGGGTGTTACAAAGTGGTATCAGAGCATGGTTGCACTTTCCTTTGGTTGTGCATTTTTATCATGCATACATGTCAATTTAATATTTGTTTCTCATGCTTATGTTCTATGTTCTTGTTGTGTATTCATGGCAATGGTGTTTGGTTTATATTCTCTTTGTGTGATATTTGATACCACAAAGTGGTATCATAGCATGCTTCAGCTCTCGGACTGGTTGGGTGGTTTGTTAGTCATGCGTTTATGTTATATTCATGCATGTGTAGTATGCTTGTAGTCTATATGTGGTTTTTGCATCTGTGTCTTATTGTCCATGGTGGTAGTGGTGTTTCCATGTAAGTGTTGATGGAGTCGTTGGAAACATGTTTTCATGACTGTATGGCTAGTTATCTGTTGCTCATGCTTGTGTATTTTTCCTGCATGTTTGCTTACATATTGTTACATATTGTACATGCATTGCCTGCTTATGCTAGAGTTACACATTGATCATGCTTCTGTGTTGTACATGTATGCCTACTTATGTGATGTTTGTTGTTTAACATGCATTGGTCATTCATTATTGGCTATACATGTCAAGTGAGTGAGTATGGTCAAGTTTTCATTGGCTTGATTGAGGTTGTTGTGCTTAAGTTCATTGTATGCAATTAGGTCATCATGAATAGATTGGAATGTTATGATTCTAATGTGTTTGATGAGATAGAGTAGGAGATGCAAATCATGAAAGTGAAGTTGTAGAATTGGACCTTTACGCAAGAGAAGATCGTCATAAAAGTTGTATGCTTGGAATGTAGGTATGTGATTCATGGTTGTTGTAAGAATTAGCGTTATTTATATCTTTGTAATTATATTATTAATATGGTTATATGTATGCTTGTCATTATATTGATGTTATGTTTACATACATGACAGATGCTAGTTAATTAATGTGATCATATATGCATCTATCAGTTAGTCAAGCATGGTATTAACTTGATGATAATGTTATATGTCATTGATGAATATGTTAACTTGTAGGTAGCTCAATTACTATGCTATAAATTGTTGATGAGAATGTTACATGTTAATTTATTGGTGTGGTATGCTAGTTAGCTTGATGATTAGGTGACATGTTGTTGATGAGCATGATATATAACTTGTTGTTGGTATATGCTAGTAACATGATGATTAGGGTTATCGCATTAGGATCTTGATGTTATATGTATGATATTGATTTGGATTGGCCTATGCAGTTGGTTAGGGTTAAGAAATATAGGTATGATTTGACTTAAATATGATAGTGTGTTGCACTAATCTAGACTAATTGTGCATATGTGATTGCTATGCATGAATGCCATATTTTTATGAGTCTATGATGCGAACTTGTCAGATAGTTACTATTATGGATATGATATTATTTAGGTTGATTTGATGTGTCATGAAGTTATATTGTGCTAATATAGATTGATTTTGAAGATAAGATAGCCTCCCCTGAGATACATTGAGGTATAAGTGTGCTTATGATGTCTATTTGGTGTTTGAGTGATTTGGTGTCTATTACGTCATCTAGTTGATTTATTTAACATGCAATGTTTACAATTTTTTTGAATGTTTGATTAATTGCATGATATGAGTATATGTGTGTGTAATATTGAGTGACGAAATGGTATTTTTTTAATATGGCTTTACTAATACACATATGTTGGGATGGATGATATGTACCTATGTGTAAGTAGGTGATAGTTGTAGCATTATGTATTATGACTGTTGAATGTGATTTGATCGATGGATTATGACATTGTTGCTAGTATTTGTAAAAGATGATTTCAAATTTATAGATATTTTGTCTTGATGTTGATACATATGGTTGACATGTGTGTTCAGTTATAGGTCAGTGTGCTTGGCACAACAAGGTAATATAACAAGTATATTTTTATGTTTATTTATGCACTGACAATTGTGTGGTTATTGTAGTATGATGTAGGGAATTGTGTGGCAAGATTTTGCCATGAAATCTTGGAGATGGCTCGGGCTAAGCTTTTCTTAGAAATATTGGGACAGATGGGGATTGACTCACGGTGTTTGTTGTAAGGTATTGTGCTTTTAGTATTTGGTGATTTGGTTGCAATTGATTTGTAGTCTCGATTGCGTCTATTGCATGGTCATGCCACTTTGTTGTAGTGTGGTATTTATTTTTATTCTCATTGTCTTATTCCTATTCGTTTTTGTTTTTGCCTTTGTTTGAGAGTGTTGGGAATACGTTGGGAGAGAGGAAAGTTGATGGATCATGGGGAGAGCTCTCTAGTACCCAACAGGTAATGTAACACATGAATGAAGCTCAGTGCATGAGTAAGCGTAGAAGAAGGTAATAGTATGACAGTCGGTTGGAAAAACACTCTAGAAGCCTAGCAGAAACCTTTGGGTCAAGTTACTAGTACTCGAAGCCTTGGTTGGAAAATTATCTAGAAGCCCTAGGTGGGTTGAGTTACTAGTCGAGGAAGCCCTAGTTGGAAAAACAATCTAGAAACTGTGTAAAAATTGGGGTTGAGTTACTAGTCCTGGAAGCCCTAGTGGGAATAAGCACTGTGGAGCCCTGGAGCAGCTTGGATAGATACCAATCCATGATGGTTGTAATTTCCAACCATGAGGTGGAATCAATGGTTGAGGGTTGAGGTGGTTTGGCCTCTGGAAGACCTGGACTGATTTTGATTGATGTGTTTGATTGAGTCCCACATTAATTGTTGGAATATGGCACAGGTGTGATTGGTTGGAGTGAGACTTGGCTCAACCAATCTATGGTCGGGTGGAACGTGGAAGTCCCATATCCAGTTTTTTTTTACTTTCAGTAATGAAGAGCTAATTTCTCCAGTATTCAGTATGAAAATATATTGCTTTATGTATGTATTTCATTGCTACTATATTCATGGTATTCATGTTGTTAATTTTCTTGTTATGAACATGTATTCGATCAATGATGATTTATGGCTCTATTAATGTTTTTTCCTGTAAACAATTATCCCATCTATCTATGGTAAAATTGATTTGATGATAGCTTATGATGTAGGGGAGAAATGCTTCTTAGCCATTCTCAGATAAGGAAGATACCCCTTTGTTTAAATTTTTTGTTTATAATTGTAGATGCTATGTTTGTGACATGTTTGACGAAATTTGTGTCATGGATGTGTGGGGTTGGATAAGTTCTTATTGATGTTATTTCTTACATATGTTTTTTTTAATGTTAATTTCCCTCTCAAGAAATTACATAAATGTTTGGGCAGAGACCTGGGCTAAGGGGCTGAAATTGTGGTAGAGATCCAAGAGCAACAGGTGGAAAATTCATTGTTTGTGACTTAGCTACTACCTTAACAAGGCTAGCCTATAGCTATAGAGTCTACAACCGCTAAATTTCCCTTACAATCTCGTAGCTCATTCTCAAAGTCGCTAAAAATTAGTTCCCCCTTAGGGAGTAGAGCCTTGGAAGCTTAGGTTACCTCATAGGGATGTCAGTGACGCAGTGTAAGGTGTGTTTTTGGTGTTTCCATCGGTTCCATTTCCTTAAGGTAATCTAGGAGTTTGAATCTAATATTAGTAGCCTCTAGTTGCATGTTTACCTCGGTTGGCAAATTACTTGGGTATATGTGGGAATAGGGTGTTACAACGTGGTATCAAAGCATGGTTTCACTTTCCTTGGGCTGTGTGTTTTAATGAAGCATACATGTCAATTGCATATTTGTTCCTCATGCTTATGTTCAATGTTCTTGTTGTGTATTCATGATGGTAGTGTTTGGTTTACATTCTCTTTGTGTGATATCTGATACCACAAAGTGGTATCATAACATGCTTCAAATCTCAGTCTGGCTCGGTGGTTTGTTGGTCATGCGTTTATGTTAGTTTCATGCAGGTGTAGTACGCTTGTAGTCTATATGCGGTTGTTGCATTTGTGTCTTGTTGTCCATGGTGGTAGTGGTGTTTCCATGTAAGTGTTGATGGAGTTGTTTGAAACATTTTTTCATGAGTGTATGGCTAGTTATGTGTTGCTCATGCTTGTGTATTTTTCCTGCATGTTTGCTTACATATTGTTACATATTGTACATTCATTGCTTTCTTATTCTAGAGTTACACATTGATCATGCTTGTGCATTGTACATGTATGCCTTCTTATGTGATGTTTGTTGTTTAACATGCATTGGTCATTCATGATTGGTTATACATGTCAAGTGGGTGAGTATGGTCAAGTTTTCATTGGCTTGATTGAGGTTGTTGTGCTTAAGGTCATTTTAGGCAATTAGGTCATCATGAATAGATTGGTATGTTATGATGCTAATGTCTTGGATGAGATAGAGTAGGAGATGCAAATCATGAAAGTGAAGTTGTAGAATTGGGCCTTTAGGCAAGAGGAGATCGTCATACAAGTTGTATTCTTGGCATGTAGGTATGTGATTCATGGTTGTTGTAAGCATTAGAATTATTTATATGTTTGTAATTATATTATTACTATGGTTATATGTATGCTTGTCATTATATTGATGTTATGTTTACATACATGATAGATGCTAGTTAATTAATGTGATCATATATGCATGTATCAGTTAGTCAAGCATGGTATTAACTTGATGATAATGTTACATGTTAATTTATTGGTGTGGTATGCTAGTTAGCTTGATGGTTAGGTGACATGTTGTTGATGAGCATGATATATAGCTTGTTGTTGGTAGATGCTAGTAACATGATGATTAGGGTTATCACATTAGGATCTTGATGTTATATGTATGATATTGATTTTGATTGGCCTATGCAGTTGGTTAGGGTTTATAAATATAGGTATGATTTGACCTAAATATGATAGTGTGTTGCACTGATCTAGACTAATTTCGCATATGTGATTGCTATGCATGAATTCCATATTTTTATGAGTCTATGATGCGAACTTGTCAGATAGTTACTATTATGGATATGATATTATTTAAGTTGATTTGATGTGTCATGAAGTTATATTGTGCTAATCTAGATTGATTTTGAAGATAAGATAGCCTCCCCTGAGATACATTGAGGTATAAGTGTGCTTATGACGTCTATTTGGTGTTTGATTGATTTGGTGTCTATTACGTCATCTAGTTGATTTATTTAACATGCGATGTTTACAAGTTGTTTGAATTTTTGATTAATTGCATGATATGAGTATATGTGTGTGTAAGATTGAATGAAGAAATGGTCTTGTTTTAATATGGCTTTACTAATACACATATGTTAGGATGGATGATATGTACCTGCATGTAAGTAGGTGATAGTTGTAGCATTATGTATTACGACTGTTGAATGTGAGTTGACTGATGGATTATGACATTGTTGCTAGTATTGGTAAAATATTATTTGAAATTGATAGATATGTTGTCTTGATGTTGATACATCTGGTTGACATGTGTGTTCAATTATAGGTTAGTGTGCTTGGCACAACAAGGTAATATAACAAGTATATTTTTATGTTTATTTATGCACTGAAAATTGTGTGGTTATTGTAGTATGATGTAGGGAATTGCGTGGCAAGAGTCTGCCATGAAATCTTGGATATGGCTCCAGCTGAGCTTTCCTTGGAAATATTGGGAACGATAGGGATTGACTCATGGTGTTTTTTGTAAAGTCTTGTGCTTTTAGTCTTTGGTGATTTGGTTGCAATTGATTTGTATTCTCTATTGTGTCTATTGCATGGTCATGCCACTTTGTTGCAGTGTCGTATTTCTTTTTATTCTCATTATATTATTCCTGTTCGTTTTTGTTTTTGCCTTTGTTTGAGAGTGTTGGGAATTGGTTGGGAAATAGGAAAGTTGATGGATCTTGGGCAGAGCTCTCTGGTACCCAATAAGTAATGTAAGACATGAATGAAGCCCAGTGCATGAGTAAGCGTAGAAGAAGGTAATACTATGCTAGTCGGTTGGACAAACACTCTAGAAGCCTAGCAGAAACCCGTGGGTTGAGGTACTAGTACTCGAAGCCTTGGTTAGAAAAATTATCTAGAAGCCCTAGGTTGGTTGAGTTACTAGTCCACGAAGCCCTAGTTGGACAAACACTCTAGAAACTGTGTAAAAATTGGGGTTGAGTTACTAGTCCTGGAAGCCCTAGTTGGAAAAAGCACTATGGAGACCTGGAGCAGCTTGGATAGAGACCAATCGATGATGGTTGTGATTTCCAACCATGAGGTGGAATCAATGGTTGAGGGTTGAGGTGGTTTGGCCTATGCAAGACCTCGATTGATTTTGATTAATGTGTTTGATTGAGTCCCACATTCATTGTTGCAGTATGGTACAGGGGTGATTTGTTGGAGTGAGACTTGGGTCAACCAATCTATGGTCGGGTGGAACATGGAAGTCCCATCTTCGGTTGGTTTTTACATTCAGTAATGAAGAGATAATTTCTCTGGTATTCGGTATGAAAATATACTACTTTATGTATGGATTTCATTGCTACTATATTCATGGTATTTATGTTGTTAATTTGCTGGTGATGAACACGTATTCGATCAATGATGATTTATGGCTCTATTAATGTTTTTTCCTGTAAACAATTATCCCATGTATCTATATGACTTAATGATAGCTTATTGACAAGTGTCAGAACAATGTTAAAGTTTAGGGTTTAGGGTTTAGGAACAATGTTCGGGAGTTAGAGTTTAGGGTTTAGGAACAATGTGTCGGGTCGTGTGAGGGCGCCCAAGGAAACACGTTCAGGCGGGTCAGGTTGGGTTTGGTCGGGTCATGCCGTGTGAGGCTGCCCAAGGAAATGTGTGATGAAACCTAATGAAATGCATTCGGGTAAGGTCAGGTTGGGTCATGTCATACAGTGAGGGTGCCCAAGGAACCATATTTGGGCATGTCAGGTCAGGTCGGTTCCTGTCAGGTTGTGTCGTGTGAGGCTGCCCAAGGAGACATGTTCAGGCGGGTCAGGTCGAATCAGGTCGTGTGATGGTGGTCATATCAAAAAATTTAAGTTGTGACCACCAGTGTTGCTTGTGAATGTTTGTGCGATCCATTTTTTGTTTGCTCCCTCGTGCACCCTTCATTTGGGAGGGTCGGGTCGTGCCATGTGAGGGCACCACAAGAAATGTGTTCGGGCCAGATCGTGTGAGGGAGGTCGTATCAAAAATGTTAAGTTGTGACCACCCATGTCCCTTGTGCACATTCATGTGACTTGTTTGTTGTTTTTTCCCTTGTGCCTTCGAATTTCGGGCAGGTCGGGTTGGGTCGGGTTGTGTGATGGCACCTAAGGAAATGTGTTTGCATCCAGATGGGTCGCGTTGTGATGTACCCTAAGGTCGCCCAAGGCAACATGTTCGGGTGGGTCGAGTCAATTCAGGTCATGTGAGGGCACCCAAGGAACGTGTCCGGCTGGGTCGGGACATGTCGGGCCCTGTCATGAGGGCGCCTAGGGAAACATGTTCAGGTGGGTCAGGATGAGTCGTGTGACGACGCCCAAGGAAATGTGTTTGGTTCGGGTCAGGTCAGGTCATGCCGTATTGTGAGGGTGTCATGCAAGAAAAGTTGTTCGAGTGGGTCGGGTCGGGTAGGGTTGGGTCGGGTCCGATAAGGTTGTCTCGTGTGAGGCTACCCTAGGAAATGTGTTCAGGTGGGTTGGGTGGGGTCAGATCAAGTTGTGTAAGGGTGGTCATATAAAAAATGCTATGTAGTGACCACCCATGTTGCTCATGCACATTTTTGCAATCAATTTTTTGTTTTCTCCCTCATGCGCCCTTCGTTCAGGTGGGTGGGTTCATGCCATGTGAGGACACCATAGGAAACACATTTGGGTCAGATTGTGTGAGGGAGGTCATATCAAAAATGCTAATTTGTGACCACCTGTGTTCCTTTTCCATGTTTATGTGACCCGTTTTTCATTTTCTCCCTCATGCCTTCGACATTTGGGTGGGTCGGGTTAGGTCGAGTTGTGTGATGGCGCCCGAGGAAATGCGTTCGTGTCGAGTTGTGCCTTATAGTGAGGGTACCCAAGGAAATGCGTTCAGGCAGGTCGGGTTAGGTCAGGTCATGGCAAGCTACCCAAGGAACGTTTTTGGCTGGGTTGGGTCATGTCGATTCATGTGAGAGTGCCTTAGGAAACACATTTGGGCGGGTTAGGTTCTGTGAGGCTGGCCGTATCAAAAGTGCTAAGTTGTACTAACCGCCTGTGTGCCTTGTACTGCATGTTTGTGTGACTCGTTTTCTATTTTCTCCCTCATGCCTTCGACTTATGGGCGAGTCTGTTCAAGTCAGGTTGGGTGCGGTCGGGTCATGTGAGGGTCGTCATATCAAAAATGCTAAGTTGTGACAGCCCGTGTCATGTTGAGTCTGGTTCTATCGTGTCATATGAGGTTTCCCAAGGAAACGAATTCAGTTGGGTCTGGTCGAGTCAGGTTGGGTTAGGTTGTGTCATGTGAGGGCACCTAGGAAAATGCATTCGGGCGGGTCAGGGGGGTCGCATCATTTGAGGGCGCCCAAGGAAACATGTTCGTGTGGGTTGGGTCGGGTCGTGTGAGGGCACCTAAGGAAATGTGCTCGGGCCAGTCATCAGGTTAGGTCATGTCATGTGAAGGCACCCAAGGAAACACATTCTGACGGGTTGGGGTGGGTTGGGTCGGGTCGTGCGAGGGCACCTAGGGAAACATGTTGGGGCGCCCAAGGAAATGTCTGTCTGCCTTGTACTATCCATCTGTGTGCCTTGTAATACACATTTGTGGGACCTATTTTTCATTTTCTCCCTTGTGCCTTTGATGTTTAGGCAAGTGGGGTTGGGTCGTGTTAGAGTAGTTGTACAAAAAATGATAAGTTTTGACTGCTCATGTCATGTCGGGTCGGGTTTGTTCATGTCATTTGAGGTTGTCGAAAGAAAACACGTTCAGGCGGGTCTGGTCTGGTCGGGTCATATCGTGTGAGGGTGCCCAAGAAAACACGTTTGGGTGAGTCAGGGGGTGGGGGGGGGGGCCGGGGGGGGGGGGGGATTAGGTCGTGTGAGGGAACCTAAGGAAACACGTTCAAGTGGGTCATGAGGTCGGGTCATGTCATGTTAGGGTGCACAAGGAAACATGTTCAGGCGGGTTGGGGTGGGTCGAGTCAGGTCATGTGAGGGTTCCCAGGGAAACGTGTTCGGGCAGGTCAAGTCAAGTCAGATTGTGTGAGGGTGCCCAGGAAAACATGTTTGGGCAGGTGGGGTCAGGTCAGGTCAGGTCATGTGAGGGTGGTCATATATAAAATGCTAAGTTGTGACGACACACCCTAGGAAACACGTTTGTGTGGGTCAGGTCGGGTCATGTGAGGGCACCTAACCCCCCAATCCCTAAACCCTTAACCACTAACTCATTATTCCCCTAACCCCAATCCCTAATCCCTCAACCACTAACTCATTATTCCCCTAACCAATAAATGCGTCTAGATCCCCTAACCCTTTAACCGCTAACTCATTATTCTCATAACCCCTAAACCCTAAACCTCTAACCCATAATACCATATTCCCATAACCCCTAAGCCCCTAATCCCTAATCCCTTAACCACTAACTCATTTTCCCCTTAACCCTTATAAAATTCCTTAAAACCCATTGGGATTAGCCATTCCAAATGAAAGAAAGTCTAGTTGGGACCTAGGATCGGGTTACTCCCCCCTTGTTGTCAATGTGGAATTTTTTTCCTTTTAACAACCCTTTAGTCCTTAATCCCTCTAACATATACTTAATCGCTCTTTTTTTGTAAATGTGACCCTTGACTTTGCCATGAAAACCCTCCAAAAAATTCTTAAATGATGGGAATTCACATTCATGCGTGAAGCTTGTGGAATGTGACAAGTCATCCAAGATACATCCAAATATCTGATTTGTACCTTGGGGAATGTGAAAGAATGGGGCAAGGGGACACACAAGGGTATCATGGATGGGTATAATTCATAGGTGCAAGAAAGGTTTACTATGATCTATAATCCTAGAATTAGAGAATAAGAAGGGGGCTTAGGACCTAATTTCTTAGGGGCTCAGGGACCTCGAGGGAAGGTAGCAAGAGAAATCAATAGGGGAACTCCAAATTGTCATGATAGGGGGATTACGAGTCCATTTATCACAAACCATAAGTCCTTAACCCATAACCATTCAATTCCATATCCCCTTAACCCCCAATCCATAATCCCTTAACCCTTACACTCATATATCTTAACCCATAAACCACTTGACTCATTAAATATTAAGAAACTAACCCCTAACCTATAATTGATGAACCTCGTAAGCCATAACTCCTTATCCTCTTAACCTGTGACGCTTAACCCCTAATCCTTCACCCTTAAACACCTTAGCTTCTAATTACCCCTTAACTTATAATTCCCGACCCCTAACCCATTTAACCCCGTAAACCCCTAAAATCCTAACCCATTTAACCCTCTAAACCCTGAACCCTAAAATCCTTAACTACTAAATCCCATAACCCCCTAAACCTCTAAATCCCTAACCCATTTAAGCCCATAAACCCTAAACCTCTAAACCCTTAACCCCTAACCCCTGAAACCCTAATTCATGACTCCTTACCTATTTAACCCCCTAATACCTAATCTATTCCAAATGAGAGGAGGTCTATTTGGGACCTACGATCGGGTTAATCCGCCTTGTTGGAAAGGTGCAATTTTTTCCTTGTCAAGAACCCTATAGTCCTTAATCCCTTTAACATATACATAAACTCTCTTTTTTTATAAATGTGACCCTTGTCTATGCCATGAAAACCCTCCAAAATATTCTTAAATGATAGGAATTCCTATTCATGCGTGAAGCTAGTGGAATGTGACAAGTCATCCAAGATACATCCAAATATTTGATTTATGCCTTGGGGACTGTGAAAGAATGGGGCAAGGGGACACAAGAGTAGCATGGATGGGTGTAATTTAGAGGTGCAAGCATGGTTTTCTATGGTCTATAATCCTAGCATTAGAGAATGATAAGGGAGCTTGGGACCTAATTTCATAGGGGCTAGGGTACCTAGAGGGACGGTAGCGAGAGAAATGGATAGGGGAAACACCAATAGTGGTGATAAGGGGATTAGGAGTCCAATTATCACAAACCATAAGCCGTTAACCCATAACCATTTAATTCCATATCCCCTTAATCCCCAATCCATAATCCCTTAACCCCTACACTCATAACACATAACCCATAAACCACTTAACTCATTAAATCTTAAGAAACTAACCCCTAACCTATAATCCATGAACCTCATAAGCCATAACTCCTTATCCTCTTAACCTTTGACCCTTAACCCCTAATCCTTCACCCTTGAACACCTTAACTTCTAACCCCTTAAACACCTAAATCCCCTAAATCTTAAGTCCTTAACCATTAAATCCTCTGACCCTAATGCCCTTGGCCCTTAACCCTTGACCCTTGAATCCCCTAACCAATAAGTATCCAATGATTAAAATAAAACCCCAAACCAACAAATTTACCTCCTAGGGGGATCCTTCACCTCTTATTGAGCAGATTGGAAACATTTGATTTTTAGATAACTAGGTATTGGTTGTGAGGGTATGTGTTTGTGGGTAATGCCACTATTACCATGTATACCAAACATAGAAAAAATAGATAATTTTCCAAGCCTTGATTTGAATCGCTCACAATATCCACACATCATGTTGAGATGGAGCTTGTATTTCTCTCTCACATAAGGAGTTGGAATGATTAGATCATTCAAAAAGACAATACCTCTCTAGCCCTAATGCACAAGGAGTGAAATCTCAATACATTTTTTTTTTAAACAAACTCAATTGTGTCATTGTATAATACTATACATAAGAGAACATAAAATTATATTATCCACCCAAGTGCTTGAAATAACCTCAAATTAGCCATGAGTAGTTATCCAAAGGGTGAATGTGGGGAAATAATAAAGTTACATCATGTTTAAATTCCTTTTACATTGTGAGGTTGTTCTCCAATGTGGTTGAAGCATAATCACAAGGAAGCATGGAACATTTTTGTGGGGGAGTGATTAAATTTGTAACACAATTCAATTGATTTACACCTCCAATATAAATGACATCATTGTATGTTTGTGACAGGTTGTTAGAAAGTTTATTTATAGATAATACATTCATTGTACTTGGACTTCATGATTTTAGGGCCTCGACTATAATATGAATTTTTTACCAGGAACACTTCATGCAAATGAAAGGGGGCCTTTTTTGTTTAACCACATATGCATAAGAGCATCGGATGCTTCCCTTCAGACCCCCCTTGGTGCATTCAAAGTGGGTTTGCATTCGCGTCAATTTGAAATTAATCATAATTACCTTCCTCTTCTTAAATAACATCTCCTAGCGTTTCCATATATAGGAGATATAATTAAAGGATCACCTAATGTGTAGATGCCCCCATTTAGTATGAGATTCAAGGAATGTTCTATTGTCTTTATCAACATTTGGACAGGTCGTTATCTATAATATTTAAATACATCTCTAGAAATTTTTATGAGGGAGGTACTTGTATTTAGATATTTATATAAGACCTTATGTGCCCTTCCCCTTTATAACTCTTCGAAGGGGGTCACCTCCTTCCATATTGCCTTACCTACTTAGGGCTAAATTGACAAACCAAGATAAAAAATTCTTCAAATACAAAATTAGTGAGGCATCATACCTCTTCTTGACCTCGACCTCAACGAGACATCTTTCTTCAGAGATACTTTGAGGGTTTCCCACCATATATATATCACAATTTGGATGTCATAAGATCTTTTACCCCATTTTGTATATGGGATTTTATGGGATATTTTAAAATTTTATTGTTATATCAACCCCTATGATTCCTGTTACATTGATCATTTTCCATCTAAGGTATATATGTAATTCATGAATTTATCATTGGTTTGATGACACCTTACCTTAGCCATCGAAGAAAATCTGTGTAGCAAGAAGTTCATTTAGATACCACATTTAGATGGATATGTATGATCCATGTGTATATGATATTATGTCCAATGTGTACTATTTGTATTGTGTTCACTTAAACACTATGTTCTAACTCTTGATTGTTTGGCTATAAGATTTAATCTGAGTTGTTCCTTGGTGTTCCATAATTTTTCTCAGAGAACTGTGTCATATTGATGGTTTGGATATATTCTTGGTGATTTTAGTAGGTGCTATATATTGATTTTATTGTACCCCTTATTTCCTTTAGTGAAAATTTATCCCATGTCTCCCTTAACAACAAATGTGAAAGCCTTCTAAACCACGAATAGCTTCTAATAGGGTATTTTTAAGCTCTAAGTGAAGTTCCTCAAAAATAAGGGGCTACCTATAGCTACTTATGTTTTTTGATAAAATTATTCATAGATTTAAAGATATTTTTCACCTCCTTAAGGGTTGATAGATAGATATTTCCTGTCCCTTTTCTCTCTTTATATGAAAATTCTTACATATATTAGAAAGGTATAATATATTTTTTATTAATACCCTAATTAGGCTAACATTATTAATTTTAACGTTATTACTTTTTCTCGGACTTCAACATCATTAAATATAACCTCTATCTCAAATGACCTCTCCTTTTACTCACATAAAAATAAAACTTAATTAAAACCTAAGTGACCATATACATTTATTTGACTACCTATTAAAATCTAATTTGGTGGCTACTCTAAAATCTAAATTGACCTATTCAAAAATATTTTCTAGCCTCTATTCTCGTTTCGAGGTTTGGGACATAGTTCGGTGATAATTACGCTGAAGAGTGTTAATTCCATTGAAGAAGGGTTCAGTGCTAATTCCACTGAAGATTTTAGGACAGAGTCGGATTTGATGCAGTCGCTAATTCCACTGAAGAATGTAGAAAACTGAAGAGGTACATCCACGAACATACCCTGCAACTGGTTTATCCCATGGTAAAGAGTAATAACAGATGCTACCATTACATTTCATGATCTGTGCCTCTTTTACATATTTATTACACTTGTATACATCTATATTCCACTTGGTTTTACACTTGTATACATTTAGATTCCACTTCTAGTTATGACACTTTGCATTTATTAATGCAGAGAAGGGGTATCACACAGATATAAATTCTTATTGCATGGGAGAGTGTGGGATGTGTTTATTTTCCAGTTTATCATCCTGAAAAGGAAACTTCCTATTTAAAATTTAGGTAGGTTTTAGTTATGTCTCTCAACATTTATATGCCCTAATAAGTTTATCATGCAAGTAATCTAAATGATGAAATAAGTTTATCATGAAAGAAATTTGAATCATGACATAAGTTTATCATGCAAGAAATTTGAATGATGAAAAAGTTAAAGAGAGTGGATATCTAGCCAAAGCCCCCATTTAATAATTTTTTGAGGAATCATATGAATGTGCAAAAAAAAGTTTTGGGTTCTGCATATAAATATCTCTTAGCTGGTTCTTCTGGTGTTTTTTATTTATACAACCTACCTATCATTTTTTTCCGAGTGGTAATGTGAGGAACAATATTTACTCACACAGATATGGGTGGTCACTGTTGGTCCAGAGGGATAGGATATATATTATAACAGAAAATAGTAACCAAAAAAAATATGATACCATCCTCTATCCTTTACCTCTGCGGAAGTCCACAACCAGCTCCCAATACTACTACAGAAACCTATAAAACCAAAACTGCTACTGAAACCTCAATGTTAGACTGTGCATTGTGTTAGGATATTCCGACACATAGGAAATAGTTAAGAATAACTTAGTCTAGTGTAGAGTTAGGTAAAGTGTGTTTCTTTAACATGTACATTTGTAACTTATAATCCAACAGTCACGATTTGTAGTGATCCGGCGGTTATCTCTCACCTCGGTATTAATGACACTTGATCGGTGGCTTAACACCTGATTGGTCCATGATCTCTATTTAAAGAGCATGGAGGGTAATTTTTTCAGTAACTGTTTATGAGAGAAACATATGCAACTTTTCTTTTTATATTAATAAATTGCCTAAAGTGGCCGCGTTGGCTCAGGCCATGGATTGTTTCCCTCTTTGAGGGTTTTAACCACGTGATTATACTATTTTACTGATTTGTGATCTGTTTGTGAGCGGTGACCTTTGGTTCTTGATCTAAGGAACTTACCCTGTAAATTCCTACATGGTATTAGAGCAATTTTGAGGGCCGCGTCCATTGTTGATCAAAATCCGAAGCCGGTTTGACTGCATGTGAATTTCGTTTTGTAGATCTACTATTTATGAACATTTTTGGGCTTGGAGAACTACTATGTTGTGTCTGGAGTGTCTGTTACAGTGAGGAATGCCTTTTTTTTCATGCAGAAAGGTTTCTGGCTGCCCAAGTTATGTCAGTTTAGATCTCGAGGTATAAAGCATCTATTTTGCAGTTATATTTGTTAATACTTATTCTTATTTTGGTTTTTTTTTGTTTATTTTTGGTATTAAGGTTTTATTTATTTTTCTAGATCTATACCCTCTTCTCTGTGTATGCTCTTTCTCATGCGCTCCGTGTGATCTGGGCAAATCAGAAACAGGAAAAAGGAATTTTTTTTTGCTGCGTATGCTCTTTCCCCACGTCTTTGTGCGATCTCGAGAAATCAGAAATAGTGAAAAAAGTTATAGTTGCTGGTAAGGCTAACCAAAAATCTAACATTCTACCGTAAGGATTTGCATTTCTTCTTCTTTTCTCAGTATTTTGTGTTTTTTGTGCAGGAAAAGGCATGCACACGGAAGAGAAAAAAAAAAAAAAACCATTCCTCCTTTCATACAATAATGTGATCCTCTTACTATCTCACTTGGTGAGGGGTTAGTTTATGAGAATAGAGGCCTTGGGTTCAAGTATCCTTCTCAAGCTTCTTTTGTAAAAAAAAATTGTTCAAAGGGGCAGCTTTTTTTTTTAAAAACCGCACTTCATCCCGTTCCCGTAACTATTCGATATCTACAACTTAGATTTTTCAAAAGGCATAACTTCTTCATCCGAAAGCCGTTTTTCGAGCCGTTTTTCTTAAACAACCTAATTTTTCGAGATCTTTCCATTGGAGTTGTTATTTTTAGCTTTTGTTGGCTTCAATTTTTTTTTAAATGGAAAGTTCATGCCTGGTTATTCTTAACAACACCAATTATTTCCAATGTCTACCTCACATGGTAGATATACTTAGAAGTAAAGGGCTTTATAGAATAGCCACATGACAAGAAACTAAACCTTCTGATGATGATAAAGCTTCTGAATGGGAAAATAAACAAGATCAAGCACAAGGGTTGATAGGAATGTCCATTGCTCATGATCTTCGATTTCATATCCTTGACATTGACACCCCTGATGAAGCCCTGGAAAAGCTAAAAACTGTTTTTGCCATTCAAAATCAAATTAGGGCCCACCAGCTTGAAAATGAGTTGCTTACTTTGGACCCCAATAATTTCTCCTCCATTGAATATTTTTTGTCCAAATTTAAGACCCTCATAATTCTTTTAGAAGGTTGTAAGCTCAAAATGGATGATGGTGGCCTCATCTATTGCATTCTTACTAAACTTGGCCCTGCATACTTTGTATTTGTTTCCGCCTTCCATTCCACTACAGAAGCCATGATTTCTTCAAAAACCACCCACAAGAATACCTCTTTTGATGCCTTATGTTATTCTTTGATAAGAGAACAAGAAAAACTTTTACATCTTGGTTTTATCACTGCTAGAAACACTTCTAAGAAAGCCTTAGCACCCCCAAAACAACCATATCAAAAGAATCCCAAGAAGAAGTATCCTAAAAAATATGGTCCTAAACCAAACAAGGGCCCTAAGAAATTTCAACCTCAAACTAAAAAATCAAATCACCAAAATAATAAGGCAAATCAAAAAAAAGGGAAGAAGACAGATAGAGATTGCAACTTTTGCAATTGGGATGGCCATATAGAATACAAATGTTTTAAGAAGATAAAAGCATTAGAAGTAGCAATGAAGAAGCACAACATCAATTTGGAGCACTCTTCACCTTCATCTTCAGGCATGGCACTTTTTGCTTGTGGTTGTCAAGCATCAAGATTTGGTTATGCATTAAATGTATCTTCTTCTTCTCCTTCCCATGAATGGCTCATTGATTCTGGAGCTTCTTACCACATGGCTAAAAATAAATCCATGTTTTCTTCTTTAAATGATTGTAACACCAAACATATTTATGTTCATGATGATAGATCTCTTAGTGTTGTAGGATCTGGAACCATTCATCTAGATAATGGTCAGTTTAATGATGTACTATGTGTTCCTACCTTGTCATGCAACCTTCTATCTGTTTATCAGATAACTCATTCAGGTGAAGGGAAAATAGTAGAATTCTCACCTCATGATGTTGTAATCAAGGACTTCAAATATCCTAAACATATTTTAGCTACTGGCATTGCTGATGATTCCACAAGGTTGTATAAGTTTGAAAATTTTGGGTCATCCTCTCTTCCCTCTGTTTTTGTTGCTCATAATGATGATGTGAGAAAATTTTGGCATGAGCGATTTGGTCACTTAAACTATCACTCTATTCAAACTCTATGTAAGGAAAATATGGTGACAGGCCCTCCTATGGTATCTTGTCGAGATGGTGTTTGCTCCGGATGTGTACTCAGAAAACATCATCGAGATAGTCTTGAAAAACGTGCCTCTTGGCACGCTTCAGCCCCTTTGTAGCTTGGCACAGTGATTTATGTGGTCCAATTCCTGTTGTTTCTTTCTCTGGTTGCAAGTACTTCTTAACTTTCATTGATGATTTTTCCAGACGCACTTGGGTATATTTCTTAAAACTAAAAAATGAAGTTTTTAGCATGTTCTTAGCCTTTAAGGCCTTTGTTGAGAAACAATCTCGACATCAAATTCTTAAGTTCAGATTAGACAATGACGGAGAATATGTTAACAAAAAATTTATCAACTTCTGCACTGAGCATGGCATTCAATTGCAACATACAGTTCCATATACTCCACAAAAAAATGGTGTAGATGAAAGGAATAATCGCACCTTAAAATAAATGGCTAATTGTATGCTTCAATCTAAAGGTCTTGGTCTCAATTTTTTGGCAGAAGCCATTAACTGTGCAAATTGCATAGTAAATCACACTCCTACTAAGGTTTTAATGAATATAACTCCAGAAGAAGCTTGGAGCTCAATCAAACCATATGTAAGTCACTTTCATGTTTTTGGAAGTGATGCTTGGGCCCATATTCCAGATGTGAAACGTAAAGCCTTAGAACCTAAGAGTGAAAAATGTATTTTTGTTGGATATTCTGAATATGTTAAAGGGTATAGACTTCTTCAACCAAAATCCAAAAATATTATCATTATAAGAGATGTAAAATTTGATGAAAATATATCGGCCTATGAGCCTAGTTCGGCAAGTCTGCCACCTTTGGCTTGCGAGCCTAATTCGGCGTATGTGCCACATCTCTCTCTCTCTTCTATTTTTAATAGCATTCCTTCTAATTCAGATGATGACAGCAAGGATGAAAATCCTCCTCCACCTCTTGAAATTGTTCCTTATACTCCACCTCTTCCAAGATGGGTCCTCTCTACTCGAGATGCAACAGGTTCTCTTGCAGGTGACCTTGCCGATCAACAACGTACACGTTCTCAGTTTGAAAGAGCCTCTTCCTTATTGGCTCAAGTTCAATAAAAAATTGATCCAAAAACCTTTGAATAAGCCTCTGGTCATCCAGATTGGGATGAAGCTATGAATGAAGAGTATCATTCCTTATTGGCAAACAATACTTGGGATCTTGTTCCTCTTCCAAAAGGAAGAAAACTTGTCAGGTGCAAATGGGTTTATAAAACAAAGTTTAGACCAGATGGAAAAGTGGATAGACATAAAGCTCGTCTTGTTGCTAAAGTTTTTTCACAAGTTTAAGACATTGACTATACTGAAACCTTCTCCCCTGTTGCCAAAATGAATTCTATCCACCTTGTCGCTTCCCTTCCTGCCTCCTTTAAATGGGAAGTCCATACGATGGATGTTAAATCCGACTTCTTACATGGAGATTTGCATGAATAAATCTACATGGAACAACCCCCTGGATTTATCCAAAAATACTCCAGCCTTGTTTGTCACCTTATGAAGTCTCTCTATGGTCTCAAACAAGCTCCTCGGGCTTGGTATTCCAAAATGGATAGATTTCTCTTAGATAATGGATTTTCTAGGTGCCATTCTAACAACACTGTCTACACCAAGAAAGTGGGTAATTCCTTCACCATCCTTGTTATTTATGTTGATGATCTTATCCTTACTGGTAGTGATCCAAACCATATAAACCATGTGAAGTCTAGCCTCAATTTTTTTTTTGAAATGACAAACTTAGGACACTTGCATTATTTCCTTGCTCTTCAAGTCTTGCAATATAAGGAAGGCATTACCCTGTCTCAGTCCAAGTATGCCTGTGATCTTCTACACAAATTTCACATGGAAGACTGTAAACCTGCTCCTTCTCCCTTTCAGTCTAGAGTGAAGCTTTTAGTCAACTGTACTACCCCTAAAGTTGATGCTACCTTATACCGTCAACTTGTTGGTAAACTTTTGTATCTAACCCATACCCATCCTGACCTTTCCTTTGTCATTGGTCTTGTCGCTCGGTTTATGCACCAACCTCATGAAAGCCACTGGAATGCAGATAAAAGATTACTTTGATATATTTGAGGTACAGTTCAGTTCAGGATTCATTACAGTGCAGGAGCATCTCCCTTGTTGATTGGTTTCACTGATTCTGGTTGGGCTGGTGACCCTGATGATTCGAAGTCCACTGTAGTATATGTATTCACTCTTGGTTTAGGACTTATTACTTGGTCTTGTAAGAAATAAAGTGACATCTCCCTTTCTTTAGCAGAAGCAGAGTATCATGGTGCAGTTGAAGCCAGCAAGGAAGCCATGTGGCTTTGTCAGATCCTATCTGAATTTGGTCTTCATCAGCAGCATCCAACTACACTTTGGTGTGATAATCAGAGTGCCATTCAGCTATGTAAAGATCCAGTTCAACATCAGTGCATGAAACACATTGAACTCCACTTACACTTCATCAGAAAGCTCATTCATGATCGTGTTCTTGAAGTGCAGTATTGTCCAACCAATGATCAAGTAGCCGATATCTTTACGAAGGCTCTCACAAAAGTGAAGTTTACCAAACTTCGATCGATGCTTGAAGTTCAGGAAAGTTGTCATTAAAGGGGGATAGGCTCTAATGCTTCCTTCCTTCTCCTATTGTGTCACTTTGGTAAATCCTTCAATCCTATCCCAATTTTTTCTTAAGGGCGGATGTTAGGATATTTCGACACATAGGAAATAGGCTCCTTTTGTGTCACCTTTGTAAATCCTTCAATCCTATCCCAATTTTTTCTTAAGGGGGGATGTTAGGATATTCTGAAACATAGGAAATATTTAAGAATAACATAGTCTAGTGTAGAGTTAGGTAAAGTGTGTTTCTTTACCATGTACATTTGTAACTTATAATCTGATGGTCATGATTTGTAGTGATCTGACGGTTATCTCTCACCTCAGTATTAAGGACACTTGATCCATGGCTTAGCACCCGATTGGTCCATGATCTCTATTTAAAGAGCATGGAGGATCATTTTACCATAATGGGAATATTGTTGTCCGATAGTGGATATGGTTCATTCTGCTAAGGGGTTCAATAATTCTCTTGGACTTATCCCTTTTAAAGAAGATACATATATCATGTCCTTGGTTGCATCACATTTATTTGTATTTGATTTAGATCTTAATTTTCTTATATGGTATTCAAAAGACTTTAGGAAATTTTCCTATAATTCTTAGCATTTTCTTTTGTAGAGTCCATATTTGCAACATTTCTATGAGCCTTGCAATCTTCTCAATGCTTTTCCTCTTACTAAATTGCAGTCCTTTTAGTGTTGGAATCTTTTCTAATGATTGAGATATATTAGTTGCTTAGTATTGCAATTAGTTGGTTGTATTTAACTATTATGCACATTATGTATCCAAAATTGTTTACCTAATGAAAGAAGATATCTGTGGACATTAAATTGCCATAGAAATATTGTAATCTAGCTATAGAACACACTAAATCCAATGTGTTATCAGTATCCTATTTCCCATGTGTTTTTTCATTAGCATTATATTTAATAACAAAAACGACAAAAGGCATTAGAAATAAAACATAAACTTATAAACATCAGATTGTTGGTTGTGACAACATATCTAAAGTTGAAAAACATTTTGTTGAAGTTTCTTCCATGTGTCTAGTTCTAAAAAATATAGTTTCAATACTCTTACAAGCACTAGGATCCTGATTAGACACTCAATGTGAGGTCAAAATAGGCACATTGTCAAAGCTTAAAGTAATATTTATTTCATCCAAGGGAATATTGGGTTCCATGATATATGGCATGTGATGGCTGGTAGTTTTATTCCCCACAATAGCTTAGGGTATATCCTCAACCAATTGATTAACATTCTCCACTAAAATACACTCACTCCTCCCACCTACAACTGTGTCACAACTATTAGGTGTAGCGCTAACACTTGTAGAATTGATTTTCATTGAATCTAGAATAACAACATCAATCTCATATGATCATGTCAGTTTTTTGTGTATGCCATTGGACATAATTCTTCCCTTGTTGTTCATACATCTCATGAGAAGGATTCCATGGAATATCAGGGATTGAAAATGTATTGGAATTTGTTACATTAACTCCTTCTCCACATGCCCTCATTTAAGAAAACAAAACCATTTCATCATCGTAATTGTTGAATCTTTGAAGAATTATTTCCCTATCTTTCATAGAAGTGTTAGCATCAAGCCTTATTACTTCAACACCTTTAATTGTGTTCATATTGTTAATAATCATAATTTCAAATAGGGGAAAAGGAGATAGGATATGACTAAAAACAATAAAATTCTCCTTGTTCAACACACAAAGGGAAAACATGTCAAGGATTCTTCATTCCACCATTGCAGTTATATCACTAGCGATGCTACTATCAGAATATAACAAGCCTGAAGAATTACCCCATTTTTCAATAATTATTTTTTGTAATGAAGGATGCATGAAAATTTAAAAATAATTAATGTCTCTACCAATTATAGACTCTGAGGATAATTTTATAATCTCAAACACTTCCTTTTGAGACTCATTGAGTCTTAAGATGACCACAAACTCTATAAGGTTGGGCAGTTTTTCACAAATACCTCCCTTGAAGTAGTGGACAAAAAATATTTTTTTTTTTTACGATCACCTGCAACAGGGTTTTTCATTCCTTTACTGCCATTTTGCAGGAAATTCTCCTATTTACTATAGAAGATCTTGCCATTTGGGCTTATGTAATGTCCCTTATTTGTTGTTTTAATTTTTTTTCACTTAATATGATGCCTTTGAAGATGAATTTGAAATATTTTTCATCTAGAATACCTGGTATTATCAGCTTGAAAACGTTCAGGAGCTTTCTAATATTATTTTAGAAATGTACCTGAGAATAGAATCACATGTTTGGTATGTGCTTCTATGAGAGAATCGAATATATTTGTGTGATTGTTTCCAGGAGAGGCTCACATCTAAAATCAACAATTCTAGACACTCTAAAAGGATTTGTTGGCTTTGATGTTGTTATTCTCAAGTTTCTGAAACATTATACTTTAAACGTGAGCATCACTGACAATAAGTGTCCACTTCTTATCTCTCCACTTCTTGAATACCTCAAGTTGGTTGCATCTTAAAGGCTATATTTTGTTGCTTAATTCATGGAGATCATAGAGAGTAATATCCTCTAATTCCTAATCCTTAAGTTTATTCATCCATGAGTGCAACATAGTCTTTGGCGCTACAATCAACAACCTCCATTATGGATACTTTTTCAAGAAACTTTGAAAAGAGAGAGTGACAAGGAATGTCTTACAAATTCTTGATGCATGAGTAAGAATGCATTCCTAGTTCCTTTTGTCATTAATTAATGGCAATGCATTCATTCTTCTAATAAGTGATGGAGAACAAGCTTCAATACAGGGGATTTATTGAAGCTTCTTTGTATAGGAGAGTGAAAATGAGGTGGATCATTCTTTGTCTAAGAGGTGAGGAGAAAAAATAAAAATGGCTCTGGTTACAAGAGTTTCATGTGCAAATTTTTTTTCAGGAAGATGGTGGTGTGATTGGGCATGAAAATATTTATTTGTATTTTTTCAATAAAAATAGTGGGATAAGGATCCATCCAGTCGATGAATGAATAGAACGTCCAAGAATGGGATTGAATTATCCTTTTGGATTTCCATGGTGAATATATGCGAGGGAAATATGCTGTTAAGGTGGTCAATTTAAGGGAGGTTTAACTATAAGGACAGATAATGGAGGCATCAATGAAAATAAACTAATATTTGTGCTTGAAACAGAAATTGCTGCCCAAAAAATCTATAAACTACATTCACAACATTTAATATAAGGTAATCCAAAATCTCTCTCTAATAATTTTGGAATTGATATCTTGTATGTCTAGAATTAACTCTCAATTTATAAAATACCTTCGGACATCAAAAATACAGTTGGACTTTTTGTGTTTTCTGAAAATAGCATTAATGGTTTTCCACCACTTTCCAGAACATTTCACACCATTTCTTGATTTTTTTTTAAACCTATGGATATAATTGGTATTAAACAATGATTTTCCTTTTTTTAGTTCAAAAACAAAAATAAAAACTCTAGTCCCACTATGCTTGTATAAATTCCTTGGGTGAATTGATTAGGTTCTATGATAAAAGAACCAAGACCTTAAAAATATTTGATGTGGAAATGATTCATGAATACTTGACATCTATCAAGTCTAATCCTTTAAATAATCTGAGATGTATTTAATCACAATAAGGAGTTAGAGGCATCAAAATTTATAGCCAAATGCTAGTTCTTCGATATTTTCCATCACAATCAAGAGAATGAGAAAACTCATCAAAGATTGTACGAACAATTTCCTAGCTCCTTTAAATGGCTAGACATGGAAATATTTGAAATCCTTGTTCTCCTAGAACATTAATTTTAAGCTAGATGTTTATGCCAAAATATTTTGAGGCCATACCTAGAATCAAATGTCAAATGTAGACAATACTCAGAAAGAGGTAACCATACATATTATGGGAATATGTTAATATTTAATATATGTGCAAAGACAAAAGATAAAAACCATATTGCCACTTTATTTCTATTAGGTCATTCACTATTTTTCCTTTTATTGATTTATGTTTTATTGAAATGATAAACTTGATAGACATATGATAGATATAATTTGAATTTACTTCTCCTGTTTCCATAAACTATTTCCTGTAATTTCTTGTTTTTTGTGGTGGTTTCTTAACAACTCGATGCCAAGTTCTCTGTCCTTACCAGATCCTTTTGGTTCACACTTTAGGAAATCCATTTCCTGTCATTTTCCATCTCTTGAGTATGATAGTTAGGGCACATCACACTTAATATGAATGTTGGTTATTTATCTTGTGCTAGTGTGGTGAACAAATTTTCTACTCTTACCTAAACTAGTTATTTTATTTGTGGGTCGCCTATAAATTGTGTTCTTTGACCTGGGGATCGAGTCATTATACTAACTATGCTAATTAGAGTGGGGTAATTTCATCATTGAATGAATAATAACTCCAAGTAAATAAAGAATAAAAAAAATGCAACAGATAGTGCAAACACGACTAATTTACTCACGACACATTCATATGACATTCATTACGACAGATATCCAAGATTAATACTTATCTTATAAGTTCAATAACAAGCTACAAAACACAATAATTCTTCCTTTCTCTTGGCTCACACTTGACTAATGAGGGAATAAATGAGTGATATGTATGTAGATGGAAATTACAATAAGCATAAATGAGGATTTTTTAAAAAATACATTGCCTAGAACTTTATCATGCAACACAATATTTCTATAGTTTTGGTTTGGAGTAGTCTGTAATATGTATCCACAGAAATCAAGAATTTGATCTTATGATTATGTCATTTTATTTGTAAAAACATGGAAGTGAAAACATTTTTCAATGCCCTCAACATTGGTTGTGAAGGATTTAACTTAACAAAGGAGTTTTCACTAAAATAAGCCCCTTTTGTTGATGCAAAAAATCCAGTAGAGAATTTCTTATCACCTGCCAACTCTATGTCATTTGGTCCAATAAGATAGATATTGATTTCAGGTTTACATTTTTAGCTGAGACTGTTTCTTACTGAAGATGCCCAATTGTTGTCTGGCCTGTCTGACCAAGACCATCTACAGGCAAAGAAATCTCGGTTGTGGCATGCATATGGCTCTGCATTTGAAGGTAAACAGTTTCTGGGCATTGGAAACAATTATACAAAGCAAAATATACAAGAAGATTCCATTGTACCTGTGAACATTAGGTGCTGCCCCCCAGGGTATGCAAACATAATTTCTTGCTCTTATATGGGATCTATAACTATCACTCATATGTTTTGTTATGCAGAAATAAATGGTTAATCATATTTGTAGTATAAAACATGAAAAATGCATAAAGAAAATTAAAACAATGTCAATTATGAATATTTCTATATGTATATCAAGTAAATTTTAAGCACTCATGTCAATGTTTATCTTAATAAGGTCATTCGATTAGGACTCATCCTCTCAAATATTTTCTTTCGATTAGAGATCTTGTCAGTAACGTTTTTTTAAATGTTTGTGTAGTTTGAACTTAGTCCTTCACGACAAGTAGTTTTTTGGGATGAAAGTTTAGAATTTAAAGTATGGCGTGAATGAGAAGTCAAGAATTTGGAAGCCATATACCCATGCCCATCTTCTATTCCACCAAGGTAGTTGCATTTTTTATGTTTTTAGGTTGGATAGCTATGAATGAAATGTTATATGAGACTTGCAATGAATTACTTGCAGCCCCATAGAGCCACTGGAGCCATAGGAGGACTGGTATGAATCTGATACACCTACAAATTCCATTGAATCCCATAGGAGAAGATGAAATGGAGAGTTGAATGAAGTGCTTCCTTCACAAGATTTTCAAGAGCTAGGTAGGTGATTCTATTCATCACAGTGCTATTTTCTTATTTCTCTAGGGATGAAATCCGTAAGTTTTTAGTACAATCCTGCGAAGGACACACTGGCAAAAGCTAATAACAATTAGAATGCATGCATTTAGAATATGTTCACATTTTAAACTACCTATACATATAAGTTAAATGGTCAATAGCTTGTAAATGATAATTATAGGTCTAGTATGTAATTCTGACTAACTTTTAGCATATTAAGTGTGAATTTATGTGAATTCATTAATAAATTTCACGACACAAACCTTCGTAACTGTGATTTTATGTCACTAATTTCATGACCCTTTCATAGTTGATTTTTTCTCAAAAGGAACCCTCCCGAGACCTGCCATACTATAATCCTGAGTGCCTTTTAGCATGCTAAGTGCGAGAATATGTGAATTCATTTATAGAGTTCATCAAACATACCTCCTTTGTGAGTTTTTATCACTGATTTCATGACCATTTCGTAGATGATTTTTTCTCAAAAATAACTCTTATGACACTTTACCTAGTTTATATCGATTGCTATCTGTACAACCTTACCTTTCTTGCATGACTCTTGTTTATTTTTAGTGCAATACCATGCAGGTATGTCACATGATCTTGCATGCAGAACTCTAATTTGTAAATTTTAATGAGTCTTTGATTGTTGATACATTATTATAAATTTTGTTAGGTTGTTTAACATTGTCTTTGTTGTTAGAGTTAAATATTAGAAAACATAAGTAAAATTCTTAGTATTTTTCTCCAAAAATTTTTTTGTCAAAATTATTCAGAATCTAACAAGGATTTTTTTGAACCATAAGGTTTCGACTTATGAGTTTTCCACAATTCAAATACCCTAGAAGTTTTTAAAGGTGCTAAACTGCACATTATTATCACTTAACTCCTAAAATTTCCCTTCCATTGGAATTTGAATATGAAGTGGGTATATGGCACCGGAATATGTTACGGAGGGGCAGTTATCTGTAAATACAAATGTCTATAGCTTTGAAATCGTTCTCCTTGAACTTCTCATTGGAAAAAGGTATCATCTGAACTCATGGAACTTTTGGGATGGGTGAGATGCTCTGATACTGTTGTATTTTCCTCGGGGGATATCTTTAGCCAAAGCATGAGATAATGGGTTTCACTGATCTATTTTGCTATTAATTCCTCATCTATTGACTTGCATACTAATTTTATCGAGAAACTAAACTAGCAACAACCTTGCCAAAATTTTGGAGGCCACAAGCCTAGATTGCTAGTATTTGCTCTTAAAGTGAAATTTTGGGAAGAATATAGATCACAAAATCTTTGCACAATTTTTAAAAGGTTTCTTTTATGATCCCCTTGTTTGTAGGCCTTGCAAGTCATCCAAAATCTCTCTCTCTCTCTCTCTCTCTCTCTCTCTCTCTCTCTCTCTCTCTCTCTCTCTTTCTCTCTCTCTCTCTCCCTATATATATATGTAATCCAATTCGGTGTTTTAATTTTTTATTTTATTTAAGGTGTTGATGGCAACTGCAAGGGCTTTTTTTCTGAAGTAGTTTTGTCTTCATTTATTATCATTCCCTTAACCTTTAAATTGCATAAGAATCAAAAAAAAAATTGGAGGGTTTTTAGCATTAGGTCTTTGTGGGAAATTTCCTTAGCTGCAAGGAGATTTAGACTTGAAAATTTTAAATTTTTCTAACCCTTTATCATCTTGTTGTCTAAAATGATTATTTGGAGGTGATTTTTTTTATCAATTTTTGGAGATACACTTTATTGAATAACCCTTAATTCACTTGCAAAGTTTTAGGGCTTGGTCGCTAGGGTTTTTGAGTCTATTTTTGTCTAGTCTGTAGTATTTTATCTAATACTTATTGTTTTCCAACGGTGCCTCATCATTTTCAAAAAGGTTTTTCCACTCAATATGGCATAAAATTCGCAAATCTAACATTGTTGCCTTGACAAATCTGAAAAAGCCTTGTCTCGAGGCCTATTTATGTCTAACCATGAGCATAAATATTTCCAGTCACCTGGTCCAAAAGGGTTTTGTAGGAAGGCCTAATCCCCTATTGCATTGAACATAAAGCTTATCTTTCTCACCTCCAGCGAAAGGCTTCTAAAGGCCTGAATAATTCAGTCAAATACATAATTTTCTAACGCTTCAATCCTTTGAAACTTAATAAAAGTTCCCTTAAACATTTAAATAAAATTTAATTATAATTTTGATCGATTTTGGGAGCTGGTCGTAAAGGTTTTGACTTGATGCTCTCTTGGACATAAGCAGATATTTTCCACTGATGCAAAAGTATTTTTTCAAGGTCTAATATTTTTTTTTTAGAGGTAATCATCGTTGACATATCAAGCATGTTATACAACTGATATTCGTCATATTTGAGAGAATAAGTTGAACATCCTTTCCTTATAGGCTGAGATATTTCTCAACGCCATCAACTTGTTGGGAGATTGAAAGCATGCTCAAGAAGAATTCCAAGCAAAACACCAAGCAAAATTAATTTTATCACTCAAGTGGAATACCAAATTGGTCTGCAACGTTATTTTTACATGTTTTTCAGTTGCCATCGATATTCTGACATTTCACTACCGTTGGTCTTCTGACGTTTCATCACCATCGATCTTCCGACATTTCACCTCTGTCGGTATTGCAACGTTTCACTATGTTTCACCACCATCGGTATTCAGACATTTAGCTACGTTTCACTGCCATTGGTATTTCAACGTTTAACTACATTTCACTACCATCGGTATTCCAACGTTTTAGTACCATTGGTCTTGCGACGGATTTTTTGCATTTTATAATGTTGGAAGAGCGATGGACTAGTTAGTTGGAAAAGCGACACGCTCTTTCTAATGTCAGAATAATGACGTACAATTGCTAATTTCAGAAGAGTGATGACCAGTTGGAAATGTTGAAAAAAGTATCACTCTTTCAACAGTTAACTCAAGTGTCAGAGTTGTGAATTTAAGAGAAACCATGTTTTCCCTGCCTCAAAGTGTCACTCTTGGGACACCTATGTGTTGCAAGAGCGACATTTTGGTCATTGAAAATTGGTCCAAATTTTCTAGTGGTATCATGTAGACATGAATTGATATTATATGCTTGTATTATGCCTATGTTTATGTTATGGATAGGTAATGCTGATAGGTACATCAACAAAGTGAAAGTAGTGTGATCTAACACATGCTAGGATAAACATGGATAGTGGAAGACACTATAAGAAAGGATGCTTGTGGGGTCAGTTTGTGGTCTATGGATGTGCAGCGATATTGTTGTGTATAGGTTGTGAATGTTGAATATTCAGTGATTGTACCTATTATGATGTGTAATGTTGCATATATAGTATTGTGTACATATGATGTTGTATGGATGTTGTATATATGATGTTTCATATGCAATGCAGGTATAGCTGGTGCTCTGTACATGTTGGATATGTGGTGCTGTGTGCATATGGTGTTGTGCGCATGTTGGATATGGAGTGTTTTGTATGTATGGTGTTATGTACATGTTGAATATGTAGTGATATGTACATATGGTGCTGTATACGTGATGTGCATATGGTGCTATGTGAATTTGGTGTTCTGTGCATGTGGTTCTGTGTACAGGTTGTACATATGGTGATGTGTGCATGCGGTGTCATGTACATGTCGTGTAGGTGGTGTTATGTAAATATGGTGTCATGTACATGTCGTGCATGTGGTGTTGTGTACAGGTCGTATTGTGTACACATTTTATAGGTGGTGTGATGTACATTTGGCATTGTGTACATGTTGTGCAGGTGGTGTCCTGTACGTGCGATGTTGTGCACATGTTGTGCAAGTAGTTTGTGTAAAGGTGGTACTGTGTACATGTTATGCATATGGTACTTGTATACAAGTGGTATCATGTGCATGTCGTACATGCTATGTTACCCACATGTGGTGCTAGATATGTGCATGGTGTAGTCGTGGTATTGTGACATGTGTTCATTACTTTGTACTCTATATATGTATATTTATTGTGTTGTATTGTACACCTGATGTATATGTATGTGATGTTTTATATGCTAGATGTAGATGTATGTGTTGAGTGATACACCGAGTATGGGTGTATGTATTGTGTGGTATCGTATGTCTGGTGTGGATGGATGTGTTGTATATTGTGTGTATGTTTAAATGAGTGAAGAGAAGCAAGGGCATTGGGTGATTTCTAGGTGAGACAACTGATCTAGTGTGTATATAGAAAGAACAAAGGAAAAAGTAAGGAGTGATGAAGGACAAGTGTCAATATTTTAATTTAGTTCCATTATGCATCTGATATGTGTTTCTGACTTATGATGGTTACATGTGATTTATGATTATGGTTTATGATCATTGCATGTGATTTGTGATTATGGTTAATGATGATTTCATGTGATTTATGGTTGTTGCATTTTGAGCTAACGAGATATTATATGTTTATAGATGATGGTTTGATCGAATAGATAATTTGACTTGTGTGACATGAAATCAACAGGATTGCAAGTGTACCTTATTGAAAATCTATGAATGAGCTATGATTTGATGTTATTTTAGATTATTTTGAATCTAATGGAAGTTATGTGCTTGGTATAGGAAGAAAGGAAATGCTAGATTGGTTGGTTGAAACTGACTGTAATAACTAGTAGTATCAACAAAAGGTATTGGAACATGCAACAATATTTTGGTAAAGCACTTCAAGAGTAGGACCATTCTGGGAAATTGATACCCAATAGTGTCCATTGATTTCCATCACCATGCTATGACATGTATGATGGTTGAGGCGAGTATATGCCTTTTTTTATATCTTTTGATGCAAGGAATCCTTGCCAAGAGATGGACTATCTGAGATTGGGGTGTTAGTAGAACTTGGAAGGTCAGTGACTGCACAAAAGGGGATGACCAGATATCCCAAGGAACTATGTAGGAGAGAAGGGAAGGTTAGGGATGGATTTTTTTTGCTTATTAGGATTTCCATATGGGATCAAATGTACATTAGGTTGTGCCCTAGAAAAATGAGCCGGTAACTATTCATTGAGATGGCAAGTGTCGCAGGATTGTAGCATTGGACATTGGATGCAACTTTCACTTTGACAATGGATTTTGGACTTCCTAAAAAGGGTGTGAATTTAGGTATTACTTTGAGGGTGGAGGTGTGAGCCTCTAGATTCCCTTGTTGCTAATACGAGCATTGTATCTTTATATTTGTTGGTTGAGAAAATGTGTGTGTGTGTATATATATATATATATATATATATATATATATATATATATATATATATATATATATATATATATATATATATATATATATATATATATATATATCTTATTTTAAATATTGTATCGATCTTGGTTATGATGCTCCATAGATCGTATGATTATTTTCTAGTTGAAGAAAATGTGCATGAGTATATGTAGTTGTTATTGTAAATATCATAATGAGTTATGTTATAAATCTATAGTACACGATATGATCGTCATGTTTTCAAGAGGATGCTATTGTAAGTACTAAAACGAGCTATGTTATAAATCTCTAGAGGTAGTATGTTTTGTTTTTCTATTTATAGGTGTGATTAAAGATCGAGAATGGTGATCCCCCAAAGGGGAGGGTTCTGTAACATCCTTGGTAAAAACATTCATGTAAAATATATATAATAACATAGTGATGGGACATGTATTCCAAGCTGAATGATGGGAAAGACATCCTATTGGGTGTTCATTTCAGTTTATTATGGATAAGGAAATTGGAAAAGGCTTCAAAAAAGGCATGATGCGTTAATTGAAATTTTATTTATGAAAATAATGGAAATTAGAAGAAAAGGAAGGTGAAAGGTCACAAGTTTCATGTCAAGAGGAAAATGAAGGAAAATAATGGAAAATGAAGAAAATTGAGGCCTCATTAATAAAAAGGCTTATGAGGATCAGTGGGGAAGGTTTAGTGAGTTCAGTTTTAGATTTCTTATTATTCTCTCTCTCTCTCTCTCACACACTCTTGAGCATTTAGAGTATCCCTAGAGAACTCTTGGAGAGTGTGTCATACTTGGAGATTTGGATCAAGAAAGAAAATGAAAAGAAAGAAAGCAGAGGAGGAATTTAGGATAAACATCTATAATAGGTTCTCAGTGTAGGTACCAAGTTTCATGTATGATTTCCTCACTAGTTTTTCCATGCATGGTGTATGCATGTGGATTTTCCTAGCCTTTCCATTTCCTAGACAACCAGGGTATTGTGGGTTTATTTACATTGATTATTTTCTGGTTGTTTCTTATGAGTCCTTTAGTTGTTGGGTTGATTTATTAGTTCCTGGAAGCCTAGATTAGAAAAACATTGTAGAAGCCTATCAAACAATTGTGGGTTGAGTTACTAGTCCTACAATCCTTGGTTAGAGAAACGATCTAAAAGCCCTAGGTGGGTTGAGTTACTAGTCTTGGAAGCCCGGTAACAGTTGAGGTTGAGTTACTAGTCCTGGAAGCCCTGGTTGGAACAAACTCTCTAGAGCCCTGGAGTAGCTTGGATAGAGACCAATTCATGACAGTTGTGATGTCCAACCATGAGGTGGAAGCATTGGTTTACGGTTGAGGTGGTTTGGCCTATGGAAGCCCGATATTGATTGTATTTGATGTGTTTGATTAAGTCCCACATTCATGGTTGGAATATGGCACTGGGGTGATTGGATGAAGTAATATTTGTCTTAGCCAATCTATTGTTGGGTAGAATGTGAAAGTCCCTTCTGAGGTTGGTTTTTAAATTTAGTAATGAAGAGATCATTTCTTTAGTATTCAACATGCAAATATACTTGTTTATGTATGGTTTTCATTGCTATTTTATTCATGGTATTTCTATTGTTGATTTGCTGGTTATGAGCATGTATTTGATGATTGATGATGTATGGATCTACTCATTTGTTTGCTTGTAAATGACTATCCCATGTATCTATGGTAAAATTGATTCTATGATAGATTGTGATGTAGGGGAGAAATGTTTCTTTTCCACTCTCAGAAAAGGAAGAGACCCCTTTGTTTAAATCTAATGTTTATACCTATAGATGCTATGTTTGTGAGATGTTTGATGAAATTATTGTCATGGATGGGTGGGGTTAGATGAGTTTTAGTTGATGTGATTTCTTCCATATGTTTTTTTTAATGTTAATTACCCTCTCTTGAAGTTACATGAAGTTATGGGTAATGACTTGGGCTCGGGGGTTGGAAATGTGGCACAAATCGCGCAGCAACAGGTGAAAAATTTGTTGTTTTGGCCTTAGTCGCTGCCTTGACAAGGTTATCCCACGACTATAGGCTATATAGATGATACCTTTCCCTTACAGGCCTATGACTCAGCCTCAAAGTGGATAAAAATCACTTCCCCCTCTGGGAACAGGGCCCTGGAAAGTTTGGCTACCTCTTGGGGATGTGTGTGATGTAGTGTAAGGTGTGCTTTTGGTGTTTCCATCGGTTCCACTTCCTTAAGGTCATCTAGAAGGTTGAATCTCATATTAGTAGTCTCTCATGACATGTTTACCCTAGTTGGAAGGTTACTTGGGTAGATGTGGGAAGAGGGTGTTACATTTACACAAACCTATTTATGAGAAGGAAATGTTGGAAATACTACACACATTAAAGAAATGTTGACCTTACCTAATGGGAATACACTTAAAGTTAAAAAAAAAACTATGATAGTTTTAAATACCTTTTGGAACAAATATTATCTTCAAAAGAGAAAAAAAATCAGTGACAAATATGTCGGGTTATGACTTTGAAATCATCTACAAAAAAGGGAAGAAAAATGTTGTTGCATATGCACTCTCAAGAAAGGATGAGGATGTGGAAGCATTTCTATATGCCATTTCTAATATCCAACCTGATTTCATAACTAAATCAAGTAATGAATGGAAGAATGATGAAACAGTGTAGATACTCATTCAAAAGTTGCAGCAAGATGCAAGTCCATATGATACATTTATATGTAAAAATGATTCATTATGGTACACAGATCCCTTATATCTATGTAAGAATTCTCAACTAAAAAAAACTATTATTTTGCAATTTCACACCCCCGCCCCTTACGAGGGCACTCAGGATTTTTCAAAACTTACCATAGGGTCAAGAAGGATTTTTTTAGAATGGAATTAAATCTAATATTCGCAATTTGAGGCAGAATGTTTGTTTTTCCAAAGAAATAAACTTGAGACAATTAATATTTCGAGTTTGTTACAACATTTAGCAATTCCAAGTCAGCGTTGGGAGGAGGTATCAATATATTTTATCTGAGGTTTACCCAAGTCCAAAGGAAATGGTTTGATCATGGTGGTAGTTGATATACTTACCAAGTGTGCAGAACTTTGTGCATTATCTCATCCTTTTAAATCCAATACATTTTCTACTGCATTTATGGAAACAATTGTAAAGCTACATGGAAACCCAAATATTATTGTAAGTGAAAGATATCTCATTTTCATTGGAAATTTTTTGATGAAATTATTTCTTGTCTTAGTACTCAATTAGCTCATAGATCATATTATCATCCTCAATATGATGGGAAAACTGCGATAGTGAACAAATTATTGGAAGGATATATTTTTTTCTTTGTATCTAGTAAAAAAAAATAATGGGTCAAGTGGTTACATCTAGTTGAATGATGGTATAACACTTCCTTCCATGCCGCAACAAAAATAATCCCATTTATAGCACTTTATGGATATGAAACATAGTCCATCACATCATCTTTAAGAGAAAATTCCAACGTTCAAGCAATGGAGTATCACATTGAGCATCAAAAACAATTTTTGCAACTCTTAAAGGATAGCCTCACTTTGGTGCAAAATTGAATGAAAAAAGAAGCATATCAACATTGCAGTGAAAGAATTTTTTATGTAAGCGATTGCACATTTTTACAGCCACAACAGTACAAAAAAATGTCCCTCAAGTAAGATAATAAGGATAATAAATTATCACGCAAGAACTATGTTCCTTACAAGTTGTTGCAAAATATTAGTACTATTTCATACAAATTGGATTTGTGTGCATCTTCTCGAGTACACCTAGTTTTCAATGTTTCATGCTTAAAGAATTTTATTGGTGACAAGCTCCTAGTTCAAAAGTTGCAGCAGGATGCCAGTCCATATGATACATTTATATGGAAAAATGATTCATTATGGTACACATATCCTTTCTATCTATGTAAGAATTCTCAACTAAAAAAAAATATTATTTTGAAATTTCACACCCCCCCCTTATGAGGGCACTCAGGATTTTTAAAAACTTACCACAGGGTCAAGAAGGATTTTTTTTAGAATGGACTTAAATCTAATATTCGCAATTTGAGGCAAAATGTTTGGTTTTCCAAAGAAATAAACTTGAGACAATTAATATTTCGAGTCTGTTACAACATTTAGCGATTCCAAGTCAGTGTTGGGAGGAGGTATCAATATATTTTATCTGAGGTTTACCCAAGTCCAAAGGAAATGGTTTGATCACGGTGGTAGTTGATAGACTTACCAATTGTGCAGAAATTTGTGCATTATCTCATCCTTTTAAATCCAATACATTTGCTACTACATTTATGGAAACAATTGTAAATCTACATGGAAACCCAAATATTGTTGTAAGTGAAAGATATCTCGTTTTCATTGTAAATTTTTGGATGAAATTATTTCTTGTCTTGGTACTCAGTTAGTTCATAGATCATCTTATCATCCTCAATCTGATGGGAAAACTGAGATAGTGAACAAATTCTTGGAAGGATATATTTTTTGCTTTGTATCTAATAAAAAAACAGAATGGGTCAAGTGGTTACATCTAGTTGAATGATGATATTACACTTCCTTCCATGCTGCAACAAAAATAATCCCATTTATGGCACTTTATGGATATGAAACACAATCCATCACATCATATTTAAGAGAAAATTCTAAGGTTCAAGCACTGGAATATCACATTGAGCATCAAAAACAATTTCTCCAACTCTTAAAGGATAGCCTCACTTTGGTGCAAAATTTAATGAAAAAAAAAGCATATCAACATTGCAGTGAAAGAAGTTTTGATGTAAGCGATTTCACATTTTTACAGCCACAACAATACAAACAAATTTCCCTCAAGTAAGATAAGAAGGATAATATATTATCACGCAAGAACGATGTTCCTTACAAGTTGTTGCAAAATGTTAGTTCTATTTCATACAAATTGGAGTTTCCTGCATCTTCTCGAGTACACCTAGTTTTATGTGTTTCGTGCTTAAAGAAGTTTATTGGTGACAAGATCCTAGTTCAAACAATATTGTGAGAAATTGGATATAAATGAAAAATTTTATTGGATCCTGAAGAATTCATGGAAACAAGAACCCAACAACTATGAAATCATTCAATTTTAGAGTATCTCATTACGTGGAATAACTTACCCGCTGAATATTCCACATGGGAGGATGATAATTTTATACAAAAGCATCCATAACTACTCAAGTGTCGAGGACAACATTATTTTTGAAGGTTGGGCATGTTAGGTCCCTATAATACTAGTGTATCCCCATTATTGATATTGTTAGTTTATCCCCCTTATTGTTATTTTTAAAGTAGTCCCCATATTGTCATTATTGTGCCCAATAGAAGCCACCTGTTGTTATTATTGTGCCCTTACATTATTATTATTATGTAGGATCTGATTATATTGTGGCCCCTTAGACTCCTATATATATATAAAGGAGGTATTTTCATTTGTATCATTAAATAATTGTTTATTTATGTGATTTAAAGGAGGTTTGTCCCTCGAGAGGATATTTATCAACTCATTGATCTATCGTTTCTTCTATTTTGTGATCTCATTGCATAACATAGAAGGAGATTGTAGTAGAAAATTCTTTAAGTAGAAGATCAAAGATATCTTCCCTTATACCCATCAAGGTAAATTTTAGGGAGAATGTGCTAGAACATCTATTAGAAGATACCTATTATTTAAAAGTAAGATATGGGCTTCAAAGTAAATATCCAAGGGAACCTAAGCTTGAAGGGTATGAACTAGAACATGATAGACTGTTATGATTCCAGTGAAGGATGCATATCCCTCATATTCTAGATATTTGAAACACCATCCTCAAGGAGGCCCAAAAAGAAATTTATTGTGCACATCCCAGTGTAAAGAACATGTATGTTGACATGAGGAAACTCTTCTTCTTGGATGGCATGAAGTGCGATATTGTTGAGTTCGTTTAAAAATATTTTGAATGTCAATAGGTAAACGCCAACCATTGTCACCTAGAAGGTCTCCTACAACCACACATCATTCCTACAATAATGTGGGAGGTGATTTCCATGGATTGTTTCATGGGGATACATCTTACCCGACAAAGGAACAATGCCATTTTGGTTGTGTGGATAAACTAACGAAAAAAATTGAATTTATTCCCGTAAAAGATACTTATGAATTTTTTGACATAGTTGAAGTATTTATAAATGAAATTTTGATTCCATGGAGTTCCTAAGAATATCATATCAAATAGGGATTCATGATTCACTTCAATGTTCTAGACTTGTATCCAACAATCTACTTTATGACCCCAAATAAATTTATGTATGACTTAAATCACCCTGAGACTAATGGAAAAAAATAAAGGGTGAACCAAGTAATGGAATATTTGTTGAACAAGTATGTTATGGACCAAAAAAAACAGGAGGAAAAGTATTTTCCATTGGTTTCATTTTCATATAATAAAAATTACAATAGTTCAATCATAGTTCCTCCATTTGTAGATTTATATGGAATACCTTGTAGAACACTGATAAGCTTGGAAAAATTATAACACGAGGTGATTATGGAACTAGATTTAATTCAAGAGAGAGAAGAATAAGTTAAAAAAAATAGGTGATGGCTAAAATAAGCAAAAAATGGACAGAAAATCTATGTTGATTCTCATATGAAATATAGGAATTATGAAGTAGGATATCATGTTTTTATCTATATTAGAGCAAATAAAAGAACCATTCAGTTTGGAAAGGGAAGAAGGTTGTTACCCCAATTTATTGGGTCATTTGATATTTGTTGAAAGATTTTAACCTGTAACTTATCTTCTTGCACTGCCACCCCACTTTCATAAAATTCATAATGTTTTTCATGTATATATACTATATATATATAATTGACGAATCACATAATATTCAATGGAAGGAACTACAGGTATCAGGCGAGGGACCTGTTATGGTCAAAACATTACGTGTACTAGAACATAGTGTTCAATAGCTTAGGTACCGCTTAGTGGACCAAGTTAAGGTCTAATCAGACAAGTATAGTGCTAGGTCTACTACCTCGGAATATGCAAAGATCATACGTCATAATTGCCCCAATTTTTTTTTAATTTTTAAGACACTTAAAAATTTATTTTGTATATCCTTACTTCATTTATAAAAATATGTGAGACTATCATTTTTCACTTATCCATAACTATGAAGAGTAACATGTGAGAATGTTATTTCAAACAATTATGTTTGTTTCATGTATGCTTAGTTAAATATGCACATGTTGTGGGTACATGGATACCAATGTAAATTATGTTATGAATCAAATTTATACGTATATATGATATGTTTTACTTATCAACATATGTGATTATGCTAAATACCATAAATTTCATATTGTTGAGGAAATTGATATAATTATAGTACCCAGACTTGAATATTTGATGTGAAATCTTACTGCAAGTATATTAGATGGAAATAGCCAAGAATGTTATATGAAGTTAAACATAAATATTATAGATGTCAAAAAATATGAATGTTGGGAAACTGTTATCTGAATATATTTTTGTTATGAATATATTGATGCATCTATTATAACGTGCAGACAAGTATTTCTATTTCATATGATATTGTTACCCAAACCGACCACGTGATGAAAAAAATATAAGAAAATTTGATGCCCGATGAGATTCCATGTTAGAGTGTTGACCCTGGACCTACCAGGAGGGGTGGAAGTGTTTCCCACCATTTATCCTCTGAAACCTAGAGTCATGGGAGGATTGCATGAGTCACTCTCCCATAGACGTTTGATGAAGACTGCTAGACGCCTACTAGGGAAGTTGGGTCGATGTATTTGAATCTCCTGCCCTTCAAACTTTATGATTGGCTTGGTCAATATAGTTGACGCTATGACATATTATAGTAGAAGATAGATGAGATGGGAACAACAGATATTAGGAAAGATAATATGATTCTAGAATATATTGGAAACTCTTCTGGGCAAGGGTATGACTACTAAGTTTGTAACCAATGAATGTTCAAAATACAAATTTTAAGGGTACTCACACTATACACGAGAATTAAATCAAGGAACACAATCCTTACATAATTATATTAGTCACTATTATAATCACCGATATAGTATATAAACCCTAACATCCAGACATATTTTTTTGAAGGAGGGATGTATGTAATGACCCATCTCAAATTTCAGACAGAATACAATTATTAGTATGCATATGAGGAATGCACATGATAGCTATATACACATGCATCGCACGCATTTCACTAATATACATACTAATTTATTATAAAGTATGTCAAAATATAGGATAAATAAATCAACCACTAAGATAATTAATTAAATACCTAATCATCAGGATTGTAATGAATGTATTAGGTTTAAAATTTGTTAAAAAATCTTAATCAAAATAATAAAAATACTATTACAATTTCAAAAGGTTAAAATATCATTAATGAATAAATCCATTTAATTTTAATTCAAATAACAATGTTAGAGGAGACTTGAGAACTAACCCAAGGAAACAACTAAAAGATATTTAATGGTTATATATATATATATATATATATATATATATATATATATATATATATATATATATATATATATATATATAAACCAAAGGACACTGCCTTAAATCACAATAAAGGCCATTCATTATCACATTGCGAAGCCTTGTGACCTATTGAAAATTTAACAAATAGTTTATGGAAAGGCTATGAGGGGATTTATTGGTAATGAATAAACCTCTCTGTTATAAGAAAATTGAATGGGATGAAGAAAATTTTGTTGATGGGGCAAAAGGAAAAAAAAGAGTTACAAAGAAGATACCTTATCGCTGGAAGGAATTTCAAGGATGAATATGGGGCTGTAGACTCAACTAAAGTCTTCTAAGTTTGGGAGACGCGGAGGCTGATCCTACATAGGAAGGGAGGAATTATTTTGTTTGGAAGCATAACTAAAAGACTCAGACTCTCCCATGGAGAAACATCCTCCGAGGATTGACTTCATCTAGAAAAACCATGTATGTACCTACTAAATTTGTGCATTTAACTATAAATTGTTTGAAGGAAATGTGTTGTTATAACCAAAATTAAAATTTTGGGTTTTACAATTGTACCCATTATGGCTCACTGACCTTGAAAATTAACATTACAGTGAAAAACTATATGTTTAGGTTTGTCTATGTATTTGTCAGATTTATCACAGTTGTGTCTTTTACTTCTCAAGCCTGACCTATTTACAAGTTTACATTGCACACAAAGCCAAACAAAAACCCCTTAGCAGTAAATTATTACTATGGGTTAATATATGCAAAATTATCCCAACAACTTTCCTTATTGTTCATGCTTTTGAGAAATTATCCCTTAGTTGTCCTTACTGTGTCGTACCCTCTTGTGGGATGCTCTCCTACGCATATTCCCAAACTTGATGACCAAAAAAACTGCTCCAATGGGAAGATTACATAGCAATATTTAAAGTTAACTGATTATGTTCAAGCCAAATAATCAATTAGGATTGTATTCCAAGCAAAAACGTTAAGGGTTCTATAAAGATGAAAAACTATGGTGCAATGAACTTTACATAATAACATTAGGAGTCTAAGGTAAGCTTAGGGGAAAGAAAGTATAAAGGGAAGAACATGGAGGCTACTGCCCAAGAAAACCTATCATCTAAATAAAAAATAAAATTTATGATTTTTATGAAACAATAAGGAAATATACTGAAATTTTTTTCCAAGACCTTTCCTAAAGAAATAAAATTAGTGACAATATATATATATATATATATATATATATATATATATATATATATATATATATATATATATATAACATCATAAACTAGATTGACATTGGTTTTTCTGTTGACAAAAGGATTACAAAACATCCACTAACATAGAAGTGACAAAATAATTTTTTCCTTGAAGAGGAAACGAAGATCTCCAAACTATTCGATGTAAAATGGAGAGATCAATAAAATAAACGTTGATTTTATTTTTTCTCTTGGTTTATATATAGATTTACTATTATCCTAACTACTAGAAAAATAGTTCTAATGCATCCAACCCCTTAAGCTACATTAAGCGGGTGGGATATATATATATATATATATATATATATATATATATATATATATATATATATATATTACTCAATTCAAACCCTATTTCTAAAGCTATTGTTGTCTTATGATCATCAAGATATTCTTGATGGTATAAGCTTCATATTATTCTAAGTTTTAGGTAGTAAAATATATCCACGGGAATATTTTGTATCATTAGCATTTCAACATGTTTATGCATTCCACCATGGTAGATGATGTAACAAGCTCGATTGATCTAGGTGGAAAATAATTAAGACAGTTCATAATTAGTATTTATAAATGGTTGTTAAAACAATGGATAATGCACAATAATAAAGTAAATAAATCATAATAATAAAGTGAGAATTTAATCAGACGATGATTTCAATTTTACCATCGGTATTTAAACATTGTATCATACTTTATTATATTTACCCATGGTGTTGTAATTTATTATATTTTTCCATCGTATTCACCAATGGATTTTGTAAACCATGGTATTTACCGATGAAATTTTGAAATTTCAAATGGGATAAATCTCAATGGAAAGCCACACTGAAGTCCATTTTCTAGGCCACACACTGTCAATGTAACAATTGGCCCATTATCTCTATCCTTATATCTTCATAAATCAAGGCTATTGGTCAACCACACAAAATCCTTACCACCAAAGTCCATTTGCTAGGCCACATATTGTAAGAATGACAGTTGGCCCATAAGAATTACAGAGTATGTCTATCCTTAAATCTTTGTTCATCATGGTTATGGGTAAAACACAAAAAACCCTTGCCACTGAAGTCCATTTGTTAGGCCACACACTATCAACATCACAATTGGCAGACATGAATTACAGTGTATCTTTGTCCTCCCATACTGATTCATCATAGTTAAGGATCATCCAGAAACCTATGGTTATCGGTCAACCATAAAAAACCCTTGTCTTCAACAACACTTTTTGGGTCATCTACAAACCCACAATTATGCTCATTTTTAACAAACGGTTCCCTAGAGGGAACTTTTCTCAATCGAGAGCATTACTTCTTAAGGGGGCAGGATTGATCCAAGTAGAAAATAATTAAACATTTTAATAATTATTTTCTAAATGGTTGTTAAAATCATGGATAATGCATGATAATAATAAAAAAAAATCATAATATTCAAATAAGAATCTAATATAACCATGATTTCAATTTTACCATGTAGTTATGATATTCACACATGGTATTCACCCATGGATTTCGTAGACCATGGAATTTAACCATGGTATCATACTTTATTATATTTACCAGTGTGTCATAGTTTCTTATATTTTCCCATGGTATTCACCCATGGATATTTTAAATCATGGTATTTAACCATGGTATTTTGAAATGTAAAAGGGGATAGCTCTCTATGGAATGACACTCATAAAAATTATAAATACCACAATTCATTGGAATAAAATATTTTTTTTTCTCATACTCTAGTTTCATGTGATATTATCAATTCAATAAATATTAGGGTTCATTATTATTATTATTTTAAAACACCTCTTGCGCATGTGCCATATTATGAGTTGTATTCATAAAGTTAATATGTGTTTATGCATTGTGTCTTATTCTCAATTATCTTTATAGTTCTTTTTTGAAATATTTATCTCATGCATTATGACATATTCCTTTGTCACTCATGAAGTCGCATTTCTTAAACAACTTGGATCATGCCAACATTAATGTATCATATTGGATGAGAAATTTGTATTTAAGAATGTTAGGGTCATAGTATTACTAGGATGGGTGACTTGCTGGGAAATATTTTGTTCTTAATATTTTCTCACTTTCCTTGGTCTTATTCCTCCAACGATCTGGATAATTCACCCATCATATTTTCTCACTTTCCTTGGTCTTATTCCTCCAACGATCTGGATAATTCACCCATCCAAGTACTACTCTCGCCTGAGTTCGCTTAAATGAAAAGTTCTCATCCAATTTGATACATTATTGTTGCCATGATCCATGTTGTTTAAGAAATGCAACTTCATGAATGAAAAATGAATATGCCATAATGTGTGAGAAAAATATTGTAGAAAAAAATTATAAAAATAATTGAGAATATGGCACAATGCGTAAAAGAAATATTGACATTATAAATATAACTCAGAATATGAAACATTCACAAGATGAATATTTCAGAAAAGTAATAAAAATGAACTCAACTATTTATTGAATTGATAATATTGGATGAGACTACATTATGAGAAAAAATATGATCTTCTCCGAGTGAATTCTAGTATTTATACATTTTAAATACCATGTATTCCAAAATCTATGGTTGAATACCATGGGAAAATATAATAAATTATGACAACATGGGCAAGTATAATAAATTATGATACCATGGACAAATAATATAGTTTACAAAATCCATGAGTGAATACCATAAGTGAATATCATAATTACAATGGTAAAATTAAAATCATAATGTGATTAGATTCTCACTTTAATATTATAATTTATTTTATTTATTATCAAGAATTATCTATAATTTTAACAACCATTTATAAAAAATAATTATTAACTACCGTAATTATCTTCCACCTAGGGCCACGTTGTTTTTCATATCATTGGCTGGATGAATTCATATTACGTTTACTTTAACTCAAGAATACCTTTGTTGAAGTGGAATTAATCATTTATAACTTAGAAAAAATATATATTTATCTTAAATATTATATTAAAATGGCAGTATAAATCATATATATGTTGGACATTTTCTATTTATTTTTAAATGGTCAAGTTTAGTTAAAAGTTAACCAAAAAAAAATTAGAATTATAATTTTGATTGGTGTAATACTAGCCTAGATCCATCTAATTCTGGATCTATCATGCGTCGAGAGGGATCAAATATCTTGAGGTGCAAACCTATTTTTTGAGTTCAAAACTTGAAGAAAGGTTTGCACCTCGAGGGATTTTATCCCTCTCGGAGCATGATAGATCCAGAGTTAGATGGATCTAGGCTGGTTCCAGTTGGGGGCATCAACGCCACATTTTTCATATTATTAAAAATTTTGTATATTTTTTAGATGTAAGATGGATCTAGGCTGGTTTCAGTCGTGTGCTGCCAAGGAAAATCTATCAAAGATATGATTAATTTTATCATTAATATGTAAATATATCAAATATTAATATAATCATATTAAATATGCTAAATATTTCTGAGATTAACTTGGTCATTTTAATTTTAAATTTTCTTAGTTACCTCAGTTCAATGAGATGATAATTATTTTTAATAACTATAATGATGAAAAATGATGAAATATTTTTTTTTTAAATGAAAAGTGACAATAATAGTGTTGAAAGATAGAAAATGTGAATAATAAGAACGTACTCATGTTACAATCAATCTCAAACTATTTTCTTCTACTATTCTTATTTCCTCCCTTGTTAGTTTTGTTATCTTTTCATATCGATTATATGACAAAGAAAATTTAAATCGTAAACCATTTAATTCTTTAGCTCGATCTGTTGTACTAAACATGATACCTTGTCTCTCTTGCTCTCCAATATTAATAGCTTAAATTACTATAACACAAAAATCAATCTACATTGTTAATAACTTTTTGTGCTTACACTAAAATCAATGCATATTGTTAATCCAATCACTTTAATATTAATGTGTCGTCATATATCCAATTACATCAAATCATAAATCAACATATACATTGAAATCAATGCATTTAATGCAAGAAATCAAATAAGATTAGAAAATAACTTCTACATTGAAATCAATGCACCTAATGCAATCAATCAAATAAGATTAGAAACCAACATCTACACTAAAATCAATGCATTTACTCAAAGTAATCAAATAGGTTTAGAAATCGTCATCTACACTGAAATCAATGCATTTAGTGCAAACAATCAAATAGTATTAGGAATATTCTACATTGAAATCAATGCATCTAGTGCAAGCACTCAAATATAATTATAAATCGACGTCTAAATTGAAATCAACACATCTAGTGCAAGCAATCAAATAGTATTAGGAATCATCACCTACACTGAAATCAATGCATCTAGTGCAAGTAATCATATATCATTAGAAATAAATATCTACACTAAAATCGATGCAACTAGTGAAAATAATCAAATAGGATTATAAATCACCATCTCCACTTAAATCAATCCATCTAGTGCAAGAAATATTCTTCCCTCTCTCCACCCTCCATCCATATATATATCCCCATCCATCTCTTTTTTTTTTGTCTCTATCTCACCCCCCTAAACACACACGCTCTCGCACTCCATATATATCATTCTCTTTGTCAATCACCCTCTCTCCCCATCTCTCTCTTCTTCCCTATCTTCCCCTTCTCTCCCTCTCCCCCGCTAATATCTCTCTTCCCTCCTTTTGTCCCCTCTCTCTCTCTCTCCATCTTCCTTATCACTCACTCTCTCTCTCTCTCTAGGAACCAACATCTACACTGAAATCAATGCATTTAGTGAAAAAAATTAAATAGGATTAGAAATCATCTACATTGAAATTAATTCATCTAGTGCAAGTAATCAAATATCATTAGAAATAAATATCTACACTAAAATCGATGCATCTAGTGCAAATAATCAAATAGGATTAGAAATCACCATCTCCACTTATATCAATCCATCTAGTGCGATAAATATTCCTACCTCTCTCCACCCTCCATCCATATCTATATCCCCCTCCATATATTCTTTTTTGTCTCTCTATCTCACCCCCCTAAACACACACGCTTTCGTACTGCATATATATCAATCCCCTTTTCAATCACCCCCTCTCCCCATCTCTCTCTTCTTCCCTCTCTTCACCTTCCATCTATATCTCTATCTTCCCCTTCTCTTCCTCTCCCCCATTAATATCTCTCTTTCCTCCTTTTGTCCTCTCTCCCTCTCTCTCCATATTCATTATCACTCTCTCTCTCTCTCTCTAGAAACTAACATCTACACTGAAATCAATGAATTCACTCAAACAAATCAAATAGGATTAGAAATCACCATCTACACTGAAATCAATGCATTTAGTGCAAACAATCAAATAGGATTAGAAATCATCTACATTGAAACCAATTCATCTAGTGCAAGTAATCAAATATAATTATAAATCAACATCTAAATTGAAATCAACAAATTCAGTGCAAGAAATCAAATTGTATTATAAATCACCACCTACACTGAAATCAATGCATCTAGTGCAAGTAATCAAATATCATTAGAAATAAATATCTACACCAAAATCGATGCATATAGTGAAAATAATCAAATAGGATTATAAATCACCGTCTCTACCTATATCAATCCATCTAGTGTGAGAAATATTCTCCCCTCTCTCCACCCTCCATCCATATCTATATCCCCCTCCATATCTTCTTTTTTGTCTCTCTATCTCACCCCCCTAAACACACACACTCTCGCAATCCATATATATCAATCTCTTTGTCAATCCCCTCCTCTCCCCATCTCTCTCTTCTTCCCTCTCTTCACCTTCCATCTATATCTCTATCTTCCCCCTCTCTCCCTCTCTCTCCATCTTCCTTATCACTCACTCACTCTCTCTCTCTCTCCACCTTTCTCTCTCTATTTATTTCTTCTTACCTCTCTCCCCCTCCCCCTCCAAGTCCATCTCTCTTTCCCTCCCTCTCTCCACTCTCTCACATCCTCTCTCTTCCTTCCTCTCTTTCCCTTTCTCTCCCATCTCTCTCTCCCCCTCTCTCTCTCTTCACCCACCAACTATGTCACTATATCCCTTCCTCTCTCCTTATATCTCCTTCTCCCCCCTTATCTCCATCTCTCCTTATTTGTCTCTTTATCTCAGCCCCAAACATACATGCTCTCTCTCTGTCTCTCCCTTGTCACTCCTTCTCTCTCTCCACTTCTCACTCTATATATTTCTTATTTCCTACATCTCTCCCCCTCCAACTCCATCTCTCTTATCGATCCCTCTCTCCTCCTCTCTCTCAAGTCCTCTCTCTCGTCCTTCCTCTCTCTCTCTCTCTCTCCCCTAAATCCCTCTCTCTTCCCTGATCTCTCTCTCTCTCTCTCTCTCTCTCTCTCTCTCTCCAATACTCTCTCTTCCCCATCACTCTCCTCCTCTCTCTCCCTTTCTCTCCCACCTCTCTCTCTCTCTTTTCGCTCCAATCCTCTCTCTTCTCCCATATCTCTCTCTCTCTCTCTAATCCTCTCTCTTCCCCATCCCTTTCTTTCTCTCTCTCTTTCCACCCCTCTCTCTCTCCAACTACATTACTATATCCCTCCTCTCCCCCCTTATTTCCATACATCTTACTTTGTCTCTTTATCTCACCCCTAAATATACACACTCTCTCTCCATCTCTCCCTTATCACACTCTCTCTCTATTTCTTCTTAGTTATGTAAACTAATGAACATAAATATTCATAAATATAAAGCAGATTATGGAGTAAATATGAAAAGAGGTTTTATTTACTTACCATGCCTCTAGTTTATTTATATTTTTATTTATTTACCATACCCCTTTTCTTTACTATGGTATTTGGCCCATAGGCTTGTTATATAATTAGATTTTTATTTATAATCCTATTTGATATGTTGTTATTTATTTACCTTACCTCTTTATGCCTCTTTTATATTTATTTATTTACCATACCTCTTTATATCTATTTTATATTTATTTATTTATTTATCATACTTGTTTATACCTCTTTTATATTTATTTATTTACCCATGGTATTTGGCCCATGGTATCAATATTAATTTGTCCCATGGTATTCATCCCATAGGCTTCATCTAAATGAAACCTCTTTTTAAAGTTTTTTTAAATATAAAAAGGTTTATGGAATAAATATAAAAAGAATTTTTATTTATTTACCATACATCTAGTTTATATATATTTTTATTTATTTACCATAGCTCTGGAGTAAGTATAAATTCATTTTACAAATATTTAATTATAAGAAATATTAAAAGATTTTGGATTTTGATTGTTTGTGTTGAATTAACTCTTTTCCTTTGATTTAGGAAATGGTATTGACTTTAGTAAAGAGTACAGATGTTTAAAATTTTACTTAATGTGGAAATTCAATGTGATAATTTTTTTTGTTAAAGATAAATTTATGATCCATTCAAATTCACGTATATAATTTACTATCCATTCAAATTATATAAATAATACGTAATTATATTAGAAATTGATATATGTTCTAGCACAATGTGAATTTTTTTTTTTTAAATAAACTTAAGCCCACATTTTTTATGAGGACGTGACCCACCTGACATCGGGGTCATATTGGGTTGTAGATGCGCCTCTCGGCACAATAAAAAATCTAACGAGAGTATTTTAAGGAGGTCACAGATTTGCTTGAAAAATAATGGAAATTCTGGTTTAATTTTTGTCAAAATCCAATAGAAATTTTGAGAAATCTGTGTTATAGCTGTTAAACTTCAAGATTTTAGGTGTTTAAGGGTTTTTGATGGTGATAAATCCATTTCCACCTTAAACAAAATCATTCAAATATTCTTACGATTAATTTTTTTGAAAAAAAAAATCACTAGATTCTAGTGAAAAAAACTTTCTTGGCAAATTTATAACCTCGGTAAAAAACATGAATCCAAAAACAATAAATTATATATTAAAACCTCTTAACATGTTCCCTTTATGTCATGGGGGTGAATGCTCTTTCCTTTGGTCAAAAATGAAAGCGGGATAGGCTTATTGGCTTTCTTCAAATTTAATCTGTCAAACTTATCAGACAGATTAGCAACTGAATCCTGTGTGGAAATTCCTTGTTCTATTATACAATTTTCCACATCTTCAAATTTTTCAATTGATTTTTCTGAAATATGTCTAACTACTTGCAAATCACACTAAACTGAATTCAAAACTCTATGTACATCATTTACAGAAACTTGGACAGAATCAATTTGATCTTTAACTAGGGCAGTTTTTGCAACATTCTTCTCAAGACCAGTCAGAGCAGTATTAGTCCAGTTTATCTGCTCAGAAACTTTCTGAATTTTACCCTCTGTGCCCATTGCTGCATTATCTCTCTGAACCAGAGGATATGCATTTGTAGAACTTTGTCCTTCTCCTAGGACAATGATTTTGAAAGGAGGGTAGGTAGTATGGGTCTCTATTTTACTACCATCTGGTGCAGTCCAGAAATGTGAAGAAGAGGCAACTGAAACTTCCATTAGAACCACATCAGATTCCATTTTCTTTTTCCATGAATAAAATGAAATCCATATCTTCTCTTCTTCCATGTATGCTTTCCATTCTTCTGCCATTTTCATCTTTTCTTATTTAGGGAAAGATGTAGCAAACTCATCAGCCTGTGGATGGGTAAACAGATCCCAATTTATCATCTGCTTCATCCAATGAGCAGGGATCTGGTTCTTAGGACAACCATCCATCAAAGTATAAAACTTATAGATCTCAGGCACTGATGGTTTCTTACATCCTGGAGGTAGATCTCTGAATCTGCATTCAGGGATCAATTGATCAACTTGTTCAATATAACCCAATCCATACTTTGGGCTATTTGCAGGTCTCATGTTCGTAAGGATAGAGGTTAGCCTTGGATCTTCTTCTTCTAAAGTAGGTACAAGATGCATCATAAGAACATGCTCGTCCTCATGGGGAAATGGAGTGTCAGAGCATTTAGGATTAGGACATGGGTTTGTAGAAGACGCAGGAGAGGCTTCACCAGTCCTATTATTGTAGTTCTCATGAAGAACTGCATAAGCTAGACTTTGTAAATTAACATGCTGACTACTTGTGGACATTGGACACTCCGGGGCTGAAATTTTACAAACTGAGAAAATTCAAATAAAGCTACATGACTACAATTAGAAACAATAGAACTACAACCAGTATCTGTACAATCTAGAGAAATAAATCTGGGAGACTTTTTACATTCTTCCTCAATCCTTCTTCTATCAATGGTTGACCTTCTGGGAAAGGATAGCACAGCAGAGGATTGGTTTTCTATGATGTTGGCGGAGGTTATTTTTTGTACAGCGAGAGGCTTGGGATTAGGAACTGTCCAGTGTTCTGGGAAAGTGAGATCTTCCCACTTAATGGCCTGATGTTCTATTTTCTGATTTTTGGGATCAGTCAGGACAACGACACTGGTTTTGGACTCTCGGCTGGGTGCATGGAGGACTGCAGGAAACATTATGGATGTATGGCAGAAACAACCGCGAAACTGAATGGCAATGTTTTGTCTTTTCTTCCTCATGTCAAATCCCATTGTTTGGATTTGAAGCTGCAATATATCTGCCAAAGTTTCATCTGTGATTGATACCAAAAAGTTCGGGTAACAATCCAACCATACTGGTCCATTAGACAATGGAGCAACAATTCCTCCAATAAATTAATCTGTATATTTATTATGCGTCAGATCCCTTACGGTAGCTAACACATATGCATCAACACCCGGATGCACCAACGCATGAATACCAACACGCACACAACCCAAATGCAAAAATTGGGTTCCTAGTTTTCTTGCTTCGGTTTGAATTTATTTTGGATTTAAAATCGGGATTAACTGTACACGATCTGAATTTTCTTCTATAGAGCTGACCGATTCTTTAATGGTGATCCTAGTGGCTGCTTTGAGGTGCCAGACACCTAAGTCACTATAGACTTGAGAGGTTGATATTCTAGGTAAAACCCATCTAGCTTGGGGCTCGACCTCTTCATATAAATGATCAGACTCATTTATTACTCTACTGCTACTAATAGCAAACATATCCCTTAATGGGTTTTGTTCAGCTCTATCTTTCTCTTCTAGTTCTCTAAAAAAGACTAACTTTGACATAGATGATTCCATTTTAAAGAGAGATGGATTAAGTACTGACCTTCTCTGAACCACGCGAATCCGACTTACTGGCTCTGATACCAATTTCTAGCAGAGGCTTCTCAACAAGCTTGCTTGCTGTTGTCAACCAACAGACTTGGCCTTGCTTAGTTTCTACTTTGTCTTTTCAACACTTCTCTTATGTGAACCCAACTGTGAACCCAACACGAACCTACTTGACCTTCATGCAACTGGCGTCCTACCACACGGCTTCCCTCGCCTTCATACGGCCTTGGCGTCCCTCAGTGTTTTCGCGAACCTATGGCGAACTTATCGCGATCTTTCAAGAATATGAAAAGACAAACAATGTCTAAGCAGCAATGAAAATACACAGAGTAGCAGCACTTAAATGCGGAATTGATGAAAAATTTCTCTCTTTATTAATTGCAGAATGACATCATAATCAGATTACAGACTTATATGGATTATGTACTCTTTATCAGAGATCGACTGTAATGGCTTTTACTAGACTTATGATACTCAAAATGAGTGATCGTTACCAGAGGCTTCCTGGCCAAATTACAGACTCTGTCTCAGAGCTTTATACACACAAAAACATAAAGACTCAATCTAAAGAACTCGCCACTTTAGGTTCTTACCTGTCACATGAACAGACACGCAGGCTTCTCAGTTTTCCTAAGGACTGTGAGTCAAGACTCCGTGATGCAAGAAGATCGCAAATATTGCGCAGATGCAGAGCAGTGAGTAAAAATCGGACTCAAAAACACGCAAATGCAAAGAGTAAAACTCCAAATGCCGATGGTCTTGAATTAGCCTTACCCTTCCTTATATAGATTGGAAAAGGGGACAAACATTCCTGTAGTCCATCCGATTATTGAAACTTGGAAGGCAGATCATCGTTTTCGGGTAACCCATGTCGGGACATCCGCACGGAGATTCGATCCTTCCGAAATAAACATGTGAAAGTGGGTGGATGTACACTGTGGATACCTTTAAGTACAAGGCCCATGAGGAAACAGAATAATTTGTTACAGTGAGGATACTTTTCCGACAGATGAAAAGCCCTCGAGAAAAGATCTGTCACTATAGACCCGTGACTAGGTATCATTATTACACAGGGAAAGCCTTTTTAGTGGGGCTCCCGAGGACCACTTGTGCTGGATGATGGCGTGTCAAGAATTTGTATACCAGGATATTGTTTTTATAAGTTAAATCCCATGCCTTGGTATAAATTCTTCTGACTATCATTGGTTTATTTAGAATTACTTGATGTTTTATTTTAGTCATGAAAAGCCATTCATTATGCTGTACCATGTGCTGCGTAAGAATTAATGTATCATTAGCATGTTGTACTAATGTTCTAACACGGGAGAAAGGCTGATGGTCACATTCGTCTTCGTCGCAGAAATCACAACGACTTTGGTACCAATTTTCATAGAGAGTTGGGTCCATAGCTTTTGAGCTGAGGCCGTAGTATTTCCACCATTCTTGCATCCAACTTGACTGTCTACAATTTTGCATTAAATGAACAGCTCCAAACTTGATCTTAGTATATGGGTTTCACCTTGTCCATATTTATTCATCAGATCCCACCATAGCTTCTTATACCCTGCAAAATCATAAACGGTATCAGGAAAAATCAGGCTAGGATTATTACTTGGCCACTGGATGTATCTCATTCCTGTCCAGGATGGATCTCTGGTCCGGTGAATGGAATAATATTTGTGATAGATATGGGTCTTATCACTACCTTCAGTTGCTATGACCGCGATATCCATGAAATTATCATGGAGAGCTGATTCAGCATCATATGTAGCTCTCATACTGTGAGTGTACATCATATCATGTATCCATGTGCTACCTTTTGGGTACACTCGCCTTTCTGGTACAAAATGTTGTAAATCATTATGGCTTTGCAAATTGGCATTTAGTACTTTTGTGTTGCAGACTTGCCAAGTTGGTCTCCACTTTTCTTTGTAGACCTGCCATGATTCATCATCATATATATGCCTTAAGGTTTCTCTCTGCATGGGCTGATCACATTCGGTGAGGATGACCATCACATGAATTTCTTCCACTTCAGGGTCATTTCTCTATTCTTGTTGCTGGATGTATTCCCTGCTTAGAAAGTCTGGAAGAAAATTTTCAGAACCTTTGATATGTTCTACCTTAAAATCAAAATATGAAAATAAAGCTTGCCATCTTACAAACTTTGCATCTTCTGGGTTCTTTATAACCTTAGTGATTACTTTTTCCAGAGCTTTCGCATCAGTTCTGAGTAGAAAATGCTTGTTAGCCAAATGAATTGAAAACTTACTGATGCAATTCCAAGCTGCTTTTACCTCTTTTTCAATTGGAGCATAATTTTTCTCTTCTTTGCTCCAAACTCCTAATACAAACTGCACAACCTGTTCTTGCTCTTTTGGGCTATCTTCATTTGGCTTTTGCTTTAGCACACCTCCCCAACCAATGTTGCTTGCATCTGTTTCAACGATTTTAAAAGCATTGTCATCAGCAACATACAAAATAGGGAGATTATGAACCTTGGATTTTATTTCCCTGACTGCTTGAGTGTGCTTCTCTGTCCAAGGCTTGGGGTTTTTCCTGAGTCTCTGGTTGAGCAGAGACCTGTCAATGGCACAAGAGGGATAGAAATTTCTCACATAGTTTAAACAACCCAGAAATATTTGTAACTGAGTTTTATCCATTAATACATCTGGGAATTTTTCTGTAAATTCTAGTGCATGATTCTGGAGAGAAATTTGTCCATTTTCAATTTCGTGCCCTAAAAACTTGATTTTAGTCTTGCAAAGCTCCATCTTTTTCTTGCTCAAGACTAAACCATTTCTCTTGACCAACTTCATGAAGATTTTCAGATGTCTGAAATGGTCCTTTTGAAACTTAGAAGGTGCATGCTTTAAACCAAATGGCATTACATTCCATTCATAATGCTCGGCTGGAACACTGAATGCTGTTTTCCATTTGTCATTCTCTGCAACTGCTACTTGCTAGAAGCTAGACTTTAGATCAAACTTGGAGAAGATCTTGGCTCCTGCTATTCTTCTTATCAGATCTCCTTTGTGAGGGATTGAATAGGTATCATCAGCTAAAACATCATTCATAGGCTTGTAGTTTATAACAAGTCTTGGGACACCTCTGACTTGCTCACTTCTTTTGTTGACATAGAACCCATAGCAGTTCCAAGGGATGCTGGATTCTTGGATTAGCTTCTTTTGAAGAAGCTGTTCAATCTCCTTTTGGCAGAGTTCTCTATGTTCAATAGACATAAGAATGGCTCTGGACTTACAAGGTCTGCCAAAGTAATTTTCCTTGTAATGCAATTCAACACAATGTTGCTTACGGTGCCAAAAATCATTTGGCTCTTCTGAGCAACATGTTTCCTCAAAATCTCTCTGAATTTCAGATATTTGCTTCTGGACCCTTGGAGAACTCAACTGTTCTTCAATTCTGATTGTAGACTTGTGGTATTTGAGTTCTTTCAGGATGTTTACAGATTTTTGAAGTTTTTCTTCTTTTTCTTGCATAGCCTGGACCATGGGTGAAATTCTGGGCCTAGAGATATAAGGCAATTCAATTCTTTCCTCAACAATAGTGATGAAATATCCTGCAGATTTGTCAGGAAATCTAAATGACCCATGTGGCTCAACTGCTGCTAAAAATATATTTCCTGAGATACAGTCAACTGGAATATCAGAAACTGCAAAGGAAAGTTTCACACATCTTGAATCAAAGCAAACAACAGCCTTAGAAACTTCAAATTTTAATTTCTTTGTTCCTAATCCCTGAACTTCCTTATTCGAAGTGGTCCAGTACTTCGATGGGACTATTTTATTGGAAATCATATTTATATCTTCTCCGGAATCTATGAATGCAGTGACTCTATAGACATGACCAGCAATACAGATATTTACCTGAACATGGTGCTGCTGGTACTGGATGGCCATGACTTGCATATCACCAATTTCACTGAAACCAGCTGAAGGATCAAATTTGCATGTTGCAAATTGAACTTCAGTCACTTGTTCCTCGGAAGAGGAGGAGGAATAGTCATATGAAGAGGAAGAGGCAGAGGATTGCTCAGCATGTTGTTGGATTTGAAGAGGCTGAGCACGATTGTGACAATCTGCTGTTTTATGAAATGAGGAGTGACAGTGAGCACATCTAGGTTCTTGTTTGACAGTCTGACTCGTAGATGGTTGTTTAAACTTAGCAGATTTCTTACCAAGACCTTTCTTTGACTCTCGGGCTGTTGGGCACATGTTTGAGGTATGACCAGGTTGACCACAGAGCCAACAGACAACTTCTTTCATTTTAGCCAGCTTGGCATCCTTGGGACGGATGTCATGAGGCTGATAGTAATGAGTCTTGGGCATATAGCGATAATGTCCTCTTCTTTCTTTAGGCCTTCTGAGCTCTCATCATTTTCCTGAGCTCAATCTATAGGTGGAGGCTTTGCTTCTTTTGTAAGCCTTCTTTGTGTGCCTTTTATGCTTTCTGCGATGTACCAAAGGATCATCAACTGTTATGCCATACCTGCTGCAGAAAGACTTTGTACCAGGAAGTCTATTAAGCTTGTCTATAGACTTTTGCATTTTAGAACTGGTACACAAAGAAATCAAAACTTTAGTAATTATTGCATAGAAATCTCCCCAAAGATAAACTTCAAGGGGCAAGGGGAAAGCTTCTTGCAATTTCAAAATATATACCAACTTGGATGGTAGAGCTGCCAAATAAACTTGTTTCCACAAAATATTCTTTGGATCTTTCACCAAAAATATTCTTTCAATCCAATCCCTGTGGAAATATTCATGCTGATTTATATTATTGCATTTTAAATTCATCAGTATCAATTCATTCTTATCTGTGAGAGCAACCCAGCTCCACAGAAATGCTCCTAGATTAGTGCTGTGAGCGCACCAATCATGTTTGATTGTGCTGTGCCATCAGGATGAAACATAATATCTCCCTGTTCATCTTTGATAATTTCTTTCTCCATTTTGTCTAGCATAACAGGGGATGACTCCAGCTCCCACCACCTTGCCAGAGTGCCAGTGAAACACTGAATGAGTGTTTTACAAGCTTCAACTCCACTTTTTCCTTCTACACACATCAGTTTATATTCAACAATCATTTGATCAAGCAATTGCTTGATCTGTGTTGCAGTCAAACCATCAATGTTCCATTCCTTATGACTCCCTTCATGGAAAGTCTCTCTGGGTGGAATCTTTCCTGCACCATACAGGTCAGGGGCAGCATGTCTGGTAAACTGAGGTTCCAGAGGCTCATAAATAGGGAAAGCGTGTTTTTCAGAATCTGAGATTTCTAAAGCTGTGGCTATGGCTATTTTCTCATATTTTTCTTCTAGCTCAGACTCAGGTTGCTGGGACAACTGAGGCACTTATTTTGGAAAGAAATGAGGAAACTGGGAGATTGGGCTTTCAAGCTCATGGGGGTGAATGCTCTTTCCTTTGGTCAAAAATGAAAGCGGGATAGGCTTATTGGCTTTCTTCAAATTTAATCTTTCAAACTTATCAGACAGATTAGCAACTGAATCCCGTGTGGAAATTCCTTGTTCTATTATACAATTTTCCACATCTTCAAATTTTTCAATTGATTTTTTTTAAATATGTCTAACTACTTGCAAATCACACTGAACTAAATTCAAAACTCTATGTATATCATTTACAGAAACTTGGACAGAATCAATTTGATCTTTAACGAGGGCAGTTTTTGCAACATTCTTCTCAAGACCAGTCAGAGCAGTATTAGTCCAGTTTATCTGCTCAGAAACTTTCTGAATTCTACCCTCTGTGCCCATTGTTGCATTATCTCTCTGAACCAGAGGATATGCATTTGCAGAACTTTGTCCTTCTCCTAGGACAATGCTTTTGAAAGGAGGGTAGGTAGTATGGGTCTCTATTTTATTGCCATCTGGTGCAGTCCAGGAATGTGAAGAAGAGGCAACTAAATCTGCCATTAGAACCACATCAAATTCCATTTTCTTTTTCCATGAATAAAATGAAATCCATATCTTCTCTTCTTCCATGTATGCTTTCCATTCTTCTGCCATTTTCATCTTTTCTTCTTTAGGATGAGCTGCAGCAAACTCATCAGTCTGTCGATGGGTAAACAGATCCCAATTTATCATCTGCTTCATCCAAGGAGCAGGGATCTTGTTCTTAGGACAGCCATCCATCAAAGTATAAAACTTATGGATCTCAGGCACTGATGGTTTCTTACATCCTGGAGGTAGATCTCTGAATCTGCATTCAGGGATCAATTGATCAACTTGTTCAATATAACCCAATCCATACTTTGGGCTATTTGTAGGTCTCATGTTCGTAAGGATAGAGGTTAGCCTTGGATCTTCTTCTTCTAAAGTAGGTACAAAATGCATCATAAGAACATGCTCGTCCTCATGGGGAAACGGAATGTCAGAGCATTTAGGATTAGGACATGGGTTTGTAGAAGACGTAGGAGGGGCTTCACCAGTCCTATTATTGTGGTTCTTATGAAGAGCTTCATAAGCTAGACTCTGTAAATTAACATGCTGACTACATTGTGGGCATTGGACACTCAGGGGCTGAAAATTTACAAACTGAGCAAATTCAAATAAAGCTACATGACTACAATTAGAAACAATAGAACTACAACGAGTATCTGTACAATCTAAAGAAATAAATCTGGGAGAATTTTTACATTCTTCCTCAATCCTTCTTCTGTCAATGGTTGACCTTCTGGGAAAGGATAGGACAACAGAGGATTGGTTTTCTGTGATGTTGGCGGAGGTTATTTTTTGTATAGCGAGAGGCTTGGGATTAGGAACTGTCCAGTGTTCTGGGAAAGTGAGATCTTCCCACTTAATGGCCTGATGTTCTATTTTCTGATTTTTGGGATCAGTCAGGACAATGACACTGGTTTTGGACTCTCAGCTGGGTGCATGGAGGACTGCAGGAAACATTGTGGATGTATGGTGGAAACAACTACGAAACTGAATGGCAATGTTTTGTATTTTCTTCCTCATGTCAAATCCCATTGTTTGGATTTGAAGCTGCAATATATCTGCCAAAGTTTCATCTGTGATTGATACCGAAAAGTTCGAGTAACAATCAAACCATACTGGTCCATTAGACAATGGAGCAACAATTCCTCCAATCAATGAATTTGTATATTTATTATGTGTCAGATCCCTTATGGTAGCTAACACATATGCATCAACACCCGGATGCACCAACGCATGAATACCAACACGCACACAACCCAAATGCAAAAATTGGGTTCCCAGTTTTCTTGCTTCGGTTTGAAGTTATTTTGGATTTAAAATCGGGATTAACTGTACACGATCTGAATTTTCTTCTATAGAGCTGACCGATTCTTTAATGGTGATCCTAGTGGCTGCTTTGAGGTGCCAGACACATAGGTCACTATAGACTTGAGAGGCTGATATTCTGGGAAAAACCCATGTGGCTTGGGGCTTGACCTCTTCATATAAATGATCAGACTCATTTATTACTCTACTGCTACTACTAGCAAACATATCCCTTAATGGGTTTTGTTCAGCTCTATCTTTCTCTTCTAGTTCTCTGAACGAGACTGACTTTGACATAGATGAATTCATTTTAAAGAGAGATGGATTAAGTACTGACCTTCTCTAACCCACGCGAATCCAACTTACTGGCTCTGATACCAATTTCTAGCAAAGGCTTCTCAACAAGCTTGCTTGCTGTTGTCAACCAACAGACTTGGCCTTGCTTAGTTTCTACTCTGTCTTTTCAACACTTCTCTTATGTGAACCCAACTGTGAACCCAGCACGAACCTACTTGACCTTCACGCAATTGGCAGCCTACCATACGGCTTCCCTCGCTTTCATACGGCCTTGGCGTCCCTCAGTGTTTTCGTGAACCTCTGGCAAACTTATGGTGAACTTTTAAGAATATGAAAAGACAAATAGTGTCTAAGCAGCAATGAACATACACAGAGTAGCAGCACTTAAATGCGGAATTGATGAAAAATTTCTCTCTTTATTAATTGCAGAATGATATCACAATCAGATTACAGACTTATATGGATTCTGTACTCTTTATCAGAGATCGACTGTAATGGCTTTTACCGGACTTATGATACTCAAAATGAGCGATCGTTACTGGAGGCTTCCTGGCCAAATTACAGACTCTGTTTCAGAGCTTTATACACACAAAAACATAAAGACTCAATCTAAAGAACTGGCCACTTTAGGTTCTTGCCTGTCACATGAACAGACACGCATGCTTCTTAGTTCTCCTAAGGACTGTGAGTCAAGACTCCGTGATGCAAGCAGATCGCAAATATTGCGCAAATGGAGAGCAGGGAATAAAACTCGGACTCAAAAACACGCAAATGAAAAGACTCAAACTCCAAATGCCAATGGTCTTGAATGAGCCTTACCCTTCCTTATATAGATTGGAAAAGGGGACAAACATTCCCGTAGTCCATCCGATTATTGACACTTGGAAGGCGGATCATCGTTTTCGGGTAACCCATGTTGGGACATCCGCACGAAGATTCGATCCTTCCGACATAAACATGTGAAAGTGGGTGGATGTACACTATGGATACCTTTAAGTACAAGGCCCACAAGGAAACAGAATAATTTGTTACAGTGAGGATACTTTTCGGACAAATGAAAATCCCTCGAGAAAAGATCTGTCGCTATAGACCCATGACTAGGTATCATTATTACACAGGGAAAGCCTTTTTAGTGGGGCTCCCGAGGACCACTTGTGCTGGATGATGGCGTGTCAAGAATTTGTATACCAGGATATTTGTTTTTATAAGTTAAATTCCATGCCTTGGTATAAATTCTTCTGACTATCATTGGTTTATTTAGAATTACTTGATGTTTTATTTCAGTCATGAAAAGCCATTCATTATGCTGTACCATGTTCTGCTTAAGAATTAATGTATCATCAACATGTTGTACTAATGTTCTAACATAGGAGAAAGGCTAATGGTCACATTCGTCTTCATCGCAGAAATCACAGCGACTTTGGTACCAATTTTCATAGAAAGTTGGGTTCATAGCTGTTGAGCTGAGGCCGTAGTCTTTCCACCATTCTTGCATCCAACTTGACTGTCTACAATTTTGCATTAAATGAACAGCTCCAAACTTGATCTTAGTATAATGGGTTTCACCTCGTCCATCTTTATTCATCATATCCCACCATAGTTTCTTATACCCTGCAAAATCATAAACGGTATCAGGAAAAATCAAGCTAGGATTATTACCTAGCCACTGGATGTATCTCATTCCTATCCAGGATGGATCTCTGGTCCGGTGAATGGAATAATATTTGTGATATATATGGGTCCTATCACTGCCTTCAGTTGCTATGACCGCGATATCCATGAAATTATCATGGAGAGCTGATTCAGCATCATATGCAGCTCTCATACTGTGAGTGTACATCATATCATGTATCCATGTGCTACCTTTTGGGTACACTCGCCTTTCTAGTACAAAATGTTGTAAATCATTATGGCTTTCCAAATTAGCATTTAGTACTTTTGTGTTGCGGAGTTGCCAAGTTGGTCTCCACTTTTCTTTGTAGACTTGCCATGATTCATCATCAGATATATGACCTAAGGTTTCTCTCTGCATGGGCTGGTCCCATTCGGTGAGGATGACCATCACATGAATTTCTTCCTTTTCAGGGTCATTTCTCTATTCTTGTTGCTGGATGTATTCCCTACTTAGAAAGTCTGGAAGACAATTTTCAGAACCTTTGATATGTTCTACCTTAAAATCAAAATATGCAAATAAAGCTTGCCATCTTGCAAACTTTGCATCTTTTGGGTTCTTTATAACCTTAGTGATTACTTTTTCCAGAGCTTTCGCATCAGTTCTGAGTAGAAAATGCTTGTTAGCCAAATGAATTGAAAACTTACTGATGCAATTCTAGACTGCTTTTACCTCTTTTTGAATTGGAGCATAATTTTGCTCTGCTTTTCTCCAAACTCCTGACACAAACTGCACAACATGTTCTTGCTCTTTTGGGCTATCTTCATTTGGCTTTTGCTTTAGCACACCTCCCCAACCAATGTTGCTTGCATTTGTTTCAACGATTTTGAAAAGCATTGTCATCAACAACATACAAAATAGGGAGATTACGAACCTTGGATTTTATTTCCCTGACTGCTTGAGTGTGCTTCTCCGTCCAAGGCTTGGGGTTTTTCCTGAGTCTCTGGTTGAGTAGAGACCTGTCAATGGCACAAGAGGGATAGAAATTTCTCACATAGTTTAAACAACCCAGAAATCTCTGTAACTAAGTTTTATCCATTAATACATCTCGGAATCTGTTTGCAAATTCCAGTGCATAATTCTGGAGAGCAATTTGTCCATTTTCAATTTCGTGCCCTAAAAACTTGATTTTAGTCTTACAAAGCTCCATCTTTTTCTTGCTCAAGACTAAACCATTTCTCTGGACCAACTTCATGAAGATTTTCAGATGTTTGAAATGGTCCTTTCGAAACTTAGAAGGTGCATGCTTTAAACCAAATGGCATTACATTCCATTCATAATGCCCGGCTGGAACACTGAATGATGTTTTCCATTTGTCATTCTCTGCAACTGCTACTTTCCAGAAGCCAGACTTTAGATCAAACTTGGAGAAGATCTTGGCTCTTGCTATTCTTCTTATCAGATCTCCTTTGTGAGGGATCAGATAGGTATCATCAGCTAAAACATCATTCATAGGCTTGTAGTTTATAACAAGTCTTGGGACACCTCTGACTTGCTCACTTCTTTTGTTGACATAGAACCCATAGCAGTTCCAAGGGCTGCTGGATTCTCGGATTAGCTTATTTTGAAGAAGTTGTTCAATCTCCTTTTGGCAGAGTTCTCTATGTTCAACAGACATAGGAATGGCTCTGGACTTACAAGGTCTACCAAAGTAATTTTCCTTGTAAGGCAATTCAACACAATGTTGCTTACGGTGCCAAAAATCATTTGGCTCTTCTGAGCAACATGTTTCCTCAAAATCTCTCTGAATTTCAGAGATTTGCTTCTGGACCCTTGGAGAACTCAACTGTTCTTCAATTCTGATTGTAGACTTGTGGTCTTTGAGTTCTTCCAGGCTTTTTACAGCTTTTTGAAGTTTTTCTTCTTTTTCTTGCATAGCCTGGACCATGGGTGAAATTCTATGCCCGGAGATATAAGGCAATTCAATTCTTTCCCCAGCAATAGTGATGAAATATCCTGTAGACTTTTCAGGAAATCTAAATGACTCATGTGGCTCAACTGCTGTTAAAAATATATTTCCTAAAATGCAGTCAACTGGAATATCAGAAACTGCAAAGGAAAGTTTCACACATCTTGAATCAAAGCAAACAGCAGCCTTAGAAACTTCAAATTTTAATTTCTTTGTTCCTAATCCCTAAACTTCCTTATTCGAAGTGGTCCAGTACTTCGATGGGACTATTTTCTTGGAAATCAGATTTATATCTGCTTCGGAATCTATGAGTGCAGTGACTCTAGTAGACATGACCAGCAATACAGATATTTACCTGAACATGGTGCTGCTGGTACTGGATGGCCATGACTTGCATATCACCAATTTCACTGAAACCAGCTGAAGAATCAAATTTGCCTGTTTGCAAATTAAACTTCATTCTTTGGAGCAGAATGCAGCGTATAATTAGTTTGTTTTCGTGAAATGGCTGTGGAAGTGGATGTTGGCTGTTGATTTTGAGATTTCAGGACAGAGATTTCATTTTTCATTCTGCGAATTTCTGATTTTAGGTCGTGTATCTCCTTGCTCACCTCCCCAAAGTGAGTGCAGAATACATACCCGTTACCATGACACATAATAAATTAACTCATATATACATACCAGAATTTTTAAGTGGGTGACAAGTTGATTTTCCTGAGAAATTCGAGAGACGGGTTCTGCCGAATTTTACTCTTGGCTACATGCCATCCTTCGATTAGCGGTGAAATAATCTTCGATTGGCGGTCAAATAGCTTTCAGTCAGAAAAAACTGCTCGGCCTCTTGTCCAATACGACCATGCTTAGTGGAAATTTTTATCTTACCCAACCTCCCTGTAACAGTATACAACCGTAGTCGTGGCTGCAAGGCTCTCCCTCATCATACCCAACCTCCACATGGACTAGCGTTCGATCAAAGCATGACTTGGTTTATTGTATGTGCTGAGGATGTTTACATTACATGAATTGAAAGGTGTTGGCATTTATATATACGTGTCATTCTCTGTGGAAATGGGAGTTGTACGTCGTTCCTGTGGCATTCCTTTGCTTCATGCACTCTGTAATGTAATTCACTTCACACCCATTCCTTAGCTTCATGCACTCTATAATGTAATTCACGTCACACCCATTCGTCTTTGAGGAAGCCTCCGGTATTCATATGGAGACATATATTTTAACATGGATACATCCCCATCCCATATGGAACTTCATATCACTTTAACCCGAATTCCCACTCGACCATTATTGTTACCATTCACATGATGAATGTAATAAAATATTTTGATATCTTTTTGTTAGAGAAACAACATTCAAGCACACTATGAATTTTTTAGAACAACGGTAATAAATTTACATAATTTGGAATTATAGCGGATGAAAAATAAGTGGTAAATGAAAAAAAAAAGTAGTAAACCAGTTTTAAATTAGAAAAAAAAAATGATACATGATTCAGTAAGTAAGCAGGTCATGAAAGAGGGTGGTATGATCAGATTAGAAAGGGTGGGAAAAAATGATTGTAAAATTTAAGGCATGGAACATTGACACGTTGACATTGGTAATCAATATACATTACTTTTATTATTTACTTAATAGATTAATCATGGATGTTGGTCATAGGTAATTTATCATGGATGTTGGTCATTAGATGTTGGTCATAACTAATTTATATTATTGAAAATAAATTAATCCATGAGTACAAATGGAGTGGAACAAATATTTATACCTTACCTTTATTTACAAGGATAACCATATGTGGTTAATGGAAAAGCAAGAATCAGCAAATGGATGCAATCTATAACCAATGTGAATTTGACAACATAATAGGATTTCGGATTTGCAGGGAAAGGAAGTCTAGACTAATGATTTGTAGCCATCATAACTCTGTCAATAGAACAATATTCATAGAAAATGATAGCCTCTGAATCATAGAGAATGATAGTCTATAAAGGTGATTCATTTCAAATATGAATTGGAATTGACTTTCTGATAGTCTATAAAGATGAGTCATTTCAAATAATTAATTGGAATCCATTCGGTGATGAAATCAATTTCTAGAAAAAAAAATTGATAAATCGGGTTTTATAGCATAGGAATAAGTCTTCTAGTAAAGAATTAAGTTATATATATATATATAGTTAATTAATTTATTTTATTTTATTTTTCATACATTAAAATTTTTTATGAAAGTGCATTGCCATTGTGCTTACAATTTTCATATTTAACTAATTGCTAAGCTTTTTTACAAATGTATCTCTGCATAATGGATTTCAATTCTAGTATAACCTAAATTTGTGACCATTTTCCATAATAAGCCTTTTGTCTTCATCTATCATCCACAACTTAATAGCACTGTATATATCAGCCTCATATGGCCCTAACTAATGAGTGTAGCATTTTCTTTGAAATCTTTAAATCTATAATGATACATTTTTTTTTATTCCCTAACTTGGATTTTTTTTTTGAATGAATTTATCACACCAATTTTCTCGTTATAGGTAGACAGTAGATGTGTTATGAAAGGAATCATAACTTATTTTCTCAAGTTCCTGAATCTATTTTAGTTTGTGTTTTTTTATCTTCTAATAGGTTTAGTTGAACTAACATTGTATTCTTAAGAAAATACAATATGTTTACCATACACTAGTTCATACTAGGTAAATTCTATTGTGTTCCTCCAAGTAGTACGATAAGCCTATAAAACTCTTGGAAGCCTATGGGGCCAATTGTTGTGACTACATATTCTTGGACAATATTGATTTCGTAAATTTATCATCTTGTGCATACTATGGCGTATATGTCCAATGTGCTATCTGCTACCACATTATGATGTCTTGTATGTGTTTAGAAGTGAATCAAGTTCTTGATTTGTAATAATTTCTCATGGGACATCAAATTAGACAAATATTTCCTCATAGAGATAAAATTTCCACTACATGTTTTATAGATTTTCAAATTTATTTGGCCACAATCCATTTGGTAACAAAATACATGCAAAAAAATGTAATCATTTTGCCTAGAAAGTGAGTTGATAGGACCCACAATCAAAAGGATCCATCATGATTTGAGTCTGTAATGGAATTTCATCAAAATAAATTGTTTTTCCCATTCATTCACATTCCTGTTAATATCTTTAAAAATGAAGGCCAATAATAACATAGATGCACCACATTCTATGGACCATTTTTTTTCAAAACAATTATGTATGAAGGTTCATCAAGACAAGATTTTAGGCTGTCATCATTTTTTTCTTAAACACGGTGTTGGATTATGAGATATGGCCACATGGAAAAAATGTTTCCTTCAACCCATAAATACTTTTTTCCTTTTCCAATAATTTCTAATTTTTCCTTTGGTAAGATATATATTCCAATTTTTACTATAGATAAATATTTTGGAATATATGTATATCAAATTATATTAGTAGAAGAAAAACACAAATGTTGATAAGGAAAAATATCTTCTACAAGAATAAATTTATCTTCAATGGAATCATTGAAAGGAAATATGTAGCATGTTTTTCATTTCTAGGTTTATCAAAAATGGTGACTAGGTAATAAGCATCCACTCACTCTACCATTAGAAATTGATTTATTTATTAAATAATAAATGGAAGAACCATTTATATGTACATGATAATGGTTCAATCAATAAGCTATTTTTATTTATATGAATTCTTTTAGAGTGAAAAAATTAGACAAATAAACTTGCAAGGTCATTATAATGGTAGGTCCCAATTTGGAAAAAATGGGATTTGAAACTTTTCGGAGCCATTTTTGAGTAATTAAACAAATTTTTTTGGTCCAAATGATCAACTGACACTAATCTATAGGTATATAAATTTCAAACAATGCAATAATTGCATCATTTAGAGCTCTCATGTAAAAGTTATACCTCTTTCAAGTTGACATATCATGTTGGCCATCATGATATGAGAGGACACCACACAACCCCATTTCTTAGTCATGTAGGGATAGAAGGTTTTGGAATTTCAAAAAAATTCTAGAAGGTATGAAAATGGTCACTATAGATGAACTTTGAAGAATTAAAAACGTTAATCCTAGATGGCTATAGGGAAATTTTAAATATTGAGTTGGATGGAGGAGAAGGGTTCTATTCTATGTCATTTCATTTGTTCCATAGTTGAGTATATCTTCTAGGATAGATATGTTAGATAGTAGGATAGTGATATATAGGATTCCATAGAAGCCTTATAGGAAATATGTATTATTTAACCCCGCATACAATCCATTATTCTTTGTATTTTTATATTTCCATAATACAGAAAAAAGAGTAGTTTCACCTCACCCTCTAGTTTTTTCTTTTCTGTACATGTTTTCCATGAGAAACCATATGCTTATTTGTGGATGGCGTGTTTATATTTCCTACTCTCTATTTTTAGAACTTCGTATATTTCAAAAATTTCAACATAAAAATAGTCATTAACGGAGTTGAGATATAAAGGAAATTAACCTTCACATTAAAGAGTTTAGTAGTTATAAGATATATTGTAGTGAAATTCTCTAATGCAATATGTAAAAACCTTGAGTTTATTTTCCATGTAAATGGAAGGACATTATAAAGGTAAAATAATACCAAGGTCATGGACACATTCAAAGATGAATGGAGGGAAAAAAATTAAAGTGGGTACCACTTGTGGTTAATTAATGGTTATGGAAATTGGCATTGGCATTGGAAAAAGGAAAAAGGTAATAAATTAAAATTTATTACAAGAAATAAAGGAAAATAGGAGACAAATAAGATGAAGGGACATGAATATGAATTCAAGGGAAATTAAATAAAAAGTAAAGGAAAATTAAATAAAAAAGGAAAGGGAAAGGAAGAGACAACAGACATTAATGATAAAAAAGAATCTCATAAACAATTGACAACTTTTGATCGTTTTTCAACTTTGGACAACTTTAGTTCTAGAAGGAATTGAGCTCCAAGATGAGAGGGGGAGAACACTTATATACAAGAAAGTAATTAAGAAAATGAAAAGTAAATGAAAGTAATAGACTTCAAGGAGAAGATTTGAAGAGAAGTTATAACACAAATATTTTGCAGGTAACACACTGCATGTGTAATTTTATTGCTGAGATTTGAATGCATGATGCATGCATTTGGTTTACATGAATAGCTTGTTATAACTCACATGGGTTTTTCATATATTGACAATGGTTACAAATTTTCATTTCAATTTCTTGGATAACCATGGCATGATGGGATTTATTCTTGGTTAAGCTTTGAAATATCGGAATATTTTGGATCTAGGTGAGGTTGTCTCAAGAAAATCACAAGGGTTGGGGGTGGAGATGGCTTTCTTTGGGAAGCCCTTGAAAAGTGGGCAGATATAAGAAAATTCCTCTGGGTATGGTGAATAAATTATGAAGCATCCAATATTGTGTCTGTTTGGTGATTTCTGGACCGGTTTATGTCAAAATCACTATGGTTTAGGGTTGAGGCAGTTTAGCCTTCGAATTCCCTAGTTGGTATTTTTCTTTGTTTATCCCATGAGATCCCACATTCATGCTTGGAATATTTCATGGGGGTGATTGGTTGAAAGAGATATTTGGTTCAGCCTAATATAATGTCTAGTGGTACAAGGAAGTCCTTGAATTGGTTGGATTTATGCATATATTATTATATGTTATTTCTTATTGAGATCAATAAGAACATGTATTAGCTACTGTGTTGATCTTATGACTAGCTATTCATGTCTTATTTCTATTCAAATGTTGGTTTTAGGGATGGTTCAATGATGTGCTCTTTTTATGGATATTGTTCAAGATTCGATAAGTTAGTGAATGGTTATATTAGTGTATGAGCTAACAAGTGTTGTTGCAGGAAACTTGAGAGGGAAATGATCCCCTGATCAGGATCTATGTAGGAACGCAATAGAATACACATATAACCTAAATACAAAGATGCAGCGGAAATAACACTTCATTTCATTAATATCAAAGAACTAAAATTTGTTTACAGACATAATCCAAATAAACTAGCTAGGGCATTGGTAGCTTATCTATGAGAAGAGATGTGGTGGCTATAGGCCTCTAAACTATGTTAAAAATTACAATGAGGCTCTAGGGCCTATTTATTAATGAGAAATAATGGAAAAACGTAAACATCCAAAAACCTAACCCTAGGATATGAAGCGCCAAAACTATGGGTCTCGTTTGGGTAAATTGGTACATCAACTTCCCGGGGACATAAATTTGGCATACGATCTCTGTTTGACATGCACCATACCTTATTAGAAAGACTTATCCAAGGAATAACAATTTTTATGTGAGAAACATCGAAGGAAATTCCATGTTCCTCCTGTTTTTCACAAAAAAACGTCATTTAGTGCCTCAAAATGGCTCGAGAAGTTCACGACCCGAAAAAAATTTATAAATAGTAAACTATGCTACAATTAAGGAAATTGTTGAAATGAAAGAAACAATGGTGGGGGCCCAAGTGAAATAGGCATGTGGCCACCAATATCCATCTATATCATTCCTCCCCCCTTAGGAAGTAATGGTCCCTATTGCATTGAGTTCCTCCATGAGATGAGGAAGCTTTTGCTGAAGTTGGTCCCTGGTGAACCACTTGCCTTGGTGCAGGAGTTGGCCAGTTTTGAAAATCCGATATAGTTGGAACTTCTGCAGGTAAATGTTCTTGATTTTCATGTTCATGATAAAATTTATTGTCACATATTCTATGTAGTTTGGGTTTAACTCTGTTGGTGTGAGTTGTTTTGCAATGTCAAAGGTGTCCAGTAGATATGGGAAGTATGTTCGAAGGAGGTCCATATTGAATAATGGGTGCAAAACAAGGAATGGTGGAATAATGAGCTCAAAGGCATTGGTCCCTACAGCCTTGGTTATGGTGTACAACCTATATCGGAGTGAGCGAAGCTTGTCATGCATTCTAGTGAGGCGCTCCTTCTATAAATGTAGCCACACTTTGTTGCCCACCTGGAAGTTGTGTGGCACCCAATGTTGATCATGTCATTGATTTTACTGAGCATTTGATCTATCCAATATGTCATGAACCTATTGGTAGATGTGCTGAATGCACTAAATGATTTTTTTCTCTTTGTTAGCTTCAGAATGGACATGAACCGAATCGACATGAGTAGCAAAAAATGGCATGGCTACATTAATGGGACACAGTGGCTAGAATCCCAAGCCCGCCTGAAAGGAGATGTGCTCAGTTGAGATATGGAGAGCCTAATTATCAGTGTGTTGTACATAGTGAAGGCTCTCATCCATTGTCTGTGGACGATTTGAATTTTACATGCATAGAATGTGTACAATAATCCTATTAACGTCCTATGTCTGGCCATCAGTTTGGGGATGGAAAGTTGTGGACTTGGTGAGCTTGGTGTCCAACATTGACCAGAGATTGGACCAAAATGTGTCAAGGAACGTGTTGTCGTGATATGAGATGATAGACTGTGGGATCCCAAAGTGCACCCAAACTCATTCAAAGAAGAGTTTAACAATGGATTCTGCTGTGATATTCTTCTTGCAAAACACATCTTCGAGAATCTGTCGATAAACACGAAAACATAGTCATATCCATGCTTAGTGGAAGGAATGCCCCACATGTTATTCATGGAGATGTATTCCCAAGGTCTACTACGAATAGGTAGCGAAGTATAGAGACATTGCTTCTTGATGTACTTACCGACATCCTGTCAAAGGTTTAGCCAATAGAAATAGTTATGTAGTATTGCCACTATTTTCTCGACCCCGAAATTCCCAATGACTAAACTGTAGTGTGGTTCCCAAATCATCTTCTCACGCTCGCTTGAAGGGACACAAACATGTCGCAGGTTACATAGTGGTGCATCCTGGAAGTGAAAATTTCGAACTTGTGTACCCTCTAAGAGTGTCTTGTATGTGTGGCCAAATTCTACATCGCTCTGGTAGATAATCATCCAATCAGAAGTCTCATGCCCAAAAGAGTTGAGAACAATGGTTAGCGCCACGATCGGTGGTTGGCTGAGGTAGTATACAACATTGTTAGTGCTTCCCTTATTGTACTTGATGTTAAAATGAAAATGTTGTATATATGTTGACCACTTATGATGAAAATCATTTTGTGACTTACCTTGTGCCTGTATGAACTGCAAGGGTTGGTGGTCTGTGTGGATGACCATTTCCTTCCCCAAAATATAATGCTTCCATTGTCAGTAAGCCTGCATAATGGAATACATTTCTTTGTCATAAGTGGGATACTTGCGGACCGTGTCGGATAGTGCCTTATTGTGATATTCCACTGGATGTCATTGTTGAGTAAGTACTTCCCCAATTGCATAGTCAGAGGCATCTGTCTCAATCTCATATGGTTGTTACACGTCTGGTAATATGAGGACTGGGGCAGAGAAGAGGCAGTGTTTCAATTCTATGAATGCCTTTTGTTAAGATTCTGACTAAAATAATTTTGTTTTCTCTCCTCCCCTAGTGATTTGACTCAAGGGCGAAGTGATATGAGAGAATCCCAACACAAAAATGCAACAGAAATTAGCAAGACCCAGAAAGCTATGGAGTGGTTGGGCCTGGCCAATCTCGAATGACTTGGAGCTTGTTTGGATCCACGTGCACCCCCTGTTCATCAATAATGTATCCCATATACTGAACCTGGGTCATGCCAAAAGTGCGCTTCACTAAATTGGCACACAACTTGTGTTGTCACAGTGTTTGGAGGGCTTTTCGGATATGGTGGAAGTGCTCTTCTCAAGTCTGGATGAATATCAAGATGTCATCTAAGTAAACTGCTAAAAATGAGTTGGTGAATGGCCACAATATGTTTTCCATCAGCATCATGAAGGTTGCAAGAGCATTCATGAACCCGAAAGGCATGAGTAGCCATTCAAAAAGGCCCTCCTTGGCTTTGAATGCAGTTTTCCACACATCAGAGGGCTCGATTGGTACCTGGTGATAATCGAACTTCAAGTCAATCTTTCTGAAATATTTCACCCCATTGATTCGGTCCAGAAGGTCATCAATACGTGGGATCAGTACCTATTCTAGACAGTGATCTTCTTCAGTGGTCGATAGTCAATACACAGTCTCCAAGTTCCATCCTTCTTCTCCACCAACACTATTGGGCTCCCACAGGGTGATAAACTCGACCGGATGTGACCTTTCTGTAGCATCTCCTGAATCTGACTCTTCATTTCATCATTCTCTAAAATAGAGCATCGATAGATCATTCCATTGGGTAGTGGCACACCTAAGGTCAGATCGATGGGGTGCTTGACCTCACAGTGCAGAGGTACCCCTTGTGGGTGACGTTAAGATTTCCCCGTACTCCTCCATGACCTTGTCCATTTGTTATTGTCATGTGGAGGAGCCCTGTCTAGAGATCGTGGCCACATTCTTCTTCTTTCCCTGGCGGGGAATCATCAGGAAAACAAATTTTCCAATTTTGGAAATGAGCTTACTACATTGTTTTCCAATAACCAAAGAGATAGCGGCAGGCAGTGCTACCTCTAGTATCCTATACAAATTATTACCCAAAGTAACAATAGCAACATGATGTCAGGAATTATACACAGCATGTCGCTTCCAAAAGTATGGGTGGCCTAGTGATACATTACAAATATCAAGAGGAGAAATGTCACATAATACCTCATCCGTGAAGGGCTTGATGTTGTAGGGAAGGCAGCACCATTCCCTGACACGAAGATCCCATCCTTACTGAGGCCAGCCGATGGTGTACGACTGTGGGTGTGCTATGGCTGGCAAGTTGAGCCGCTTCATGAACTCTGCTGAAATGAGGTTCTTTTGGCTCCCACTATCGACGATGAATTGTAGTAGGGAACCATTTACCCACATATGGGAGTGGAAGAGATGCTCCTCCTCCTCTAGATATTTTGGTTCCTCCTTCTGGATCTTCACAGTGGAAATGGTGCCATTGGGCTCCACATCAATAATATTCTTCCATTTTTCATTCTCGTTGTCGAGTTCCGATTAAAAGTTGTAGCATGCATATTGTTGAGTCTCAAATCTGCATCTTTTCCATACACTTTTCTATACCTTTTTCACTCACCTAAACCTCCCAAATTGTTAATATCATGTGCAAAAGAGCATCTAACATGATTTTTAATTATATTTTTGTGTTTGCTATTTGATCTAGATTTTGTTCATTCAGCTGCGGAATCTTGCCACTTTCCGCAGCTGCTGCAACTTTCCGCAGCTATTTTGTGAAACTCTATGCTACAGGTGTCTACAAGGAAAACGAGCCACATGGGCAGGTCAGGAATGATGTGGACATGATTCGTGTCCTATTGGTTCGAGCAATTTCATCAAAAGAAGCCGCGGTCAAAGGCGTCCACATGGTAGTCAACCATAGAGTCTCATGTCGGCAGGACTCTGTTTCGTGTCACATGAAGATTCATACGGCCGTTTCTAAGCCTGCGGAGGATAAATCGACATCTGTACAGGGCTCCAGAGTCGAATTCAAGCATCCACTTCTCGTAGATTTACTTTCCAACACGGCCATGATCCTAGATCCGTGGACATAGTGGTCTACGTGCTCTCCACCAGCATGAACTTTAAGAGACAGTTATAGTTCGTTGTTATATAAAATGCGTTTGCATACGCATATAGAGTTATTCGATGTAGTGAATGTTAGTCTCTGTTATCTTTTATTAGTCTGCTCTGTAGTGTGATTACGCTGCACTTGTGTCGTAACATCACCATTCTGTAATGACTGCTTTTTAATATAAGAAGACTCTGTTTTCCAACTTAATTCGTATTTGAGGACCGTTGCCAAGGCTGGTGTAGAGGGCCCCTGCTCAGCTAAGGTTTTGTGCATTAGTGTATAATTTTAATTTTGTTTCATTGTGTCATAATCCATTCATATGTTCATACATTGCATTTGTTTCATTTCTGTTTATAAACTTCCATAATTTCCATTTCATTTCTGTCTTTCATGTTTTATGTTGATAATCACTGATCAGTGTTCTTGTTTCAGGTTATAGATAGGCAGCCCGAGCATTTTCATAGCTTTTTGACTAGTGACATGGAACTAACATTGTTCTGCTGCTAATTTTCTTTTCATAGCTTTTGTTTAATTTCAGTATTGCTTATCTGCTTCAGTAGTTAAATTTAGATATACTAAGCTGCTCATAGCATCTTCAGTTGCCTCCGAAAGCCACAGCTGGACTGATGGTGAGGGATTGTATTATGAAATGTGTAGTTTAGTATTAGTTTCTTTTCTGCAAATTTAGATATATTAAGTTGCTCATAGCATCTTCAGTTGCCTCCGAAAGCCACAGCTGAACTGATGGTGAGGGATTGTATTATGAAATGTGTAGTTTAGTATTAGTTTCTCTTCTGTAAAATTAGATATATTAAATTGTGCATGACATCTTCAGTTGCCTCTGAAAGCCACAGCTGGACTGATGGTGAGGGATTGAATCATGAATGTATGGTTTGATATTAGTTTTCTTTCTGCAAGTTAGATATCAGTTACTCAAGTTGTTTATGATTACTTCCGAAAATCATAGTTGGACTAATGATGAAGGATCAGAAGATAAATTGATGTAATCTGATTTAGATTTATTTTGTTGCAATTTTGAATTTCCTTAAGCATAGTTTCTTTTATGTTTAGTCGGCAGCAAGAATAGTTTAGTTTTAGCAAGAATAGTTTAGTTTTCATGCTTAATAGTTCATTATTTTGATTTACTAGACTAGCAGCACTTTTTCATTTCCTTTCAAGTCTTGTCATTGTAAATTTCAAATTTATTTTTAAAATTTCAAGTTGGTAAATCATTATAGGGGATATCACTTCCTTGAACAAACATAACCAAACTTGTTTTCATCTTAGAATTTCCATTTCACCTTAGAAAACCAAAAACGACAAAAAATTAAGAAATAGGTTATCTTGCACATATAGTGCGCCGCACTTCATCAGCTTACGATTCCCGGATTGAAAAATTAAATGCAGCAATTTAGGACACACTAAATTGACCAAACATTTTGGTGCCGTTGCCGGGGAAGTGTAACTAGGTAGCCAATTTATTAAAAAAAAAACATAAAATCATAAAAGAAGGGAAAACTTGATAACTTCTTGAAGTATGCTCTCCTCTTGCACCTAGTGTGATCTGGAGGATCAGAAAAGAAAGTTATTGGTTTAGTAATTTCTTAAGTATGCTCTCTTCTTGCACCTAGTGTGACCTGGAAGATCAGAAAGAGAATTATTAGCCCAACTTTTTCAAAAATAAAAAATGGCATGCATAGAGCAAGAGATTCTAGGGGAAGGTTTATAGCTAAAGCCAAGAGTTCGATTTTCACAACTCCATCTTCTTCAAGGCATAGACCAGATTCACCACCATCTACCTCTAGCCTTAAGATTTTTGGAAGTCAAGGAACAGCTGAATTAGAGGATTCTCCTATACCACCTACTAAAACCCACTTAGAAAACAAAGAGACTCTCTCTCATCCTCCCTTGGTAGAAGAACTAGAGGAATATAAGGACTCTAAAGAAACTATCATGGCAGAGGAAGTAATAAATAGAGGTGGAGGTAGAAGAGGAGGAAACAATGGAGACAACAATGGTGAAGGAAATAATGGTAGAAATAGGGAAGGAGACAATTTGTTTGGTTTCCCTATAGTTGATGAGGAAACTCATGCAAAAATGAAAAATATCTCACCATCTGTTCTCCCTAAATTTTATGGATTGCGAAGTGAGGATCCTGAAACATTTCTATTTGAGTTTGAAGTTGTGTGCCGAACTTATGACTATATGGAAGACTCTCAAAAACTCAAACTGTTTCCTTCAACATTGAAGGGAGCTGCTTTGAAATGGTTCATGGGATTAGCCACTCAATCTGTTAGGACTTGGAATGATATGAAACAAACATTTTTGGATAGATACTTGGACTATTGTATGCCCACCAATCACAAGGATGAGGTATTCAAAATGATGCAAAAAGAAGATGAAAACTTGGAAGATTTACTTGAAAAATTTCAATACAACTTAAAAAGAGCAAAGATGAGCAACTTAGATGATGAAACCTTGAAAGCCCTCATATTAAAAGCCATTAGAGATGAATGGATAGATATTTTAAACATGATGGGGAAAGGATACATTTCTCAACTTCCACTTCGTGACATAACAGAATTATGTGTCCATCTCTCAAGAGGAAAATCTAAAGCTGGAAAAGGGCCTAGGGATCCTTCTCTTATTAGGGCTAACAAATCTGCAACTGGATCAGTAAGTAGGGCAGAGATTGGTAATATGCTTGATGAGTTCAAAACTGATATCTTAGGGAGCCTTGGTGAACAACTAGACACCCTTAAAATCCAAAACAAGCAGAAAGCAGAAACAGATGCTTTAGCCATCTTTTGTCCGAAATGTAGGAAGAAACATGCTTTAAGGAAATGTCCCTTGGATGCAAAAGTTGTAGAAACATGTATGATTTGCTCAGAGAATCATGAGATCAAGGATTGTCCTTCAATTCCTGGACTCAAAGCTGTTTTTCAAGAAGACCCAAATTCAGTAGAATCTCTTTGTTTTGTCGCAAGGAGACCTTGGCAGGGACAACAAACTCAAGGGTTTAACAACCCTATGAATTTCCAAACCCCACCAAATTGGAATCCTTGGCAACAACCTTGGCCCCAACATCAAAATCCATATCAGCCATGGGTACAAGGGATGCAAAATCCTTATGGGAGATTTGCTCAATTTTATCAATATCCTCCATCTTTTCAAAATCAACAAGCTCCACAACTTCCAAACCCAAATCCACAACTTTCATTGCCATTTCCACAGCAACAACCTTCTCAACAAAATACAAATCCTCAACTCATGCTTCCATACCAACAGAAGACAAATCAACTTCCAGCTCAGCCATTGCCAAATCCTAACAATAAGAATCCTCAAACTACTTATATGGTAGAAGGACAACAATTTCCTACCTATATGATTGTTCCTCTCAACGATGTACAACTCAGATCTGGTAGAGTTTTAGAAAAAACTTCTATAGATATTCAAGAGCAAGATACCTCTGAGGAGGACTCTCTTCAAGTTAATAAGGGTTCTGAGGAAGAATCTCTTCAAAATTCAAGCATGCAAAAAGAAAAAGAAAAGTTAACACCCACAACTCATATAGTTGAGCAACCTGCATCTTCATCTACACCTCCTTTTCCGGAAAGACTACAAATTGATAAGGAGGTGGAAAAACAAATCTTGTTGCCTAACTATGACTTTCTAGATGAATTGAAGAATGTTTGTATCAAGATTCCATTGCTACAAGCCATTCGAGAAATTCCTATTCTAGCGAAAACCATAAAGGAGTTGAGTTTCAAAAGACCAGGAAGGAAGCTAAAGGACACAAGAAGAATCCACCTGGTAGGAAAGATTGCAGACATTATGATGGGAAAAATTACCATGCAGAAGTATGTAGATCCCGGAAGTCCAATTGTCAAGACACATATAAATGGGATAGAAATTCCAAACACATTGATTGACTTAGGGGTTGCTATCAACATTATGAGTAGACAGACTATGGAACAGTTAAAACTTCCTAATCTTCTCTTTACACCTACTTTACTGCAACTTGCAGATCGATCAGTTATTAAACCAAATGGTGTATTAGAAGATATTTCAGTCTCCTTAGATTCTTGGGAATATCCCGTAGACTTTATGATTTTGACTCCCAAGAATAATCTAGGAGGACATCCAATTATCTTAGGAAGACCTTGGCTAGCCACAGCGGATGCTTTTATTAGTTGTAGATCTAGAGACATGTACATTTCTAATGGTAATTCGACAAAGAAATTCAATTTGTATCCTCCAGCAAGAGCAATCACAGAAGTAGGAGACAATGAATGGGTCGATGATGAGGACATTATACAACCTGTCTTTACCATTTCTGAAATCGGTGAGGATAGTCAAATTCTGAACACATTAGAAAATTTTGAGACATCTTCAGAATATGACCCCACACAATTTCAGTTGGAATCTGACATAGAATATTTATCATCAAGACAAATGTCTCTTTACTCTATGGAAGAATTTGGTAGTTCTACTATTGAGATTTTTCCAGGAAAAACATTGAATATCAACAAACATTTGGAGAAGTCATAACAAGAAGAACTAAACAGAATCTTGCAAAAACATTCTACTGCATTTGCATGGGAGTATACTGACATGAAGGGTATTGATCCTAAGACTTGCATCCATCATATCTATATTGAGGAAAACAGTAGACCAATCAGACAACCTCAAAGAGGGATGAATCCAAATCTTAGGGAGATAGTGAAAGAAGAGCTCCAAAAAATTCTCAATGTAAACTTCATTTATCCAATTTCAGATAGCCGATGGGTTTCTCCTTTGGTTATAGTACCTAAAAAGAATGGTAAATGGAGGGTATGCATTGATTACGGGGAATTGAACAAAGCAACTTTGAAGGATCACTTTCCTTTGCCTTTTATCGATCAGGTATTAGATACATTAGCAGGTAAAAAGTACTTTTCATTTTTGAATGGTTTTAGTGGCTATAATCAAATTCAGGTAGCACCTGAAGATCAAGATAAGACCACATTTACTTTTCCATGGGGAACTTTTGCCTACCGAGTGCTTCCTTTTGGGTTATGTAATGCACCAGCAACATTCCAAAGAGCAGTACTAGGAATTTTTTCCGATCTAATCCATGATTGTGTAGAGGTTTATATGGATGATTTTACAGTTTATGGTAATTCATTTGAAGAGGCATTAGAAAATTTGGAAAAAGTTCTCATAAGATGTAAAAAAACAAACCTTTCATTAAGCCATGAAAAATGCTTTATGATGTTTACTGAAGGGATTGTTTTAGGACATCATATTTCAGGAGATGGGATTAAGGTTGATAGATCAAAAGTTGAAGTCATCTCCAAGTTTCCTATTCCAAATTGTCAAAGAGATGTTAGAAGTTTTCTAGGATTTACTGGTTACTATAGAAGATTTATAGAAAACTTCACTAAAATAACATCTCCACTCTTCAAGTTGCTTACAAAAGACTGTGAATTTAAATGGGATCCTGATTGTCAATCAGCTTTTGAAACTTTGAAAACATAAATATCTGAAGCACCTATCTTGAGAGAACCAAATTGGAAACTTCCTTTCCATATTTCTACAGATGCTTCAGATACAGCTCTTGGAGTTGTGTTGGGTCAAAAAGATTTAATTCCTTATGCCATTTATTACACCAGTAAAAATTTGACTCCCACAGAGTTGAATTATACTGTGACTGAAAAAGAGTTCTTAGCTGTTGTTCATGCAATTAATAAGTTTAAACATTACATAACAGGCTATGAAACTTTTATTCATACTGACCATTCTGCAATTAGATATTTAATGAACAAACCTGTTACTAATGGCAGAGTGACAAGATGGCTTTTACTTTTGCAAGAATTCAATATTACTGTGTTGGATAGACCAGGAAAACAGAATACAGTAGCTGATTTCTTGTCTAGGATTCGGAATACTAAAGAAGATTCTCCTGTAGAAGATAAGTTTCCTGATGAATATTTGTTTGCAGTAACTATTAAGACCCCTTGGTATGCAGATATTGCTAACTATTTGGTTACAGGAAAACTACCTTCACATTTATTTCCAAGAGAAAAACGAAAAATTATTCAGGAGAGTTCAAAATATTTATGGATTTCTAACGAATTGTTTAAAACAGGGCCAGATCTTGTGATCAGAAGATGTGTCAGGGAAGATGAAATGCCTGATATTCTTAAGGCATGTCATGATGAACCATGCGGCGGACACTTTGCAGACAAAATAACGGCCTATAAAATCCTTTCTTTGGGATATTATTGGCCTTCCCTCTTCAAAGATGCAAAACAATATGTCAAAAGGTGTGACAGCTGCCAAAGAGTAGGGAAACCTACCCTTTCAAATGAAATGCCACTGCAAACACAGGTACTCATCGAACCCTTTGAAAAATGGGCTTTAGATTTCATTGGACCTATTAATCCACCATCCAAGCAAAAGAAGTATATATTGGTTTGTACTGATTATGTTACTAAATGGGTAGAAGCTAAAGCATTAGTATCTGCTACTGAAAATTCAGTTGTTCATTTTCTTTATGAGGATTTTTTTACTCGCTTTGGTGTTCCAAGAGAAATTGTAACAGATCAGGGGAGCCAATTCACATCAAATTTGGTGGAGAAGTTGATGGAAGAATACAAAATCAAGCACAGAAGATCTACTCCTTACCATCCACAAACAAATGGTCAAGTGGAGTCCACAAACAAAGTTCTTGAAAATATCATCACCAAAACTGTTCATCTACATAGGAGAGATTGGGCAGAAAGGCTTCCAGAAGCCTTGTGGGCCTACAGAACTACATGGAGGAATACAACAGGACATTCTCCCTATGAACTTGTTTATGGGAAAGAAGTCTTGCTCCCCATTGAGTTCCAAATCAAGACCTTCAAGATAGTAGTTCAGTTGGGGATGGACTTATCAGAAGCCCAAAAGCATAGAATGGAGCAGTTGAATGAGCTAGATGAGATCAGACAAGAGGCAATTTTAAGAACTGATCTAGTTCAATACCAAAGAGCTAAATGGAATGACAAGTACATCAAAGAGAAGAAGTTTCGAGAAGGAGATTGGGCATTGTTATTTGATTCCAAGTTTAAAGATTTTCAAGGAAAATTTCGGACTCATTGGCTTGGGCCATATGAGATTGACAAGATCTTTAGCAATGGAGCGGTAAGAATCAAGACCATTGATGAGTTTCAAACTCCTCTTATTGTGAATGGCCATAGATTGAAAGTTTATCATAAGCCACTCTCAAAAGAGGATTTTGTCAAAATGTTTCAAGAAAGTTCTGCAATCAGGCTGGTACAGAAGAATTCTTCTTCTCCACCAACCTAGTTTTTGTTCTTTTCAGTTAAAAAAAAAAAAAAAAAAAGGTATAAGCCTGAAAACCAATCATTGATTGGCAGTCTTATGCAGAAAATATAGGGTGAAAATCAGGAACACCTAACACTCTATATTTTCCAAAAAAAAATCTCTCTTTCATTTCACAAGCTTTGTCACCACCCACTCCATTTCATTCCACTTCATTCCATTTCATTTCATTTCATTTCATTTCACTTCATTCCACTTCATTTCATTCCATTCCATCAATAAAAATCTTTTTCCTGACCATTTCCATCTGGTCATTTGTCATTTGTTCATTTCTATTCATCCAAGTAATAGCTGTGTCAGTTTTCGCAGCTGACATCTGTTTCCGCAGCTGACTCCAGTTTCCGCAGCCAGAAGCAGATTCTGCAGCTACTACTCTGTTTTCAAAGAGAATGTACAGTCAGATGTTATTTCCATAATTAGAAAATAAAATGCAGATGAGAGGATCAAAAATGAAGACATGGAGCATTCAAGACACCAATGGAGATCAATCAGTTGAAGACCAAGGGCAAAGGCATAGATTCCAAAGGTATGAATAAAATTTATTTCAAATATCATTGAAAAACACATTTTTATATAATTCTGAACCATGAGCTCTATCCATTACGTGCAATGATTATATTGACAGTTCCGTAACCTTTCACGATCTCCATATTATCCTCTTGCATTCATTCACAAATGGTTTTGTCATTAAAATTCCGATTTTCACTCATGTTCCAATATCCCACCGGAGATAATGAGACGTATTTGATTTGACCAAGGACTCTTACAGCCGCATGAATTCATAACCGTTGATTGAAACGTGTTCATATTTATTGCGCAGCCACCAAAATTCAAAACGCTGTCGAATGTGTTATACTTCGTTAATCTCTTTGTCGTGTCTCTGCTATATTTACGAAACCCCACTCTGTTCTGTCTCACTCCATTTCGTTCCTTGTGCTCATTTTCACTTCCGAATATCTACCCATAGTCTCACTCCATTCCCTTTATGGTGCTCATTCCCATTTTATGATACATCCCCACAGCCATTGTGCTCGTTCCTGTGCATTCAACCGTTCTATTTCCATTTGAAACCCTCACACAGGCAAAATTTGTGAAGAACAGAAAAATGAAATGGGTAAATTGCTAAGAGCAGAGCCGGAAGGACCGAAGTTTATGGAGGGTTATCGGCAAATAAGGGAGATATTGAAGAAAGCAAAATGGCTACGTTTTATCCAGAAATTCAGAGGTTATCACAAAGAAGTTACGAAAGCATTTGCAAGGTCATTTAATGGCTTGGAAGTGGAAATTGGAGACCTTAAGTTTGTGGTCAATGAAGCATCTATAGCAACAGCCACGGAACTTCTTCAGGAGGGGGAGCGTTGGTTTAAAAATAAAAGCATCAGTGATGAGGCATGGAGAACAATCTTACGAAACCAAGGTATGGACATAACTGTTTTTAAAAGAGGAATTCTTGTGCATGCATTGAAAGAGGAATGGGCTACTTTATTGCTAGTTGTTCAGAAATTCATTACATGTGAAGGCCGTTTTGGGTCCATGTATATGTACCATACCAGGCTATTGATGAATTTTCTAGAAAATCAAACTCTCAATCTCCCATATTTTCTATTCAATAGCTTGAATAAAATGGCTATGACTGTTCAGAAACACTTAGGAGATGTAGAGCCCCATCTATATCACCACGGCCTTGTAAAGATTCTGATTGAAAAGGAGTTAAAAGAAAAGAAAGATACATGGGAACAATTTCTGGTTAGAAATTTCTTTGAGGAACCTCAGGAAATTCCTGAAGGTAGTTCAACAAGAAGGAGTAGAAGAAAAATAATAAATGTTGAAACCCAAATTACTCCTAATCAGGAAATTCCTGCAGCTAGCATAGCAAGAAGAAGTAGGAAGAAAAGAACAATTGATGAAATCCAAAATACTCCTACTACTACTATGGAAAGAACTGATAGGGAAGAGAGACTGGTAAAAAGGAAGAAGAATGAAATCAAGGGTAAGAAGCCAATAACACCAAAAGAGAAAGAAACTATTGAGGCTGTACATAAAACTCCTTCTTCTGAAGAAGAAGATCATCAAGTGCTATCTGAAAGATTAGTTTATCTTCAAAAACAGTCATCTATATCCAAGAAGGCAGAGAAAGGAAAACAAAAACAAAAGGATAGTGTACCACAACGTGTGAGGAGAAGCAGCAGACTTAAGGGGAAATTGAGGAAAACACAAATTAAGGGTCCTCATTTCATTGATTTGGGTGAGGAGACATCTGAACAATCCCTAGCTGACCATAGTCCATCTCAGTCAGTTAGTGAACCTGGTTCATTTAATTCCCAATCAGACATTGAACATACTCCATCCTATTCTCAGCAAGATATTGATGTAAGCCCTCCTCAGCCAGATTTTGAAAATAACTCTCCTTCACGGCATTATGATTTTGGGGACAGCCCAATAAAAATGACACCTGAAATAGACCCTAAGCAGCAGGAAGTATATGACTATATAGAATCTTTGGAAAAAGCAGCTACAGGTCCCAGTACTTCGTCCATTCAGCCTCATACAGTACAGGATGATTTAGTCCAATCACTAAAACATGAAATCTTTGAGCTAGAGCTTTTAAATAGGCACATCAAAAATGAAAATGAGACATTGAAGGAACAAGGCAAACTAGACAAAATCATCCATGATAATACCATGCTACATCTGGGAATATGGCAGAAGAAGAACAAGAAATTGAAAAGGAAATGCCAGAAGTTGAGCAGAGCACTGGTTAATATCAAATTTAGGTGCTTAATGAAGAAACCCAGAATGTTGGCAGCACCAAGGAAGAGGAGGAGAGGATTGGATGTGCGGCTTCCTCTTCAGGCATTAGCTGAATAAAAAATGTAAAATTTTGGTTGCAGGGACATGCAACACCTTTATGATGGGGGTATGTTGAGTCTCAAAATACGCATCTTTTCCATACACTTTTCTATACCTTTTTCACTCACCTAAACCTCCCAAGTTATCAATATCATGTGCAAAAGAGCATCTAACATGGTTTTTAATTATATTTTTGTGTTTGCTATTTGATTTAGATTTTGTTCATTCAGCTGCGGAATCTTGCCACTTTCCGCAGCTGCTGCAACTTTCCGCAGCTATTTTGTGAAACTCTATGCTACAGGTGTCTATAAGGAAAACGAGCCACATGGGCAGGTCAGGAATGACGTGGACATGGTTCGTGTCCTATTGGTTCAAGCAAACTCATCCAAAGAAGCCGCGGTCAAAGGCGTCCACATGGAAGTCAACCATGGAGTTTCATGTCGGCCGGACTCTATTTCGTGTCACATGAAGATTCATACGGCCGTTTCTAAGCCTGCGGAGGATAAATCGACATCTGTACAGGGCTCCAGAGTCGAATTCAAGCATCCACCTCTCGTAGATTTACTTTCCAACACGGCCATGCTCCTATATCCGTGGACGTAGTGGTCTACGTGCTCTCCACCAGCATGAACTTTAGGAGACAGTTATAGTTCGTTGTTATATATAATGTGTTTGCATACGCATATGGAGTTAGTCGATGTTAGTGAATGTTGGTCTCTGTTATCTTTTATTAGTCTTCTCTGTAGTGTGATTACGCTGCACTTGTACCGTAACATCACCATTCTGTAATGACTGCTTTTTAATATAAGAAGACTCTGTTTTCCAACTTAATTCGTATTTGAGGACCGTTGCCAAGGCTGGTGTAGAGGGCCCCTGCTCAGCTAAGGTTTTGTGCATTAGTGTATAATTTTAATTTCGTTTCATTGTGTCATAATCCATTCATATGTTCATACATTGCATTTGTTTCATTTCTGTTTATAAACTTCCATAATTTCCATTTCATTTCTGTCTTTCATATTTTATGTTGATAACCACTGATCAGTGTTCTTGTTTCAGGTTATAGATAGGCAGCCCGGGCATTTTCATAGCTTTTTGACTAGTGACATGGAACTAACATTGTTCTGCTACTAATTTGCTTTTCATAGCTTTTGTTTGATTTCAGTATTGCTTATCTGCTTCAGTAGTTAAATTTAGATATACTAAGCTGCTCATAGCATCTTCAGTTGCCTCTGAAAGCCACAACTGGACTGATGGTGAGGGATTGTATTGTGAAATGTGTAGTTTAGTATTAGTTTCTTTTCTGCAAATTTAGATATATTAAGCTGCTCATAGCATCTTCAGTTGCCTCCGAAAGCCACAGCTGGACTGATGGTGAGGGATTGTATTGTGAAATGTGTAGTTTAATATTAGTTTCTCTTCTGCAAATTTAGATATATTAAATCATGCATGACATCTTCAGTTGCCTCCGAAAGTCACAGCTGGACTGATGGTGAGGGATTGAATCATGAGTGTATGGTTTAGTATTAGTTTACTTTCTGCAAATTAAACATCAGTTACTCAAATTGTTTATGATTACTTCCGAAAATCATAGCTGGACTAATGATGAAGGATCAAAAGATAAATTGATGTAATCTGATTTAGATTTATTTTGTTGAAATTTTGAATTTCCTTAAGCACAGTTTCTTTTATGTTTAGTTGGCAGCAAGAATAGTTTAGTTTTCATGCTCAATAGTTCATTATTTTGATTTACTAGACTAGCAGCACTTTTTCATTTCAGCAGCACATTTTCATTTCCTTTCAAGTCTTGTCATTGTAAATTTCAAATTTCTTTTTAAAATTTCAAGTTGGTAAATCATTATAGGGGATATCACTTCCTTGAAAAAACATAACCAAACTTATTTTCATCTTAGAATTTCCATTTCACCTTAGAAAACCAAAAACGACAAAAAGTTAATAAATAGGTTATCTTGCACATATAGTGCACCGCACTTCATCAGCTTACGATTCCCGGATTAACAAATTAAATGCAGCAATTTAGGACACACTAAATTGACCAAACACATATGATCCAAAAGTTGTCAAATTGGCCACCAGTGACTTCCTGGCCCGACACTCGTGTTGTGAGTGGAGCTCTTATGGATCTCACAAAACTTTCCCATGTCCTTCTTCGGCTTCGCGGTGTTGTTTTTTACTTGTGGCTTTGGCAGGTTTTCTTGGGCTATCATTCCTTGGATTTTTCCTTTGTTCTGCAATTTGGGGGCACCTTTCCCTCTCTTTTGGTTCGCAGATCCAAAGTCTCGCTTCTTCTGTTTGAATTTCTACTCAATCTTGGTAGCATACCAGTATGTCATACCAAGCAAGGAGATTTCAAGGAACTCCATTTCCTCCTGAATGTATCTGTGAAGATAACTACAGTACATTAGAACCAATTTTTTCGCCAAATATTTGATACCAAACTTTGTGCACAGGGTATGGAATAGATTTGTCAGCTCATGCACATCTTGATCCCTTTGTTGTCATAGTGTAGTCCATTGTATGTACTTGTCCTCATAGCTCCCCATGGGATAATATTGTTCCTTGATGGTGTCTCAAAAATAATTCCAAGTGGTTACGACCGAGAACAGAGATGGTTCGCCCTCGTCCTTTTTCTCGCAGTAGGTTTCCCACCAATCCTTGACATGGAGGGGTAGCTTTGAAGAGTGCAAAAATAATATTCTCCTGATCGGAGAAGTCATGAAATGAGAAATATCCTTATAATAGATTAAACCATATATCTATGGCATCTTCATCTATTTGCCCCTTAAATATGGGAATGTCAAATTTTACTTGTACCTTAAAAGGAGTTGTGCCTCGAGTGTGGTTACTGGATGTCGATGCACCGCTGGTGGGCAATCAGTGAAGGATCTGTGAAAATGTATCCATAATCGTGTTCCTTGGTTTTTTGAGGGCCTCCTTGAGAAATATTTTGCTAGGATATTCTACTTCCTCATCTTTCTTTTTGTCCCCCATAGGTGGCCGTTGGGGTTTGTGAGGCTGATCTTGCAAAGGTTCAACTAAATCGAGCCCTAACTCCTTATACCTCAACCTTGTTGGGGAGATGCAAAGAAGGATCGAGAAAGAGCATACCCCTCTAATACCACTTATATAGATTTATATATGAACACAAAAAAATACATATATAACCATAAATACAAATATGTAGTGCAAATAACACTTAATTTAATTATTATCAAAGAACTGAAATTTGTTTACAGACGGAATGGAAATAAAATAGCTAGGGCATTGGTAGCTTATCTATGAGAAGATATGTGGTGGCTACAGGCCTCTAAACTGTGTTACAGTGAGGCTCGAGGGACTATTTATTATTGAGAAACAATGGAAAACCCTAAACATCCAAAAACCTAACCCTAGGAAATGAAGTGCCAAAACTATGGACCCAGTTTGGGTAAATTTGGTACATCAACTTCACCACAACGTAACTTTGGCATATGATCTCCGTTTTATTTCCACCATACCTCATTAGAAATATTTATCCAATTAATACCACTTTTATGTGAGAAACATCAAATAAACTTCCATGTTGCTCTTGATTTTCCAAAAAATGTCGTTCAGGGCCTCAAAATGGCTCCAAAATTTTAGGACTCGAAAAACTACTAAAAATAGTAAATTTTGCTACAAATAAGGAAACTAAAAAAATCAAATAAAAAAAGGTGGGGCCCCAAGTGGAATAGGCAGGTGGCCACAAATATCCACATGGATCATCCTTCTTTATGATTCTTTGGTCAATCTAATGAGACAATGATAAGATATGCATTCATGATCATTTGTATAAATGTTTATCATGTGTTTGGCATGTTTGGGAAATATCTAAGCGTAAGTGAGAGTTATGCATACTTGTGATTCACTTATAATTTACTCAGAAATTTTTTTGGAAGCTCTTGGTTGTGGCCTTGAGGCTAGCCCTAAAATTCAAGAACTTAAGTCATAACCTCATGCAAAAAACTAAGTATTTTAAGTTGTGGTCGCGTTGAGAAAAAATTGTGTACGTAGATGGAGCCTTCTAGTTGCATCGAACGCTTTGCATGTGTGTGTCTTGGATGTGAGATTATGAAAGAAGAAAGTTTCATCTCAACGAACTATCACTAGTGGGCGTTGTTTGACATCTCGGTGATCAGGTGTCCCTAGGGAGTTTCATTAAAGTATAAAGATGGTTGGCCCCACTTCCATAACTGGAACTTGGTTGTTGGGTCATGCATAGTAACTCTCATCTCATTTTTACCCTGGAGAGCTTGTAAAAGTGGGTAAATTTTGGGTGGGGTTTTATAGGGTGGCATCAAAGTAGTTTCATTCCCTGCAAACCCTTCTCTAGTAATGCTATTATAGAGTGGTATCAAAGTGATGTTTGCATTGTCAAACCTCAGGTTAAATCTAGATGGTTATGGTTATCATGCACAAAGTTATTGTTTCAACTTTTAATTGTCATCTTAATTCATGCATATTGGTGATATGTTGTTGTTTTTGTTATATATTGTCTTAATATGTAATGGCATGTGTGTATGCAATAACCTCTCATGAGATACATTTAGGTATTATTTTTATTATGTCCTCTATTTGTTTTCTCTAACATGGTATGGTTTTTGGAAATAGAGCTCCAAAATATGAAGTTAAAAATGGTGGATTACAGTTCACATGACTCCTTGTATAGGCCAAAAGTGAAATCAATGAAATGGGAGAAGTCAGTTGAGCAACAATGAGAGGAATATTCTCTTGACTGAGAAGATACATTGAGGAATTTGATGGCACAGATTAGGTCGTAAAAATAAGATGATAATAGGTTTATTGAGGCACATGAAAGACTTGAAATGACTCAAGAAAATCAAGCTAAAGTAAATGAAACGACTCTTCACATCCTTTCAAACTTACAGAATAAGGGACAACTAGGGATTACTCATGGAGATAGGAAGGAGGAGAAGACTAATGGGGCATATGGAAGAGGGTTTCAGATAAGGTACAAGATGGAAACTTATGATACAATGAAGAGTGACATACTTTTGGATACACCTTAAAAGATGACGGGTACATGTGTATTTTATTCTAGTTCTTATTCCATGAGAAACCATTGCAAACATTGCCAGCATCATATGAGGATTGAGTATTTTATAAAGGAATTCAGGAAAGCCAATAATCCTACTTTTGATGGGGAAATGAATAAATTATAAGTTGCAGAAGCATGGCTTCTTAGGATGAGGAAAGTTTCAAGATTTCATGATTACTTAGAGAACGTGAAAGCCAAGATATATCCCTTCAATATCAAAGGAAAAGAAGATATCTGGTGGGAATATATTAAGAATGTCAGAGGAATAAAAAAATAGAGGATGAATTTGGGTTATTTTTAAAGAATCTTCAGGAATGAGTACTTGTTTAAGAGATATTATGATGGAAAGGCTAGGGAGTTTAATGAGTTTAGGATAGTTTCCATGGAAAATGAAGAGTACACAACCAAATATTTATAGTTTTTGAGGTGTGTTACGTATCCCAAGGATGAGAAATAAAATATCCAAAGGTTCATTAGTGGGTTCACTTTGTCACTCAAAGAACAAATATACTTTTATGAGCCTATGTGATTAGAGGAATCTATCATAAAGTTAAAACATTGTTATGAGCAGTCAAATCATAAGCATGAGTTCAAGCATGACTGGAAGGTAATTAGAAGACTAAGGGAAAATGGCCCATGAAGAGAGAAAATCTAAAGATGTAGGTGAGCAAGAAAATTCAGCCCCTCACAAGAAGTTTAATGCATCTAAGAAAGGACATGGGTCTCATCCTTGGGCGAAGTATAATAAAGGCAATGACAAGGAATTGTAGAAGTCTTGTATTTGTTGTATAAACCATTGTAAGAAGGATTTTCCATTATGCTATGGTGGAAGGCCACAAACCTACAATTCTCAAGAGGCACAAATAGTTTGGGATGTTGGTAAGAGCATTCCCCATATTTATAAAAAACTTCATAATAGGCACACAAACCATTATCCATCTATTATTGATATGGAAGGTAACCTTTGTGATCAAGTTCTTTCCATTTTTATTGATCCTTGATCTAGCTATAGCTATGTTAGTACTAACCCCATGGATCAATGTTGTTTTAATAAATAAGTTCATGGAAAATACTATTTGGTTCAGTTAGCTATACAGAGAAAGAGAATAGTTCAACACTGAGTGAGATCTTGTGCATTTAAGCTTAATGGCATGCCTACAACAAAAAACCTAAATATGCTTCCTTTGGGTGCATATAGGATGATTTTGGGAATGGATTGGTTTTTTACTCACAAGACCAAGGTAGACTGATATAGCAAGGCCATTGATTTCATAGATGATGATGAAGAAAAGAGAATCTTGTAGGGAAAGAAGAAGCCTATGGTAGTGAGAATGGTTACAGTTATGGAAGCTAAGTGCAGCTACAGGAAAGGCTGTGTATTGTTTGTAGTTCATATTTCTAGTGACAAAGGGAAGGATTTTGAGGATGATTAAGTCCTGAGGAAGTATATTGTCTTGCAAAAATTTCAAGATGTGTTCCCTACAGATACTCCATAGTTACCCCCTCATAGAGAGGTGGATTTCTCTATTGGGTTAGTACTAGGAGAAACACCAACATCTACGTAACCATATAGGATGAGCACTCCAAAGTTAGTGGAATTGAATTGATAGATTAAATATATGCTTCAGAAGGGATACATAAGGTCAAATGTGTCTCCTTGGGGTGCGTCAGTGTTGTTTGTAAAGAAGAAGGATGGTATTCTCATATTTTGTATTGATTAGAAGCAGTTGGACAAGGTGATTATCAAGAATATTTATCCATTTCCTCAGACTAATTATTTATATGATTAACTAAAGGGAGAATAAATATTCTCAAATATTGATCTGAGATAAAGATATCATCACATGCGCATCAAAGAAGAAGATATCTACAAGACTACATTTCATGCAAGTTATGAGTTTGGGGTCGTTCCTTTTGGTATTATCAATCCAACAACCACCTTCATGTGTTTGATGAATATTTTGTTATGCCCTTACGTAGATATATTTTTGATAGTATTTTTTTATGATATATTGGTCTATTCATAAAATCGAGAGGAGCATGAAGAGCACCTGGCAGTGATGTTGAGATTGTTGAAAGCGCATAAGTTGTATATAAATCTCAAAAAGTGTATTTTCGTTTAGTCTCAAATTCATTACTTGGGACATGTTGTTTCCACAGAGGGGATAGCAGTGGATCCAAAAAATATTAAGGATATCATGGAGTGGATAAAAATGAAGAATGTGGATGAGGTCAGATCACTAATGGTATTAATGGGTTATTACAAGAGGTTCATCAAGAACTTATCCAATATTTTCTATAATTTCACATCTTTGCAAGGAAAGGGAAAGATGTTTGAATGGACTGTTGAGTGTGCAAATAGCTTTAATCAGATAAATATTTTTCTTACCAATGCTCCAATTTGGAAGATTGAAAACCATGACAATAATTTTGTGGTTTGTACAAATGCATGTAATGAAGGATTTTTTGGAGTCTTGATGCAGGAATGGAAGGTGGTTTACTATGAATCAAGGAAGTTAAATGAGCATGAGAAAAAATATGTGACTCATGATCTTGAGTCGGAATCCCATCGGGGCGATTTGGCCGATTGGCTAGCCAAATGACGATGTAACATCAAACCAAGCTTTGGAGCCCAAGGACCTAGCCTTCCTGGACTCAGAGAGGGCTCTCTCTATAAGTGCAAAAGATGTCGGTGTGTTTACTTGCGATGTTCTGATATTAGGCTAGTTATGAAGTGTGTTTTTGTTTTTTTAGTTTTTAAGTTTGTGAGGGATGAAACTGATCAAATACATAAACTGGATAACAAGATGTAGATAAATTGGGCTATGGGGTCAAACAGGTCAAGGAAGCTATGAAGCGATGATGTAAAGCTGCTGTAGGGCCGATTTGATTCACAGTAGAAGGGATCTCTGGGCAAAATGGATTAAATGGACAGTAAGTTGGTGAAAGACAAGGGATTTCAAGTGCAAACTAGTTAATAGCAGACATGAACATGTAATAGCAAGCCATTGATCATGCTAGGAATAACTATAAGCTAATCAATACATAGAAATCAAACATTCCATCCATACATAGAGGTATAAGACCCTCTAACTTCGGGAAAAGGCTATCAGATTTTGGGGAAAACACATGAGACAAACTAACAACTCATAAACTATGCCGGAACGCCTAAACATAGTCTCTAAGTCATTGGGCACTTGGACAAATAAGTTTTCATATTTTTAGGCAAAGGGCTAGATCGGGACTAGGCCTCCTTGGTTCAACAAAATGATCAACAAATCAGTCAAAGAGAAAGTTTTATGGACAGAACTATGGGCAGCTGATAGGTAGGTAGGGCAAACCATACATCCTACTCAACATACATGGAACTGATGAATAAAACTAAACAACAAAACCTTAGGTTACTAAAGAGCAGCTAAGAATTCTTTAGCATAACTAAGGGAGAAAGAAAACATCAAGCTATGAAGATTCAGGGATTTTGAGGTGCCTCCATGGGCATGTCTCAAAATCAATCTTTACTGATCTATAGCAGCAAGAAAAATGAAATATGATTGAAAACTAGAAGACAAAACACATTAAGAAGCACTATACCATTCTACCATGTCAAGGAATCCATCAACAAGCCTTCAACATTCCTCAAAAGCATCCAAGAGGCAATCCAAACATCATAACTCAAGTGTATTCTTCAAAGCTAATATGACCAATGCATTAATTCTTCTCTCAAGTTCAGCCTCTGATTTACAATGAGAATCATGGGATAAATAGGCTAGAAGGAGGAAAACCTCATGGAGCAACTAGCTATCCCATTGGCCAAGTCCAAATATCTAAACTTGTCCTTGAGGCTTTGCAAAGCCCAAGGCACAAAATATCTCATAAAATATCTAAAAAACTGCTAAAAACGGAAATTATATTGACTTTACATGATTTTCCCATGATAAAAATAGCCTAACGCACATTTGGGAAAAGCAGATTTTTGGAGTTCAAAAATTGCAAAAATACTTCATATTTATGCCTGAAAAAGGTCCCCTGACTTGATGGATGAAAATGGAAGCCTTCCCGATGTCGAAATGAGGCTCATGATGGCTCGTTGGAAAGATCTCTGTGTCTGCTTTCCAATGCAAGTGGAATCATCTCAATCTGATCTCTGAAAGTCCCTCAAAACTGTACCTGTGTGCAAAAACCCAGAAAATAGCAGACTGCTGATATGGCGGGCAGAATGTGCAAAATGAGGCTGTTTTTCGCCAATTTGAGAGGGCGAATGATCTTCAAATGCCCTGAAAATCGCTGGAGAGCTGCTCATGAAATTATGGAATCTATTGGTATCACCCTCCTCCCTTGACGACTCATCAAACTGAAATGGCGCATTTATGAGTTTTTGGCCAAAAACCCAAAAAATGCCAAAAAACAAAAAGTTTTCGAAACAGGCCCAAAATTGGCATGCATGACCCTCAAAGGTCCATAGAGACATGCTCCGAAGCTGAAGCCAAAATATCGAGGGCTGATGTGCTTTTTGCTTCTTTCCGTGCTAGGCACCTCTCCTTCAATTTCTTCAATTTTTCTTGTGCTACCTTCAATTTTCGCCTGGCAAACTGATTTAGCTTCTAAAAGTGAAGAGTCCTTTTTCTCTGTAGCTCAAGATCCCTGTTTGCCTTCTCAAGCTTTGTCTCCAAATGCTGGTTAGCCCTCTCAAGCCATGCTTCCTTGAATAAGCCACCTCTGCACTTATTAACAACAGTCCTTCAAATCTGGATACACTTCAGCTATGTAACCTTCTTAACAATGGTACCATGTGTAAAATATGAGGTAACTGCTTTGTAGATTCCCTGTGCACAGTTTTGAACAATCACCCCTCTTGTGACTTTGTTAGAGGCCAGCTTACACTTGTATTTGTGTCTTCAAAACCAAACTTCAAAAATTAACACCCTGCTCTTCGGATCATTCATCTTGAAAAATACCTCTGTTTAGCAGATTTCTGTAGAGACCACACAGTGGAAAAGAAAGGAGATCTTTTGGTTAGGTGAAAAATTAGCCCACAGTGTTAAGGAAAACACCTTCCACTCATGAATTTTGAGAAGTCAATCACCATCTTTGTACATCTGGCTTCAATGTAAACTTGATCATCAACAAGTGCCCAATCACTAACAACCCTGCCTTCTAGAAAATGGCCTTGTTTCACCTTCAAAAAAACTCTGTTCAACAATCTTCAGAATGATACAATGTAGTGCAATGAAAAAAGGCAGACTTAGTTTAGGTGTAAAATCAGTGCAACAGTGGTTTAGGAAACACACTCACTGCTTTGTGAGTTTAAAAAGTCCACCAACACATCTATACCCCTGCCTTTGATGTCAAATCCAACATCAACAACCTCTGTCCTTCACCATGCTGTTTACTTTTGAAAATCTCTGTCAATAAGTCTTCAACATGATACAATATGTTTTCGGTATAATCAGACCTAAGTTAGATGTATAACCAATGCACAGTGGTTTTTAGGAAACATACTCTCTGCTTGTGAGTCTAGGAGGTCAACATCATACCTGTACTTCTGTCTTAATCTTAACTTCAAACACCAACAACTCTACCTTTTTAGAAAATGACTCTGCACCTTTGGAAAGTTTTGAGAAATACAATACCACTTTGGTATCTCTGCCTTCAAAGTTTAGAAACCCATCCACGAACTATGCTCTTCAGTATACTGTTCACCTTGGGAAACTCTTTTTAACAAATTTACAGTGAGAGAATATAGTGAGTGAAAAGCAATCTGCTTGAAATAGTGTACTGTGAGAAGATGCCACTGACTACTCTGCTTTTAAAGTCTTTGATGTCAATCTTAACACAAAAAAAAAACTCCCTGTTCAAGGAAACTTTCAAACATCCAACAATTCTGTCCTGTGCAAGAGTGTGTCCTCCTTTCACTGTTTGTTCATCAAGCAAGTCACCATACACAGGTCTAGACAACAAGAACATAGGGCTGAGGTAAAATGACAGAGCTTCTAGAAGACTAACAAGCTTTTTAGACAGGGATTACCAGAGTCTTCTCTTTCAAAACAATAAAAATGTCAAACCCCCTCACTGAGTATACTTCACTGTTTTAGTAGTGTGGAAATGTATGGATGATAGCGTGAAAGGTTCTTCATTAGAATTAGGTCTGTATTTCTGCAACGAAAGTCCCTTTTTAATTTAAAACACAGTCCTTCACAAGACAACCTCTGCCCTTAGATTGTTTTGAAAATGAACAAACTGTTTCTCAACCATAAAACCCCGCATTGCAACTACCTCATCTCACTGTGTAGAAAAACTGCTTTTGTTTTTAGCAATAATGACAAGGTATGGGGTTTTCAAACATTTTGGTCACTTATCAACACCTTGAAATCGATGGGAGTTCATAAAAATACCTCGAATTTGATGGATGCTCGCTTGAAAGGATGCAAGAAACCCTGGATAGCTTGGAAAAGTCGCGCGGCAACCTCTGGAGAAAACCCGTCGCGCAAAAGGAACGTGTCGGGTCGGCCTGTCGTGTGGTCGGGCGGTCACCTACAGGCACGTCGCGCCCACCTACAGGCATGTCGCGCCGGTGTTGAAAGCCTTTGTAAAATGATGCCCAGGCACGTCGCGCCAAATCCCAGGCACGTCGCGCCGCCTCTGAGTGCAAATTTGTGAATTTTTGCCCAGTTTTCTTGCTTGTTTGATGCTGTGGATGCACGGGATTTTGACTCTAGTTTTTTGAAAGTGAATTTCCCACTCTCACACTTCAAACTTATATCATTTTCAAACAAACATCCCAACGGTCATTTGAACATTAATTTTTAACTTTGTTTAGTGTTTAAACCTTGGGCTTGTAATTTGAATATATACACCCGATCCTTGATTCTGCCCCCGAGCTTTGAACCTAAGCAACTTCAACAAATTCTTCATTACTTCCGTCACAGCGTTATAAAATTGCGATGAGATACCCTAAAATAGGTTTGTTCTTTGATAGGACGGGATTACGCCAGAGCTGTTTGAAAAGCAATCTTCGGTCCTTTGGCCCCACTTTCTCAATCTTTAAACACAAAAGGTGCAAATTCAACGGCTTAACTTGGTTGCCTTGTAGCTTCTCAATTTCAAGGCGCCTCCTTTTTGTTTCAAACAACTTCGTGCTTGAAGGTACCTTACTGATGATATATCTATCTTTGAATGGTGGGAGGAATGCACTTGCCTCAAACTCAAAGACTGACCATTTATCAAACTGCCTCTTTGTCTATTCATAGCATTGTATACACATTGTCATCATGCATTCTATGTTTCAACCTTGCTTAGCAGTTTTACTTTCCCAGTGATAAATTGCTGCTTCCAGGTGATTCACAAGTTTTTCTCTGGACTGTAAATACACTTTTTAGGTTGCATCCTTTCACACTAGACTTCTCTATTTACTCAGAAGGGATTTCCTTAGATTTCTGGGCAGGTGATCATGGAATGTCTTTAACTCTTTTTAAATCAACTGCTCCTTTGGCATTAATAGCATACAATATGTTCAATATTTTCTCCTTTCCACTAGATGTACTGTCTGACAGATAGTTCTTTGAAATAGGAGTATCAATACCTTTACGTTATCAGCACTATCATTCATCTGTGTAATGACCTTTCTTCCTTTTTGGCATCCTTCCACTGCTTTCTTGTATCAATCAGTTTCAGCAACCTGTAGTAGCTTTGGCCATCTACTCATGCATGGAGGAGGCTTTTCATTAGGTAAGGTATTTGAAGGTTTTTAACAATTCTTTTCGAGACAGCCTTTCTCTGAAGGTGATGGTAAGTAAACCACTTGGAAAACATCAGTCTTAGCATCTTCACTTGCAAGCATCATTGTGTGTCAGCAGAAAACCTAGCCAGAGTAATACTGTTTCCATGTACTGTCCTAAGGCTGATTGAGATATTTGGCTTGTTCATCTCATGATTGATTACTTTGACAAATAACCTTTGTAACTATGAAGGTCAGTGCTTTCTTGAAAAACCAAGACCTTTCTCCTGCCTGTGTAATGGCATTGGTTACCATCTGTTCTATTTGATCTTGTGGATAGACAGGGTACTTATGCTTTGGAATGTTTACTAATGACAGGCCTTCTAAAGTTTCAACAATTCACCTGGTTTGCAAGTCTGAAATGAGCTCCTTTATCAGGCCAAAATCTCCTTTCCTTTGAGCTTTATCATATTTCCACTATATTCCTGTTATGGTCATCAACTATATTCATGAAACTTGAAGATATTGTTTCATTGTTTTAGTAAAGGCAAACCTGGACTTTTGCAACCTTCTGAGTCAACACTGGCCTGCGCCCTCTGCTTATGTATGAAGGAGGCGCCCTAACCCTCTGCTTGTAAATGAAGGAGGTTCTGGGCCTTGACAATTTACCATTTTACTGAGACAGTGGCGACCCTTTCTTACTGTGATTTTCATGCTGGAAAGAGCTGTAAGGTCCTGATGAGTGACTTTTGTTTTGCAGCTTCATCTCAGGCTCACAATACATTTAGAAGCAGCTGTTCCTCTAACTGTAGATCAAACATTTCCTCCTGAGATGAAGTTATATTTCCTGCTTTTGTAGAAACATAGAACACTGTGAAAAACCTAATAGTCAGCTTGAGATTGGATTTTATGCAGTGCTGAGATCTAGGGGGCGTGAGTGGCGCGACTTAAGGCTGTTTGTCAATTTCATTTGCAACGTAAAGGATCAGTCATGGTAGACCTGTAGTAGATGGAGGCTTTTTGGCTTTTTGATGATTGCCAAGGGTGAAATGTCTTAAAGCGCCACTTCCTAACATAGGGGAGACTTTTAAAACAGATGTGGATTCTTCCTTTTGGAGCTGATGGGCAGACTAGTAGGGCTGAAGCTAGAAAAAATAATGATAATGAGTTTTGACTTTGACATGGGCGGACTAAAAGTAGAAGGGCGAAAAAAGTTTTATGAGGGTTTTCTAGATGACAGATTGACATATGGGATTCAGCTTCTAGAAAACTCAGCTATAGATATATTCATCACTAACATGTAAAAAATACTGATGGCTAACATTGGCTCCATTTGGGGAGGGCATCTCCTCGTCAGGAGGTGTCCAGAATTCAGATCTTTGGCTTATGAAGACCAGTGCCTTATCCATTGGGAAAAATTTACCCTTCTCTTGATGTTATTTCTGAAAAGTGATAGCATGGTTAACATCAATGATACTTCTACCTACCCCACTATCTTTCCTAACATTTTTTCTTCACTTTGGCGCATTTGAACTAGCTGCCTTTTGACAATGCATATTTTTTCTTTTGCAAAATGAACCTATCTATTTCTACCCTTATATCTGCCGGGAGTTCAGATTAAGCTGATGAACTCCTTCATTTCTCTACCTAAAACTAGATCGACTGTCAAGATTAAGCAGTTTGACAGGATTTCATTCTCTAATTTACAACATGAAATTCAAAAATGATCAAATCAGGATTAGGCGGTCTGATTTGTCATGCATTCGTGGCATAAAAGACAAGCTGCACACAAATGTTATTCTGCAACAAAGGAAACTAGACAAGCGGGCTAAGATGTACAATGTGTTTTTCATCCCTTGCTTCTCTCTTTGGTTCTGTTTTAGGCATGTGGAACCAGAATCTCTCCCTAATCTAAGCTCTGTGATAAGTCAATCTTACACAATGTTGACTATCTTGACACTCACTAACTTATCAACAAATAAATTTAAACATGCTCAGCTATGATTAGGCTAGATAGCTGAACAAGACATTGAAGTACTAGTAGCGGCATTTAGACTTGCTCGCTTTCCGAAGGACTATTTTTTGGAACATGGGGCTTTACCATTGCTTTTTAGAAACTGCCCTCTTTTTCTACTTTTTACTGTTTTTTGTATTTTCTGCTTTTTCACCTTTTCTTCAAACAATCTAAAACTGGAAAGGTGCCCACCAGGCTGAGTTTTAACTATCTACCTATCCTAATCTAAACTTTACACAACATACATTCATTTGGTGAACTCTTCTTTCCAATGTAACCAGTCAAGTAGATGATCAAATGGGTGATTCTGGTTTAGTTCTTTCATGATGTAGAAGTAATGAAAAGGCCACTCCCACTTAGTTTGTTTCTGGACAGTAGTGCTTAAGCTTTTTCTCATTCTTGGCAGCAACTTGTTCATGATAAAACCCACTACTCTTTCAGACTTCTTAAGGAAAACAACAAATGGATCTTGGAATAATGCCTAATCTAGAGGTTTTGAGATATAGGATTCATTCAAGACTACTCTTTCAGACTTCTCAAGGAAAACAACAAATGGATCTTGGAATAATGCCTGATCTAGAGGTTTTGAGATATAGGATTCATTCAAGACTACTCTTTCAGACTTCTTAAGGAAAACAGCAAATGGATCTTGGAATAATGCCTGATCTAGAGGTTTTGAGATATAGGATTCATTCAAGACTACTCTTTCAGACTTCTTAAGAAAAACAGAAAATGGATCTTGGAATAATGCCTGATCTAGAGGTTTTGATATACATGATTCATTCAAGACTACTCTTTCTTCCACTTGGCTATATTTGGGACCCCCCTGGTAAAGCAACTCTTCTTCATGATCACCCGAACTGTTAGACTCATCATGTATTGCAGTGTAGTTTTCATTCCAAGCTGATGTGTTCTGATTAAGTGGACTGAAAATTGTGTGGAGGTTATTAGTTTGGTGAGCAGGGATACACTGTGATAGTAAATTATCTTGAAAGGGTAGTGAGACAACTCTCATGTGTTTATCAGCCTCTTTTTCTTCATCTGCAATTTGTGACTCAATGGAACTTTGTGGTTGCAAATCTAGAGTTAAGGAAGATTCCGTGTCCAAAATGACTTCCTCAACTATTTTAGGAAAAGGCCTCTCATTTACAACATGCTCAAGAAATTCATCATCTTCCTCAAGCTCATCATCAAAGCTAAAAAACTGTTGATCTCCAATTATGTGAATGTTATCTCTGATGGACTAAAGTGAAGTAGAGAAAAGAGTCTGAGACTCTTCACTTACTTCCAAACTTTCAAGGCTATCCTCATCAGTGTCATATATGACCTGTAATGCTTGCTCACTTTTCTCAAGTTTATGAAACCGAGCTTCCTCCCAAAAATCAAAAGCTGAGTGTTCTGCACAGTTAGTGTCTGTTTGGAAATCACAATCATCAACATATTGATCAAACCTTGGAGAATCATTAACAAAAGAAATGTCATCAACCATGCACATTGGACTATCAGATTTCTTTTCTTCAAATTGATCTACACATCTATTTTCTGATTTATGACATGCAAGATTAACAGGAGAAAGATTAGAAAAGTTGTGGTTATGTGAAGATTCAGAGGCTGTCTGTATGTTTATAAGTTGATCTATTTCCTCTTCAGTTAAAAAGGGAGGCATTTTCCTCTCTCCACAACAATCCTCTTTCTCTTGGGAAATTTGATTTAAAGGATGAATGTCTTTTTGGGCTTCACCTATGAGAGATGATGAATCATCACTCATGTCCTTAGAGAGATCCTGTGGGTTCTCTTTCATTTCTTGCTTGTTTTTATCTTCAACCAATTCTTTGTGATGTTGAGGATAGTTATCATGTAATTCATGAGTTTTTTCTGATAGATGTTCAGGGGGGAAATTTGCTTTTATGAACTCAAATGACTCCCAGCATAAAGGTAGAGATCCTACATGTTTTGCTTTATCTTCTATCTTAGATTTTAATTCCTCTTCAATCAGCTCTGCTTGATTTAGGTGAGAGTTAACTTGAGCAGGGTTTTCCTGAATAATTGCTGAGAGATCTTTAGGATGCAAATTTTCTTTCAAAGTCTGGAATGATTTAAAGCATAAGGGTATAGATCCTAAAGGTTTTGATTCTTCTTCCATTTCAGAATCTGTGATTTCAAAATGGGTGATAGTGTCTTTAGAGCATTCCTCTAGGTTCTTTATTAGGCCTAAACATTTGACCTGACTTGAGTCAAAGGAATACAGGTTTTTGTAGGGTTGAGTTACTTCTAGTCTTAGGTTTTCCATGACTTCTTTAGGCATGAGGTTATGGGAGGCACCAGAAACTAACATGGCATTATGTAATATCTTGTCCCGTATGTTTAGGCTTACGTAGGAAGGGGAAATAGATCCTTCTTGATATTGACCTTCTATTTTCGGGCCGGATAAGAGCTCGGGTTTGTTTTCAGTTAGATTTAAAGTATTTGCCTTGCTCCCTATGTCAAAAACTTTGAAAATTTGAGATCTATACCTATCTATAGTTATTAGCTCAGTAAGGGGTATGGTAATTTTTATTTCGGAAACTTCCCCTTCGAAACTAAAAAGAGTTTGTAGTTTGGGCAGATTTGTTTCAGCTTTTTCGGACATGACCTTTTCTATGCTCTTAATTTGTTGATTCTGGTTTGAGACCTTGTTTGACACAGTCGCCTCGGGAGTCTTTGTGGAGGTACTAGGAGTATCTGAGCTAAGATTTGTTTGAATAACTTTATCTTTGTTTTGGTCAATTTTCTTAGCCATAATTTTGTTGCTATCCGTGGCTTTTTTAAGGATGGTGTCAGAGGTTTTAGCAGTGTCAGGGCTACTCTTCTTGGAGTGGTCTTGGTTTTTTCTACTTCTAAGGTTATACTGCCTATGAGCTTCTATAATGGCATTCTGAAAATCTATGGCAGGATCTTCGAGATCTTCATAGTCGGTTTCGTCCTGACTTGGGGAGCATAACTCTTGCTCTTCTGCTGTGGGGTAAACCTTACTCTCGTTATCGAGTCCTATGAGTTTCCAATGATTTTCATCAATGGGTGCGGTATCCTTATTCTTTTCATCAACATAATTCTCACTGAAGGATGGTCTGATCTGCTGATCATTTCCTCTTGGTTTATTTTGAGACTGATCTTTTCTAAAGCCTTGTTTCCGGTTTTGACGGTTTAGTTGGTTGTCCCTAGGAGGCACTTTTTCACTCATTTTTTCCCACATCTTTGTCATGGATTTGATCAGGCCATCTATTCTAGGATCTAGGGAAGGAGATGAAGTGGAGACCTTATCTCTATATGGGACTTTTCCTTCTAATCTAGTCCTGGCTCTTTTTTCTGCTAAGTTGGCTTCTGTTTTTATGGATATTTGTTGCATTTCCTCTAGGGTAGGGGGATCCTTGTCTCTCAGATGATATGTCATGTCTGGATCAAAACCCTCGGGGAATTTTTCCAAGACTAAACCGAGTGGGGGTTTGAAGTGAGGTGGGAGGGCGTTATACACATTGTTGAACCTAGTGCGGTATGCCTGGACACTTTCCCCATTTTCCATTTTTAGGTTGTTATATTCTGACAGGATTTGAATAGGGTTCCTTCGGACTTCCCACTTGTTCGTGAAGACTTGGCAGAGTTCTAGGATGTTGTGGATGCTGTTTGGAGGCAAGCTTTTAAACCATGTTTTGGGTTCTCCACCCAGGCTTTGGGCGAATATTCTCATTCTGACGGTTTCGTCATGTACTTCCATGTATTCAAAAGCATCGCTAATCCTACTTACATGCTGTTGAGCTGTGGTGGTGTCTTCTCCGGTAAAGTGTGGGATTTTGTCTTGATATTTATTTGGGAGAGGAGCCAAGGGCGATGGCAACACCAAAGGTGCGTACCAGGCTGCCATGACGGGAGCTAATGGATGATGTACAAGATGAGGACTAGTGGGATGAGCGGAGGTGGTTTGAATAGGGGTTCAAGATCGTCAAATTTTATCTTACTATATGATTTGCTCCTGGGAAGAGTTTGTGATGACTCTAGTTCCAAAGGTGAATCTAGTAGGATAGTGCGATGTTTAGGTACAGATCTTGTTCTACGGATGGATCTACCAGTAGCTAGATGGTCAGTTTCAGAAGCTTGCCACAGAATCTTCTCTGGGTCATCTACTATGATAGGGGGATTTGGGTCTGGATGAGCTCTGGTATTGATTCTTCGTGAAGCCAGATTTTAGATCTAGAGTTTAGAGAGAGTGGAGTTGGTGAATGTTCTGGATGAATGGTTTTTCTAAAGTTTTACTAAGGTGAAGGATGGTCAAAATAAAAGGGATGGATTAGTGGAGTCGCCAGGTGGAACTGGGTTGTTTTTGTGAAGATAGCTATGGTCCACCACCGGTAACTAATCTGGAAATGTTTTTGGATTTTCTGAGTTTTATGTGCAGCCTATGGTTTGTTAAAGTATCCTAGACTTGTTTCAACACTTTGCTAGGGTGATGAGAACAAAAAGAGTTTACTCTAAAAAATGAGTCTATGGACTGCTTGCTTGTTTATGGTACCTAAAGGACCAAAAAGTCTATAAGAGTTTGCTGGACTTTTATGTACTCAATGTCTTACCATCTCCCGCTATGTTAGTGAGTGATGGGATAGGTCTATCGGATAGTAGCCTAGAGTTTGGTGAAATAGTAAGGCTTTTCTAAAGATGAGGGAAACTAAGCTTTTAATCACTCAGAGTCCCACCGTGATCGCCATTATGTTAGTGAGCGGTGGGATAAGTCAATAAGCTAGTAGTCTCAAAAATCTCTTAAGATGAGGGAAACTAAGTTTTTTAATCACTCAGAGTCCCACCGTGATCGCCATTATGTTAGAGTGGCGATGAGGTGGCTAAAGGCGGGTATTCTTGAAAATAAGGGACTTATAGAGTTCTAAGGTGTCCTTAGATTGTCACAAACTCAAAGTCCCACCGTGATCGCCATTATGTTAGAGTCCCGTGATTTGGCCGATTGGCTAGCCAAATGACGATGTAACATCAAACCAAGCTTTGGAGCCCAAGGACCTAGCCTTCCTGGACTCAGAGAGGGCTCTCTCTATAAGTGTAAAAGATGTCGGTGTGTTTACTTGCGGTATTCTGATATTAGGCTAGTTATGAAGTGTGTTTTTTGGTTTTTTTAGTTTTTAAATTTTGCGAGGGATAAAACTGATCAAATACATAAACTGGATAACAAGATGTAGATAAATTGGGCTATGGGGTCAAACAGGTCAAGGAAGCTATGAGGTGATGATGTAAAGCTGCTGTAGGGCCGATTTGATTCACGGTAGAAGGGATCTCTGGGAAAAATGGATTAAGTGGACAATAAGTTGGTGAAAGACAAGGGATTTCAAGTGTAACTAGTTAATAGCAGACATGAACATGTAATAGCAAGCCATTAATCATGCTAAGTATAACTATAAGCTAATTAATACATAGAAATCAAACATTCCAGCCATACATAGAGGTATAAGACCCTCTAACTTCGGGAAATAGCTATCAGACTTTGGGAAAAACACATGAGACAAACTAACAACTCATAAACTATGCCGGAACGCCTAAACATAGTCTCTAAGTCATTGGGCACTTGGACAAATAAGTTTTCATAGTTTTGGGCAAAGGGCTAGATCGGGACTAGGCCTCCTTGGTTCAACAAGATGATCAACAAATCAGTCAAAGAGAAAGTTTTATGGACAGAACTATGGGCAGCTTTTAGGTAGGTAGGGCAAACCATACATCCTACTTAACATACATAGAACTGATGAATAAAACTAAGCAACAATACCTTAGGTTACTAAAGAGCAGCTAAGAATTCTTTAGCATAACTAAGGGAGAAGAAAACATCAAGCTATGAAGATTCAAAGATTTTGAGGTGCCTCCATGGGCATATCTCAAAATCAATCTTTACTGATCTATAGCAGCAAGAAATATGTAATATGAATGAGAACTAGGAGACAAAACACATTAAGAAGCACTATACCATTCTACCATGACAAGGAATCCATCAACAAGCCTTCACCATTCCTCAAAAGCATCCAAGAAGCAGTCCAAAAATCATAACTCAAATGTATTCTTCAAAGCTCATATGACCAATGCATTAATTCTTCTCTCAAGTTCAGCCTCTGATTTACAATGAGAACCATGGAATAAATAGGCTTGAGGGAGGAAAACCTCATGGAGCAACTAGCTATCCCATTGGCCAAGTCAAAATATCTAAACTTGTCCTTGAGGCATTGCAAAGCCCAAGGCACTTGCAAAGCCCAAGGCACAAAATATCCCATAAAATATCTAAAAAACTGCTAAAAACGGAAATTATAGTGACTTTACATGATTTCCCAATGATAAAAATAGCTTAACGCACATTTGGGAAAAGCAGATTTTTGGAGTTCAAAAATTACAAAAATACTTCATATTTATGCTTGAAAAAGGTCCCCTGACTTGCTGGATGCAATAGGCAGCCTTCCCGATGTCGAAATGAGGCTCATGATGGCTTGTTGGAAAGCTTTCTGTGTCTGCTTTCCAATGCAAGTGGAATCATCTCAATCTGATCTCTGAAGGTCCCTCAAAACTGTACCTGTGTGCAAAAACCCAGAAAATAGCAGGCTGCTGATAGGGCGGGCAGAATGTGCAAAATGAGGCTGTTTTTCGCCAATTTGAGAGGGCGAATGATCTTCAAAATGCCACTGAAAATCGATGGAGAGCTGCTCATGCATTATGGAGATCCATTGGTATCACCCTCCTCCTTGACGACTCATCAAACTGAAATGGCAGCATTTATGAGTTTTTGGCCAAAAACCCAAAAAAATGCCAAAAAACAAAAAGTTTTCGAAAACGGAACCAAAATTAACTTGCTTTATGACCCTCAAAGGTCCATAGACACATACTCCGAAGCTGAAGCAAAATATCGAGGGCTGATGTGCTTTTTTCTTCTTTCCGTGCTAGGCGCCTCTCCTTCAATTTCTTCATTTTTTCTTGTGCTACCCACCTTCAATTTTTCGCTACAGCAAAGACGTGATTTGACTACACGAAAGTGAAGAGTCCTTTTTCTCAGCTAGCTCAAGATCCCTGTTTTCCTTCTCAAGCTTTGTCTCCAAATGCTTGAGTTAGCCCTCTCAAGCCATGCTTCCTTGAATAAGCCACCTCTTCCAATGCTAACAACGGTCCTTCAAATCTGGATACACTTCGACTATGTAACCTTCTTAACAATGGTACCATGTGTAAAATATGGGGTAAACTGCTTTGTAGATTCCTGTGCACGCAGTTTATGAACAATCACCCCTCTTGTGACTTTGTTAGAGGCCGACTTACACTTGTATTTGTGTCTTCAAAACCAAACTTCAAAAATTAACACCACTGCTCTTCGGATCATTCATCTGTGAAAAAAATACCTGCATAGCGATTTACTTTAGTAGAACCCACACGGTGGAAAAGAAAGGAGATCTTTTGGTTAGGGTGAAAAATTAGCCCTACAGTGTTAAAGGAAAACACCTTCCACTCCCCGAATTTTGAGAAGTCAATCACCATCTTTGTACATACGGCTTCAATGTAAACTTGAGTCATCAACAAGTGCCCAATCACTAACAACCCTGCCTTAAAGAAAATGGCCTTGTTTCACCTTCGAGAAAAACTACGTGTTCAACAATCTTGAGAATGATACAATGTAGTGCAATGAAAAAAGGCAGGACTTAGTTTTAGGTGTAAAATCGGTGCAACGATTGGTTTAGGAAACACACTCTCTGCTTTGTGAGTTTAAAAGTCCACACAACACATCATCTATACCCTGCCTTTGATGTCAAATCCAACATCAACAACCTCTGTCCTTCACCATGCTTCGTTTACTTTTGAAAATCTCCATGTCAGTGAAGTCTTCAACATGATACAATATGTTTCTGGGTATAAGCAGGACCTAAGTTAGATGTATAACCAATGCTACAGGTGGTTTTAGGAAACATATACTCTCTCTTGCTTGTGAGTCTAGGAGGTCAACATCATACACATCCTTACTGTCTTAATCTTAACTTCAAACACCAACAACTACTGCCTTTTTAGAAAATGACTGCGCACCTTTGGAAAGTTTTGAGAAATAAAAATACCACTTTGGTATCTCTTGCCTTCAAAGTTTAGAAACCCATCCACGAACTATGTTCCTCGGTATCTTGTTCACCTTGGGAAACTCTTTTTAACAAATTTACGGTGAGAGAATATAGTGAGTGAAAAGAAATACGCAAAAAGCGAGTGTCTTTGTGAGAAGAATCTGCACCAACGACTTCTGCTAGCTTTTAAAGTCTTTGATGTCAATCTTAACACAAAAAACTCACTGTTCAAGGAAACTTTCAAACATCCAACAATTCACACATCTGTCGCAAGAGTGTGTCCTCCTTTCCTTTGTTTGTTCATCAAGCAAGTCACCATACACGGGTCTAGACAACAAGAACACGAGTGAGGTAAAATGACGAGCTTCTAGAAGAGCTAACAAGCTTTTTAGACGACGAATGTTTCGCAGTCTTCTCTTTCAAAACAATAAAAATGTCAAACCCCCTCACTTTGAGTATACTTCTTTGTATTTTAGTAGTGTGGAAATGTATGGATGATAGTGTGAAAGGTTCTTCTGTTAGAATTAGGTACTGTATTTCTACAACGAAAGTCCTTTTTTAATTTGCAGCGCTCTGATCCTTCACAAGACAACCTCTCACCCTTAGATTGATTTGAAAATGAACAAACTATTTCTCAACCATAAAACCCCAGTGTTACGATTACCTCATCTCCTTGTGTAGAGAAAAGCATGCTTTTGTTTTTAGCGATAATGGCAAAGAGTGCAGGGTTTTCAAACATTCTGGTCACTTATAAACACCTTGCAATCGATGGGAGTTCACATAAAAATACCTCGGAATTTGATGGATGCCTCAAGCTAGAAAGGATGCAAGAAACCATGGATGTGGCTTGGAAAAAGTCAATGCAGCATCTCACTGGAGAAAGACCCAAAGTCAGCCAGCAAAAGAAACGTGTCGGGTCGGCCTGTCGTGTGGTCGGGCGGTCACCTACGAGCACGTCGCGCCCACCTACGAGGGGCACGTCGCGCCGGTGTTGAAAGCCTTTGTAAAATGATGCCCGGAGCACGTCGCGCCAAATCCCACGCACGTCGCGCGCGCCTGCGAGTGCAAATTTGTGAATTTTTAGCCCGAGTTTTCTTGCTTGTTTGATCTCTTGTGGATGCACGGGATTTTTGACTCTAGTTTTTTGAAAGTGAATTTCCCACTCTCACACTTCAAACTTATATCATTTTTCAAACAAACATCCCAACGGTCATTTGAACATTAATTTTTAACTTTGTTTAGTGTTTAAACCTTGGGCTTGTAATTTGAATATATACACCCGATCCTTGATTAACTGCTTAGGGCTTTGAACCTAAGCAACTTCAACAAATTCTTCATTACTTCCATCACACGGCGTTATAAAATTGCCAATGAGATACCTAAAATAGGTTTGTTCGCGATAGGACGGGTCTACAGGCTTAGGCTGTTTTGACAATCTTCGGTCCTTTATTTGCTTTCTCCAATCTTTAAACACAAAAAGGTGCCAAGTTCACTGACCCAACTTGGATTTGCATATGGCTTCTCAATTTCAAAGGCGCCTCCTTTTTGTTTCAAACAACTTCTGCTTGAAGGTACCTTGCGATGATATATCTATCTTTTGAATGGTGGGAGGAGTGCACTTGCCTCAAACTCAAAAGACGACGCATTTATGCAAGCGCACTCTTTAGTACTATTCACTTAGCATTGTATACCTGTCATCATGCATTCTATGACTCAACCTTGTTGCCTTTGTTTTACTTTCCCGGTGATAAATTGCTTGCTTCTAGGGTGATTCACAAGTTTTTCTGCGGAGTACGTAAATACACTTTTTTAGGTTGCATCCTTTCATACTAGACTTCTACTTGTTTACTCGGGAAAGGGATTTCCTTAGATTTACGGGGCGGGTGATAATGGAATGTCTTTAACTCTTTTTAAATCAAGCTTGCTCCTTTGGCATTAATAGCACTACAATATGTTCAATATTTTTCTCCTTTCCACTAGATGTCTTGTACGACGAGATAGTTCTTTGAAATAGGAGTATCAATACCTTTACATTATCGGCACTATCATTCATACGTAGCAATAGACCTTTCTTCCTTTTTGGCATCCTTCCACTTGCTTTCTTGTATCACTCGATTTCGGTAACTCTGTAGTAGCTTTGGCCATCTACTCATGCATGGAGGAGGCTTTTCATTAGGTAAGGTATTTGAAGGTTTTTTAACAATTCTTTTTCGAGACGACCTTTCTGCGAAGGTGATGGTAAGTAAACCACTTGGAAAACATCGGTCTTAGCATCTTCACTTGCAAGCATCATTGTGTGTCGGCAGAAACCCTAGCCCGGAGTATCTTTGTTTTCCATGTCTTGTCCATAAGTGCTGATTGAGATATTTGGCTTGTTCATCTCATGATTGATTACTTTGACGAGCTAACCTTTTGTGACTATGAAGGTCAGTGCTTTCTTGAAAAACCAAGACCTTTCTCCTGCTTGTGTAATGGCATTGGTTACCATCTGTTCTATTTGATTTTGAACAAAACAGGCCTCTTATGATTTGGATGTTTACTGATGACAGGTCCTTCCAGAGTTCAACAATCCATATGGTTTGCAATTTTGAAATGAGCTCTCTTATCAGGCCAAACTCCCCTTTCCTTTGAGCTTATCATATTTCCACTATATTCCTGTTATGGTCAGCAATTACATTCATGAAACCTGAAGATATTGTTTCATTGTTTTAGTAAAGGCAAACCTGGACTTCTGCAACCTTCTGAGTCAACACTGGCCTGCGCCCTCTGCTTATGTATGAAGGAGGCGCCCTAACCCTCTGCTTGTAATTGAAGGAGGTTGTGGGCCTTGACAAGTTACCATTTTGCTGAGACAGTGGCGACCCTTTCTTACTGTGATTTTCATGCTGGAAAGAGCTGTAAGGTCCTGATGAGTGACTTTTGTTTTGCAGCTTCATCTCGGGCTCACAATACATTTAGAAGCAATTGTTCTTCCTAGCGCTAGATTCAAGCATTTCCTCTGAGATGAAGTTATATTTTACTGCCTTTAGCAGAATCCATAAAACAACTTGTGAAACAACTAATAGTCGGCAGAGGCTGTGGTTTGTGGGAGTGCAGAGACCTAGGGGTATAAGTGGCGCGACTTGAAATTTGTTTGTCAATTTCATTTGCAAAGTGAGGGGGTCAGTCTGGTTGATGCATGTGAGATGGAGGCTTTTTGGCTTTTTGATGATTGCCAAGGGTGAAAATGTCTTAAAGTGCCACTTCCTAACATATGGGAGGCTTTTGAAACAGACTTGGACTCTTCCTTTTGGAGCTGATGGGCAGACTAGTAGGGATGAAGCTAGAAAAAATAATGATAATGAGTTTTGACTTTGACATGGGCGGACTAAAAGTAGAAGGGTGAAAAAAGTTTTATGAGGGTTTTCTAGATGATAGATTGACATATGGGATTCAGCTTCTAGAAAACTCAGCTATAGATATAGTCATCACTAATATGTAAAAAATGTTGGAAGTGGCTAACACTCACGCATTGAAGATGTGGATACATTATCTCCTTGGCAGGAGGTTCTTCTTGGTGAGTTATCACATTGGAATGAGGTATTTGTTTGACCAAACAAATTTGAATGCAAGGAAACCTATATGGTTTTCTACTCTCAGTGATTTTGATTTCGATATCAGGTACATCAAGGGAAAAGAGATCCTAGTTATAGATGCCCTTAGTAAGATAGTAAAAGAGAATCATATTTTAGGTGTGAGATCTTATGGGATAGATTCAAAAGAGAAGATATTACAAGTAGCATAGCATGATGAGAAGTATCAACAACTGAAATAGAAATTGCACTAGCACGGTGATGGTGATCAGGACGAGGAGCATCACTTCACAACACATGGTTTGGTCAGATTCGAGAGTAGGATCTATGTGCCAAATGGAAACGAGTTAAGGGAGCTTATTTTTAGGGAGTTTTATTTCAAACCATATTCAAGCCACTAAGGATACTAGATGACCTTGATAGTTGTTAATAATTTTTACTATTGGTTGAGTCCAAAGAAAGAGATGTTTGAGTTGGTTGTGAATTGTTTAGACTCTCAATAGGTGAAAGTTGAACGAAAACATCTGGCTAGTCTATTCTAACCGATTTCGACTCTAGAATGGAAATGGGAGGTAATTTCCATGGAATTGATTACAATATTTCCTAGAACATCAAGGTAGCATGACTCCATCATGGATGTGGTCGACAAGTTGAGGAAGGTAGCTCACTTCATTGTGTTAAATTTTACTAATTCATCTAGTGATGTGATTTGGATTTTCATTAAGGAGATAGTGACATTGCATGGAGTTTGCAAGAATATTGTATCATATAGAGATGCCAAGGTCAATTCCATGTTTTAGAAGGAGTTGTTTGTAGGATTGGGTACAAAGCTAACTTTTAGTACAACTTATCATCCATAGAAATATGGAGAGATAAAGAGGATTAACATGATCATTGAGGATATGTTGAGGATGTATTTCATGCATCAACAAAGGAAGTAGTAGGAATATCTTCCACTAGTGGATTTTGCTTATAATAATTGGTATCAGCAACCCTTGAAGATCAGTACATTTGAATCTCTCTATAGGAAGAGTCACAATACTCCTATCAGCTAGAGTGATCCAGCGAATAGGGTGTTGATTGGACCATATAAGTTGGAAGACATGGAGCAGGAGATGCAGATTATTAAAAGGAATTTGAAGGCAGAACATGATAGGAAGAAGGGTTATGTGGATCAACATAGAACATTCAAGGAGTTTAAGGTTGGGGAGAATGTGTACTTGCATACCAATACCAAGAAGAGCTCCATGAGGATTGGGTCATGTGCCAACTTTTCACCGCGATATTGTTGGCATTTTGAGATCCTTGAGAGGGTTGGATGAGTGAACTACATAATTTATTTTCCTCCATTCCATGATGTGTTGGCTCGAGGGGTCCTGACCCAGGTTCGGTGTGCAAATTTTGCCAACAAACCCCTATACTACTGGCCCTTTAGGAAGTGACCTGCACAAACTCGAAGTAGTATGGGTGGGTACTGGAACCAAGTTTCCGCATCCTGAGAAATGATAGGTAAGGCAAGCAGAGCTGCGCTAAGCCCCGTAATTCCCATATTACTTTTCTCTGCGTAGGGTTAATTAGGTCTCTATTCGCATCCACGTGCACTAGATCTATAATTATATGCCTTTCTGATAGTAACACAACATTACATAAATAGAACAGAACATAACATAACCAATCCAGATACCGAAAACACACTTACATAGATCTTCGCAGCTTAAACATATAAAATACATAGTGAAATAATTACTGATAATTCGCACAACAGTACTCACAGATTCAGTTCTCTATAAAACTTTCTTATTCATTCATTCATCAATTCTTCCTTACAATTCCCTTCCCAACCTACGCACACAGTAGCAGGATCTGCACACAGCTGGACTTGGATCTCCGCGAATACAGCCAGCAGGAGTCCTTTCCCCAAAAACCCAAACCAATAACTTAAACCACAATGTGCATCAATAGCTCACCATTCCTATCCTTTACAATACAAAATGTCCCTCTATTTATCGAAATCTATCCTAGACTTTCCTATGGTCTGCAAACCATGGTTTTCGAACCCCTAGTTTACCCTTTTACCCATTACAATGCTTTCGGGGCTTTGACCCACCCCAAAACCCCTGCGCTAGACTAAATCTAATCAAAAGTAATAAAAATGGACCATTTTTGCAGCTTGTAGGAGACCCTACTCCAACAGTCCCCCAACACAATCTTGTGACTCGTCCCGAGTCACTGTGGTGGTGTAGCCTCAATCTGTGCATGCAAGGTATCAAGGGTGCGGATGAGTGGGGGGAGCACTTCCTGACTCTAGGTAGCAGCTTGCTGTGCAATGTTGACAAGTGTCAGCGGGGCAGGGCCGTCTGGAGCTGTGGTAACCCATTCTAACAGCTGGTGGAGGCACACAATGGCAGACTGAGCATCCTAGGAGAGCTAGAGTGCAATGCTGTCCCAAGGTTTCAACCGCTTTTGGATGACATGATTGGTTTGGCGAAGGTTCTCAATCATGTACATGATGGCTAGATGTTGTGCAGAGACGTTGGAGGGTGAGGAAGCTCTAACCTGCTCAAGAGTAGCTTCCACCTACCGTAATTCCTTCTAGATATGTTGAATCATAAAATGGTGTCGGACTGATATCTAGATTTGTGTAGCTGCTTCGACCAACTATGCGCCCCGAGTAAGCTGCTCCTGAATAATATTTGTTGCATCTATGACCAATGCAAGCCGTTGTGCCCATACTGCTAGAGGCATTTCACCCTGCTGTTGCGTAGGTCAATCGCGGTGACGAACCTCTTGCAACACCTCGGTGTATAATCCTTGTAGTGCCACGCAGGATAGCTACGCCAAATATATTTGGATGTCTGTAGTAGTTGGATCATGATAGTTAACTAGGACAGCGCGGGCTAGCGAATAGACGTGGCTTCTGCTGGTCGGTACTCTGGAATTGCGGAGGAGTCACAACATATCCCTATATCTCATCGTTCCTTCCTGGCACAGAATTATTCTTGACCTGATTGTGACATTGCTAGTAGGGGATAGCGTACCTTATTCTACTATATCTTCTGAGGCCATCTGACTAGGTCCCATGGTCGTCCCTAAGGTGCGAAGGTCTAGACCTCCTGTCGTGCAGCTAGGTTGCCTCTCCTTGTGGGATTCATAGGAAATTCCCTCTGCAGGGGGCCAACGCCCAATCAGTTTATCTAACTCATCATTCCCATGTCCCTTCAATATGATCTCTGTGGGTGCTGAATAGCTAAGGACCAAAACATTCGGCAGGTTAGGATCTGCCATAGCAACAGAAAGACCTGCGTCCTAGGAGATGTCAACGAGCCAAGTAAGCCAGTCATCGGATAACAGGGGCATGGTGTAGAGACAATAAGTAGCATGTTTCAAGGTTATCCTACTATTTGTACATCATCCAAAGCTATTTAATGGTGGAGTAGCCCGTGCATGAAACTTACCATTGTTTTTTCGAATCTGGCTTACCATAAATGGCCGCATTTATGGTCTGTCGCCCCTTTCCATCATGGCAAGGTTCATTTCCTATCAACATGGGGTGGGCTGATGATCGTTAGGCGTACCTGGGGAATATTCCATGAATCATAAGACCTTGGATGACGCCTGCGTGCCGTTCACAGATCCCAAATTAGGGCTAGCACCAGGTGTTTTGTAACACGGTTCAGGTACCAGCTTAGTGACTTGGCCACCAAACTTCTCGATCGGAGCACCTCTCCCTTGGATGGGATGTTCCTATATGGAAGGGTGATGTCAGGCATCTGTGTGCCATCCATCATTTGAAGTGTTCACAAATTATCCCAGATGCATGTGGGTTTGTGTACCTCCATAGTCAAATGTAGACCTAGGTCATTGATAACGAGGGGATCCTGTTCAGGTGGGGTCCTATCTCACCCTTGAGTGTCGTATGTTAGCAAGTATTCGCATGGGTCTACTGACCTCAGGGCCTGTCTGTCAACTGGGGTCCTTAAGCGCAGGATCATCCTACCCTAGCACTTCTCTTGCATACCACCCCAATGCGTAGGTGCTTCGTGCAAGGTTAGCAGCAGTGCCCCTAGCCTACGTTCCTTGGGAATTTGGGTTTCAACCGACATCATGGTATTACCTGTGTTATCATGGTAGGTTAGGAATCTTACCTTGGTAGAGATGCGGTGGAAATTCCTGGTGGTCTGAAGACATCACAGCGCTAACACCTCATGTAATCGTCCTTGCCAATTTTCTAGTTCCTCATCAGAGTCAGAGAAACACTCACTATCCTTTTCCTAGCAAAGTACTCCTTCGCCCATGGGTTTAACCTGATCTTTGTCCCGTGCAGTACATTTTTAGATGTGATCTATTTCCTCCTCCTCGTAGGCTGGCTTTGTATACCACACACCTTCTGCTGGATCTAGTGGTACTATTACACGCGTACCATTATTCTCGAATACCATGTTGTGTCTTTTTAGAGTGATGATACCCCCCATGTCTATAACCCAGTCTAGTCTAAGGAGTGCAGGGTAGGGATCCACGTCTTCCACAATTTCTATTACTTTTGGTAGCCTACCTAGAGGAATGATTTTTTGTTGATTTTCTATTCGCAGTTGGATGGTGGACCATTCTAATTTAGGCTCTCCCATTCGTTGCCATGTCTGCTTTGGTAATACATTCACATTCGATCCAAGATCTAAGATAACCTGATCCATCTCATAGTCACCAATCTGCACAGTCAACCACATTTCTTTTCCGATGCATTTCTTATAGTTATATAGTTTGTGTACATCCTTGGTCTCAGGAATCAAATTGGGTCGAGCTTCACAGGTATTTAGTAGTGCTTGGAGGATTCCTACGGCATGTGGGTTTCATAACAGCTTCAGACATGCCTGCAGAAAGCGCTCAATTCCTTCTTCTATCTTGAGGTGCATTGGTAGCTGCGCGAGGGCTACCAGTGGTTCTTGTCCTTTGAAGATCACTCCTTCCTAAGAGGAAAACTCCTCCTTGGCTCCCTGGGTGACCATCCCGCTGCCTGTCATGACCTTTACGCTCGGACCTGCATTCCTTAGTTCGGTTTTAACTCGTTGCACATTCTTCGTAGGGGTGGGCTATTTTTCCTGCATCTTGGCTATTAAAGTTACGAAATCCTCCACCACATGGTCCAGCTACCTAAAATACTTGCACGATGGCCTGGTGGGATTTGGGCATTCTCTAGCGAAGTGTCCCATCTCTTCGCAATTATAACAGATTAGCTTCCCACGTCCTCATCCCGCACTCCCTCCTCTACCTCCTCTTCCCTAGGCTAGAGATCCTTCGAAGTGTGAAGACCCTCTTGGAGATGCAGGGTCTGATTGTACCCTATACAAATTCCCACAATCTATCATCAAGTCATAAGTACGACAATTCTGCTCATCATGTCCCATCGACCGGCAGAACCTGCAAAATTGTTGCTTCAGTTCTAGGACATACACACCTAGCCGAGGGCAATGGTTCACATCTTGTAGTCCTTCTACATGACAGTCGTCACACCACAGCACAGGTCCATTTGATCCTTTTCATGACAGGATGGGTTCCTTACTTGCTCCTGGTCGCACCCGACTAGGTCCTCCCACTTGCATGTAATCCGCCAATAGAAGGCACTGGTCCTTTGTATGGCTAGATGCCCAACGTCGTATGCACCATAGATTTGTGCAACCTTCCTTTCCTCACTCCTTTCGCAGGTTCTGTATTTCCATATGCATAGCCCCAAGCTGTTCCTATATTTTTTGTACTTGTACCGACGTATCCTTGCGGGGTGAAGATTTTAGTTTCATAGTGACCTCCATAGATTTCTCCTTCTACTCAAAGGTCTGATGACTCATTGCATGCGCAGGTGAGGTAAAAACATAGCAATGAACCATTCTGTATGTTTTCTATCATCATACTCGAATCCTCCTTCCCTAATTGCCTTCTTCAATTGCTGATCAACCTCCCACACTGACTCAGACGCACCTTGTTTGAAGTCCTTTACTTCCGCTACTAGTTGGGAATAAGATTTCATCTTTCAGAACTGTTGCTTCAGAGCATCCTTGATATCTTGAATGGATGTGCTCCCATTCTGGGCAATGTATCGCATATACCTGTCCAGGGCCCTGTCCTCAAATGCCAACAACAGTTGTGCCCTCTTTACCGTATCATTTTCCACATTCTGCATAGTCCAGACGAAGTCTGCAATGAACCGAAACCAGTTCATATCCTCATACCCTACCCCCTTGAAGGTAGGCAGTTTCAGGTGCACGGCCATATCATTGTTTAGGGGGGTGGTGGACCGTGGTATGGGTGAATTCTTTCATTTGTGCGGCCTGTGTGGCGGTGTAGCCAGGGGATCTTGCACAGCTGGTTCTTGCAACAGATTATAGGTAGATCTCCCTCCATCAAAGTTGGTCTGATAGTATTTACCACTATGTGTCACGCTCCCGTCTAGATCTGAGGTCATTCAGTTAGTATGACTACACAAAATGCTCTTTTCACACAATAATATCTTAATCAAGAATGGTAATGTCCTCAGGAATTTTCCCCGAAACCCTTTAAAGAGTCTTCATTCAGCCTCATATTATGAGACAAAATGATCAATGGAAAATTCCGTCACAAATCCTCCAAGCACACTATCCACCCAGTGATCTACCGTGCGCATGATAGTATTATCAGTCTTTTCTAGCTGCCAGATCAGCTCTGGGGTCCACTGAGTGACTCGTTTGTCCTTCCAGCACATCTAGAATTCTACAAGTCTGGCCAGCCACTCCTGAAGCTCAATCACAAATGTCACAAAAAATATTTCATAGCTCTCTATAAGGATGTACCTATTTTTCCACCTTTCCACTGTTAACTTCTCATTACGATTTTCTTTTACTGCGAATTCCTGGATCTACCTTTCGAACCAGTCTTCGATTTCCTTTCTTTCAGGCTTCCAGTATTCTCTTTTCATTACCTAATCCCTTTCTCAGACTTCTTCCAGTCCCGACAACAGAACCATTTGTTAGCTCGAGGGGTCTTGACCCAGGTTCGGTGTGCAAGGTTTTCCATCAAACCCCTATACTACTAGCCCTTTCAGCAGTGACCTACTTGCGCAGGTCAAAGTCTCACCCGAAGTAGTATGGTTGGGTGCCAAAACTAGGTTTCCACACCCTGAGAAATGATAGGTAAGGCAAGCAGAGCTGCTCTAAGCCCTGTAATTCCTAGATTACTTTTCTCTATGCAGGGTTAGTTAGGTCTCTATTCGCTTCGACATGTGCTAGATCTATAATTATATGCCTTTATGATAGTAACACAACATTAAATAAATAGAATAGAACATAACAGAACCAATCCAGATACCGAAAACACACTTACACAGATCTTCGCAGCTTAAACACAGAAAATACATAGTGCAACAACTAGCAATAATTCACACAAGAGTACTCACAGATTCAGTTCTCTATTAATCTTTCTTATTCATTCATTCATCAATCCTTCCTTATGATTCCCTTCCCAACCTGCGCAAACAGAAGCAGGGTCTGCACTCAGCTCGACTTGGATCTCCGTGCACACAGCCAGTAGGAGCCCTTTCCCCAAAAACCCGAACCAATAGCTTAAACCACAATTTGCATCAATAGCTCATCTTTCCTATCCTTTACAATACAAAATGTCCTTAGGCTTTCCTATGGTCCACAAACCATGGTTTTCGGACCCCTGATTTACCCTTTTACCCATTACAATGCTTTCGGGGCTTTGACCCACCCCAAAACCTCTCCGCTAGAATAAATCTAATAAAAAATATTCAAAATGGACCAGTTTCGCAGCTTGTAGGAGACCTTATTCCAACATGATGTGTTTCATGTTTCATTGCTTAAAAGATATGTATAGGATGTTGATGATGTGACTGATTCGTCTGTATTTCGGGAGGAAATAGAGGGAGAGTTTCAGCTAGCGGCACAATGGATATTGCAGTAGAAATAAATAATGGTTGAGATCCAAGGAATAGAGCATGTTAAAGTGCAAAGGAATAACTTTGGGCCTGATAAAACTACATGGGATATGGATGATCAAATGCAGACATTATATCCTTCTTTATTTGTGGGTTGAAGAAAATGAGTTTTAATGTATATCTGTGTGTGTGTGTGTGTGTGTGTGTGTGTGTGTGTGTGTGTGTTGTCACTGTAAATGCTCCATAAAGTTGTGTTTATAAAGCTCGAATAAGTAGTACGTTCATCACGTTTTCAACAGTTGTCATTGTAAATACTTCAACGAGGTGTTATAAAGCTCCCATAAGACATATGTTTTATTTTTAGCAATTTTGGGTGTTCATAAGTGTCATAGAACACCAGAGATGGTGTTCCCACAAGGGGGAGGGGTTTGAAACATCCCAAGGTTAATTTTACATGTAAATGGAAGGGAATTATAAAGCAAAAATAAGACCCAGGTCATGGGAAACATATTCAAACTTGAACGGAGCGGAAAACATTAAAATGGTTATCACTTGTGGTTAATTAATGGCTATAGAAATTGGAAAAAGGAAATAAAATTTCAATTTAATAACAATAAAAAAAGGAAAATGGGAGAAAAGGAATATGAACAGACAAGAATATGCATGCAAGTTTAATTAAAGTAAAATTAAAGAAAAGAGGAAAGGGAAAGGAAGAGACACCACACATCAATGATAAAAAATGCATCTAAGAAATAATTTATATATTTTGATTGGTTTTTAGCTAATCAATCAAGCTACAAGAGTAAAGGGGAAGAGAACTCGCACACAAGAAAGAAAGAAAACAAAGGAAAAGTAACAGAAAGAAAGGGATCACAAGGAGAAGAATGGAATATGAGATACAAGAAGAATATTTTGTAGGTAACATGTTGCATGTGAAACTTCCTTGTTAGGATTTGATTCATGGTGCATGCATTTGGTTTAAATTTCTAGTCTTCTATCATTGGAATGGGTTTTTCCTAGATTGACAGTGGTTACAACCTTTCCTTTCCATTTCTTGTATAACCGTGGTGTGATGGGATTCATTCTTGGTTGAGATTTTGATTTGTCAAATTATTTTCTATCCATGTGAGGTCATCTCTGGAAAATCCCAAGGGTTGGAGGTGGAGATGGTTTTCGTTGAGAAGCCATTTATAGGTGGGTGGAGATATGAATATTCCTTTGGGTATGGTGAAGAAATTATGGGGCATCCAAGATTGCGTTGGCTTGGTGATTTATAGACCAATTTAGGTGAGGTCACTCTTGTTGATGGTTGATGTGGTTTATCCTTTGGATGTCGTGGTTGGTTTGGTTTTTATTTATCCCATGAGATCCCACATTCATGCTTAGAATATGGGATGAGGGAATTTTAATGAAAGAGATATTTGGTTCATCCAAATCTATGGCTGGGTGTTACATGGAAGTGCCTAACTTGGTTGGATTTATGCATATATTATTATATGTTATCTCTTACTGAGATGAATGAGCGTAGATATTGGTTATTGTATCAATTTTATGACTAATTTTTCATGGCTTTCTTCTAGTAAGATCTTGGTTATAGGCATTTAGGAATTTACAAGGTAATTTCCTTAGATCAAACACTAAAGGTCACCACTCACAAACAAATCACAAATCAGTACACCTATATTAGACATCGTTAAAACCATCAAAGTGGGAAACATTTCATGGCCTGAGCCAATGCAACCACTCCAGAAAATTTATTAATATAAAGAAAGAAAATTTACATGTTTTTCTCTCATAAACGATTGGTGGAAAAATGACCCTCCATGATATTTAACTAAAGATCATGGACCAATCAAGTGTTAAGAAAAATATCAAGTGTCAATAATATCTAGGAGAGAATGAACCTTTAGATCACTACATATCATGACCATCATATTATAAGTTATAAATGTACATAGTAAAGAAACACACTTCACCTAACTCTACATTATACCAAGTTATACTTAACTATTTCTGATGTGTCGGAATATTCTAACATCCCCCCTTAAGAAAAACTTGGGGTAGGATTGAAGGATTTACAAAGGTTACACAATAGGAGAAGGAAGGAAGCATTAAAGCCTATCCCGCCTTAATGATAAATTTCTTGAACTCCAAGCATAGATTGAAGTTTGGTAAACTTCTCTTCTATGAGAGCCTTTGTAAAGATATCAACCACTTGATCATTGGTTGAAAAATAATGCACTTCAAAAAAATGATCATGAATGAGCTTTTTGATGAAGTGTATGTGTAGCTCAATGTGTTTCATGCAATGATGTTGAACTGGATATTTGCATAGCTGAATGGCACTCTGATTATCACACAAAAATCCAGTTGGATGCTACTGATGAAGACCAAATTCAGACAGGATTTGACGAAGCCAGAGACCTTCCTTGTTGGCTTCAACAATGTGACGATACTCTTCTTTTACCGAAGAAAGAGAGATGGAACTTTATTTATTACAAGACCATGTAATAGGTCCTGAACTAAGAGTGATTGCATAACCTGCAGTAGACTTTCGATCATCAGGATCACCAGCCCACTCAAAATTACTGAAACCAATCAATAATGGAGATGCTCCTACACTGTAATGAATCCTGAACTAAAATTTACATCGAATATATAGAAGTATTATTTTAGATGATTTTTAGTCACTTTCATTAGGTTTGTGCATAAACCAAGCAACAATACCAATGACAAAGGAAAGGTCGGACGGGTATGGGTTACATACAAAATTTTACAAGAAAGTTGACGGTATAAGGTAGCATCAACTTCAGGGGAAGTACAAGTGACTGAACGCTTAACTCCAGACTGAAAGGGAGAAGGGGTTGGCTTACAATATTCCATGTGAAAGTGGCATAGAATATCACATGCATACTTGGAATGAGAAACGGTAATACCTTCTTTGGGTTGGAATACTTTAAGACCAAGGAAGTAATGAAAGTGTCCTAATTATGTCATTTCAAACATATTTTTGAGGCTAGAATTCACATGGTTTATATTATTGGGATCACTACCAGTAAGGATAATATCATCAAGATAAAGAAAAAGGGCGATTAAGGGCTTACCCACTTTCTTGGTGTAGACAGTGTTGTTGGAATGACATCTAGAAAATTCATTATCTAAGAGAAAACTATCCATTTTGGCATACCAATCCCAAGGGGCTTGTTTGAGACCATAAAGATAATTCCTGAGACAAACAAGGCAAGAGTCATGTTGGATAAATACAAGGGGTTTTTCCATGTAGATTTGTTCATGCAAATCCCCATATAACTAGGTGGATTTAACATCCATATGATGGACTTCCCATTAGAAGGATGCAACAAGGGAAGGTACAAGGCAGATAGAATTAATTTTGGCAACAGGGGAGAAGGTTTCAGTATAGTCAATTCCTTCAACTTGTGAAAATCATTTAGCAAAAACATGAGCTTTATGTTTATTGACTTTTCCATCTCGTCCTAACTTTGTTCTGTAAACCCATTTCCCTTTAGAAGAGGAACAAGATCCTAAGTATCGGTTTCCAATAAGGAACGATATTCTTCATTCATAGCTCCATCCAAATCTGAATGAATTAAAGCTTCTTCAAAGGTGGCTAGATCAGGATTTTTTAGAACTTGAGCGAATACGGAAGAGGTTCTGTCGATCTGAGAATGTGTATAGCATTGATCTGGAGGGTCACCTGCAAGATAACCTCCTGCATCCTGAGTAGAGAAGACTCATATTGGAAGTTGTGGAGATGAAGAAAGATCCTGAGGAGGCGGATGGGGATTTTCATCCTCGCTGTCATCATCTGAACTAGAAGGAATGCTGTCAGAAGTAGAAGAGACAGAGATACGTCACACATATGCCGAATCAGGCTCGCATGCCAAAGGTGGCACACGCACCAAACTAGGTTTGTAGGACAATATATTTTCATTAAATTTTACATATTTTCTAATGATTACATTTTTGGATTTGGGTTGAAGAAGTCTATATCCTTTGACATATTCAGAATATCCAATAAAAATGAACTTTTCACTCTTAGGCTCTAAGGCTCTATGTTTTTCATCAAGAATATGGGCCCAAGCTTCACTTCCAAAACATAAAAGTGACTTACATATAGCTTTATTGAGCTCCAGGCTTCTTATGGAATCATTTTCATTAACACCTTAGTAGGAGTGCGATTTACTATGTAATTTTTAGAGTTAATTGGTTCTGTAAAAAAATTAAGACTAAGTCCTTTAGATTGAAGATTGCAATCAACCATTGCAAAAAAATTAAGACTAAGTCCTTTAGATTGAAGCTTGCAATTAACCATTTCTTTTAGAATGTGATTCTTCATTTCAGCTACACCATTTTTTTGTGGAGTGTAGGGAATAGTATGTTTCAATTGAATGCTATGCTCAGTGAAAAATTTGATAAATTTATTGTTAACATATTCTCTTCTATTGTTAAATCTTAACTTGAGAATGTGATGTCCATATTACTTCTCAACAAAGGCCTAAAGGCCAAGAACATGTTAGAAAATTCACTCTTTATTTTTAAGAGGTATACCCAAGTGTGTCTGGAAAAATAATCAATGAAATTTAAGAAGTACTTGTAGCGTGAGAAAGAAACAACTAGAAGTGGACCACATAAATCACTATACACAAGCTACAAAGGGGTTGAACCATGGCAAGAGGCACGTTTGTCAGAACTATCTCGATGATGTTTTTCAAGTACACATCTAGAACAAATACCATCTCCGAAAGATACCATAGGAAGACCTATCACCATATTTTCATTACATAGAGTATGAAGAGAGTGATAGTTTAAGTGACCAAATCGCTTATGCCAAATTTTTCTCACTTCATCATTATGAGAAAAAAAAATGGAGGGAAGACATGATGACCCAAATTTATCAAACTTATACAACCTTGTGGAATCATCAACAATGCCAGTAGCTAAAATATGTCTAAGATATCTTAGGTACTTAACTACAATGTCATGAGGTGAGAATTTTACTGTTTTCCCTTCACCTGAATGACTTATCTGATAAACAGATATAAGGTTGCAGGATAAGGTAGGAAAACATAATACATATTTAAACTCGTCATTATCTAGATGAATAGTTCCAGGCCCTACAACAGTAAGAGATCTATCATCACCAACATAAATTTTTTTGGTGTTACAATCATTTAAATAAGAAAACATGACATTATTTTTATCCATGTGGTAACAGGCTCCAAAATCAATGAGCCACTCATGAGAATGAAAAGAAGAAGATACATTCAATTCATAAGCAGATCTTGATTCTTGATAACCACAAGCAGAAAGTTCCATTCCTGGAGATGAAGTTGAAGAGTTCACCAAATGGATGTTGTGCTTCTTCATTGTGGCTTCTAAGGCTTACATCTCCTTAAAAAGTTTTGAATCTATGTGGCCATCATGATTACAAAAGTTGCAATGTATATATGTCTTATTCCCTCTATTTTTTTTTGTCGTATCAATTTGTCGAGTTTCTTTTTTTTTTTGCGGCTGAAATTGCATAAGACCGTTGTTTTTTTTAGGACCATTATTTTTAGGATCCTTCTTCTTAGGATTCTTTAAATATGGTTGTTGTTGGGCTGCTAAGGCTTTCTTAGAAGAGTTTCCAGTATTAATAAGATCAAGTTGTAAGAGTTTTTCTAGTTCACTTATCAAAGAATCAAAAAAGGCATCAAAAGAGGGGGACTTGTAGGTTGTCCCTTGAGAAATGAGGGCTTCTCTAGTGGAATGGAAGGCGGAAAAAAATACAGAGTATGTAGTGCCTAGCTTAGCAAGAATGGAATAGATAAGACTACCATCTTCCTTTTTTTACCTTACAACCTTAAAAAATAAGTCAAGGGTCTTGAAATTGGAAAAAAAAAATCTTCAATAAAGGAGAAATTATTGGGGTCCAAAGTAAGCAACTCATTTTCAAGCTAGTGGGCTGCGATTTCATTTTGAATGCCAAAAAAATTATTTAGCGTTTTCATAGCTTCATGAGGGGAGTCATTTTCTTGGATGTGAAATCTAAGATCTTGAGAAATGGACATTCCTATCGACCCTTGTGCTTTATCTTTTTTATTTTCCCATTTAACCATTTTATCTCCATCGGTAGGTTTACATTCTTGTCCCGAGGCTATTCTATAAATCCCTTTACTTCTAAGTAAGTCTACCATCTAGGATAAGCATTGGAAATAATTGGTGCTGTTAAGAATAATCGGGAATGCACTTTCCATTTTTAAAATCTAAATACATAAAGGTTGAAACTAACTCCTCGAATGGAAATATATTGAAAAATTAGGCTGGTTAAAAAAAAGGGCTCTGAAAACAGCTTTCAGATGATGAAGTTATGCCTTTTTGAAAAACGTTGTAGTAGATTCTGAGTAGTTACGTGATAGGTTTAGAGTTGATGATGAAGTTTCACTTTAAAAAAAAAAACTACTTTTCCAAACTTAATATAATAAGCTCAATTTTTTTAAAAAAAATACTAATTTATGTGACCCACTTTTATAAATAATTGAAAGTCACTTTTACAATGTTACTTTTACATGTTCTTTTTAAATAAAAGCCCTTAAAAAAAAAATGCAACTTGAATTTTTTTTTTAAGAAAAAGTAAATTGACAAAATGATTTTTAGAAAAGGAAGCTTGACAAAGAGACATGAACCCAAGAACTCTATTCTCATAAAGAAAATTTACACCAACTGAGGTAGTAAAAGGTTTCTGTAATTGTTTGAAAGGAGGAATGTTTTCTTTTTTTTGCTCTTCAGTTTGCGTACTTTTTTCCTGCAAGAAAAAACTTGTAAACAAAAAAAAACAAGCCTTATTGCAGAACATTAGATTTTTGATTTGTTCATCTACCAACTATATATTTTTCTTTCTATTTCTGATTTCCTCAGACTAAACAAAGTCGCGGGGAAAGATCATACGTAGAAGAAATATCTCGTTTTCCTGTTCGTGATTTGCCAAATCGCACATAATGCATAGCAAAGAGAATACACACAGAAGAGGGTATATATCTAGTAATAAAAAAATACTATAAACCGAAGTAAACAGAGGATTAATAAATATAGCTACGAAAAATTACTTTATACTTCCAAATCTAAAATGACATAACTTTGGAAAACAGAAACCTTTTCACATTAAATGAAAAGGGTTCCTCATTGTAACAGACCCTCTAGACAAAAAATAGTAGTTCTCTCGACCTGCAAATGGTCAGAAATAGTAGATTTGGAAAACAACAGTCACATGCAGGTAGACCAACTTCGGATTTGGATCAACAACAGATGCAGCCCTCAAAACGGCTCTAATACCATGTAGGAATTTGCAGGGTAAGTTCCTTAGATCAAACACCAAAGGCCACTGCTCAAAAATAGATCACAAATCAGTACACTGGTATTTGACGTGGTTAAAACCCTCAAAGAGGGAAACATTCCACGACCTGAGCCAATGCAGCCACTTCATGCGATTTATTAATATAAAGACAAAAAATTTACATAATTTTCTCTCATAAATAGTCACCAGACAAGTGACCCTCCATTCTCTTTAAATAGAGATCATGGACCAATTGGGTGTTCGGATACATATCAAGTGTCGGTAATATCCAGGAGAGGATGAACCATCATATCACTACATATCATGACTATTATATTATAATATAAAAATGTACATATTAAAGAAACAAACTTTACCTAACTCTACGCTAGACACAAGTTATACTTAACTATTTGCTATGTGTCGAAATATCCTAACAAGGAATGGTTAAATGATATGCTCTTGTTATGTATCTTGTTCATGATTCTATAAGTTAGTGAATGGTTATATGAATGTATGAGCCAACAAGTGTCATTGCAACTAGCTTGAGAGGGAAGTGAGACTTCCTGATGATTCTTTGTTGAAACTAGTGATACAATGATCTGATATGCATTCATGACCTGTAGCTGATATGTTTACCATATGTTTTTCTAAATTTTTATCATGTGTTTGGGATATTTGGAAAATATTTGAGCATAAGTGTGGGTTATTCATACCTGTGATTAGATTAGATTTGATTCTAGAAATTTATGGGCAGTGGCATGCATGCTAGCCATGGAATTAAGGCATTGAATCCATGGTTGTAGGAAAAATACCGAGTATTTTCGGTTATAAATTCAAAAGGGATGGTATGTGCATGCAGTTGGATCCCTATGCCCACATGGAAGATTTGGTATGCATGTGACTAGGGTCTAAGCTTAGGTAAGAAGAAAGTTCTAGCTCAAGGAAGGATCGACAATGTGTTCTTTGACATCTGGGTGATTATTTGTCTCTATTGAATTGAGGTAAAGTTTAAAGATATTAGGACTCACTTCCATAATTGAAACTTGGTTTTTGGGTCATGCATAGTAACTCTCAGCTCATGTTTACCCTAGAGAGCTTGTAAAAGTGGGTAAATTTGGGGTGGGGTGTTACACAATATCCATCGTAGCTTACAAATATTTACAAACTTAGGATACTTAATATGTGGTGCCATAATTTATTAATAGATTATACAAAAATACGAATTATTTTTCAATCACTATGAAATTTAGCTCTGTAGGGATTAAATTCTTTCTAATAAAATAAATATTGTGTTACCTTTCTCTTCTTTCTATCCCAAAAACATTCCAACAATTGTGTTAGAGGCATCTATTGATATATGAAAATATAAGTACCAATTTAAAACTCTAGAAAATGGTGTCTTACGCAAATTTTCTTTCAAATATTTAAAATTAGCCTGACACAAACTATTTCAAACAAATTATGCATCTTCAAAAAGTACCACAAATGTAGAAAATGCAGTTTTGCTGAGTGTTTCAAGAAATCTATGACAATAATTATCCTGTCCTATAAAAGTTCAAACATACTTTTACGATTTTAGGTTGGAAAAATCATATATTCCTTCAATATTACCTGGATCAACATTAATTCTACTAGGATAAATATGGTTTCCTCAGGCTATCCTTCTAGTTAATAACCTATGCCATTTTTAATGATTGATGGATAATTTTTTTTACTTGAATTGAATGAGAATTGTCTCTAGATTGGTCAAGGATTCATCAAATGTGTCACCATAAATTTTAAGATAAAATATGCACACTTTAACACAATAAGGTATTAGTTCTAAAAAATAAACCAACTATAGATTTTTTAAATGTTGTAGGTGCATTTACATGTTCAAAGGGGACCTCATCGAATTAATGTTGTCATGTGCAAGTAAATGTAGTTTTTTTCTTGATAATTTTATTGCACCTAATAAACCTATCAATAAATTAAAAAATTTAAATTTCCTTCATAGGAATCTAACTCTTTATTAATGAACGATAAAAGGAAGTGGTCTATCAAAGTAAAATCTGTTTGATTCTTTGTAATATACACAAATTCTCTATATCCTATTTTCTTTGGAACTATGAATAGGGGTGATACCAAAAGGATATCTAATACATATAGATTAAATTCACATGTAGTAACATTTGTAGTTATTCATTGACTACCTCATTCATTGCAAGGTTCTTTCATCTCTGAGGATGTCAAATTGATTGAAATTTTTCCTTGATATAAATATTATGAGTGCAAATATTGGGATGAATTCCTGTTGTGATGGTAGTATCCTATACAAATAAATTGTCATGGTTACATTGGAATTCCAATGAGCTATTGCATTTGCGTATTTTCTATCCTAGAGCTAACATTTAGTGTTTCCCTTAGCTTGATTTCTATTGCAATGTTATATTTTATCGGGGATATAAAATAAAGATATGTAGGAATATGAATATGAAAATGTTTTATAATAGGGATCAAACGTTGTGTTACTAACATTTGCACAACATTATTAGTGAGAAAATGTATATTAATTATGGAACACACATGAGATCATCTTTAGTCTTGGTTTTTAAATCAACAATTAAATTAATCATAAATTATTTTTGAATGATTTCATCATTCTTTTCTCCATTTACAACACACATAAGCTTTTCTTTATCTAATCTTGGTAGAGTGGGGGAGTATCGTTGTAGTATTTCCATGGGAAATAGTCATATACCTAGATATACAAATAATATAGGCATTAGCATTGTTAACCATGTCCATCCCAGGATTAGAGATGAACCCAGAATATTAGTTTTTTCTTGTAAAATCAAAATATATACTAGATTCCATCAAGAGTATACAGAGATGTATGACACCCTTTAGTTTAATAGTAGAATTATTAGCAAATTGGAGAACTATGGGATTTTTCATATATTATACATTTAATTTACTCCGTGGTTTCCTTTGTCGTGACAATTATGTTATCTCACAAATAAATTAGTCTTAGCTATGCAACTATTATATCTCAATAAGGCTCCTAATATTTGGATGTTTGGTAGTGATGACTGTTCCAAGCATCAAATATATAGGATGACTAATTACTTGGAAAATTATATGATCCCTCCTCTTCTTCCTCTATTTCTTTAAAAGCATAATTTTCATACATCATTAGCAGCAATGGGTGTATCTTCGAAGACGTAAAATAATGGAATCTTAACACTTAAATTTAAGCTAACTAATGGTTTTTTCAATTTTAAACCTTGATGTATAAGGAGATAATGATATATTCCTAAAGTGTCGCTATTTTCATCATTTAGGAAAAGATCTTTGTATAAACTTTGAAGAATGATTAGTGAATGATTTTTTTTGCCCTACTTTATTTTGAATACCCTCTTCTCACTCTTACAATATGATTATATAAGTTTAATTATTAAGAGCCCTCATGATGGTTTAAGTGGATTTAATTTTGGGATTATTTTAATTAGGCGTGTATTTGGAGGTATTTGTGGTTTTAATGGTTGTTTATAATTAGTTGCTTCTAGTAAGAACTATTTATAATGTAATTATAGTCGTTGCCTTCAACAAATCATTTTTTCTGAAACTTGTTATTTCTATTTCACGAGAAAAATTCTTCACCTTGCTTTTGATCATCGATAATTTTTAGTAGGCTATTGTGTAAATAATGGCTAAGACAGATAAGTAATTCAAGGTGTTGGAGGATATTAAATTTATTTATTAGGACAAATGAGTAATAAGAGGGAGAAGTGTCTTGAGTTATACCTACCTATGGTGGTTTACATGGTCACTTTTGAGAAAAGGTATAAATCTACTGAGTTCCTTCATTACTTCCTTAATACATATGGTTCAACTTAGGAAAATAAGAACACATGTTAATACCTTTATTTTCTCACAAGTGGCACAGACATCAACATTATTGAATGTCAAAAACTGTAAATGGTGCTTATTTCTACATTTGAATCATAATATTGATAGTTCCTTTTCAGAATTTTCATGTTTCTTCATAACCCATAATGCGTAAGAATACAAACATATATAGCTAAGAATATTAGTATTAAATTAAAAAAAAATACCTATTTCAACATGGTTAGCTCCTCCTCTAACTTTCTTAGTAATTCTAGCAGTAATTTATGTATGACCTTTACAAAGTTATCAAATTACACATAAATTTCTTTTACAAAATTCGTAAATCTATTCTTATTATATTTGAAAAATTATACCTAGTCCAATTAATTTCAAAAGGTTAAAGAAATCATCTCATATCTCTTTAGTCAAAATTTCTATGTATATTTATCCAACTTAATTTACTTGGAACTTTGTAATTTTTATTGGAAACATTCCTCATAGTCTTAAAAAATCTCATTCCCTGTATGAGACATCTTAAATATTTATTCACAGTTAGATATTTCTTTGTAATAAATTTAATAATTATAAAGGAAGTAATATTTCATACCATCCCGTGAATCTGTTAAAATTATTTTACCACCAAATCCCATAAGTTAGCAAAGTGCTATTTTCTTTAATGTGTTGGGAAATACCTTTAATTTGTGAGAATATGTGGTACACCAATAACTTCTACAAACAACATCAAATTAAAAAAAAAATATATGAATAGTTTTATTCTCACTAGAGGAACCATTAAAATTATTAAGGGCTAAATGATATATTTTTTTCATGGTTGCCTCTTCATCAAGGCTCTATATGGGAAATTAAAAATTGATGTTATAATCAAATTCTTCTTCTTTTAGTCCAAAATGAAGAATAGAGAGTCATTAAAGGGTGGTTCCTCTTTTTGTGTTATCTTTTGAAAGGAAATACATAGTTCAGTATCTCCAACTTTGTGAGAAGGGTTTTTTCTAATCTATAAACCAATATTAGGTGCTTATTTTTCAAATCTTTTATTTATACTAGTTCTTCAATGGGAGGATTAAATTATGTTTCTGCTACATTAGACATTTTCTCCAATTTTAGTTCCAATGTAGATTCAACAATAGAATCCTTCTGATGACTTTGTCATGCACGGAATGTTTTCCCTCAAATTTCTCCTTATCCTTGTCTACCCACAAATTAAATAGACTTGTATATGGTTCTTACCATGCCACATCCTCATGCTATTTTATTTATAGGTTAATTCATGCTTATAACATTTTATGAAAATCAATATCCATGGGATATTAAATAAAGGGATGTTGACAACTCCTATATTGCAATTTTTCATACCATCTATTATCTATTCCAAATAAATAAAATTTATGAAGGATTTTGAAGCTTTCGCCACAAAACAACAAAAATGATATGCATACTACATATTCTATTAATTCCTAAAAATGAATCTAGTTTATTATTACATTTAATTATAAACCAAGGGATTGTAAAAAATTATATGTAAGTCTCAAGAGTTAAATGATCATTTTGACAGTTTAAATTTGTTGTTAACTCTTATTTAGAAATCCAATCTTATGTTATAAAAGGTAGATGTTATCAACTTATTCACGGCTAATAGTGATTAGTTCCTTTCCATTAACTCATTGATATTGTTGAAACACTCACATAGTAAAAAATCGATAGAATTTATAAAATAAATTTATTTTTAAAAGCATTTAACTAATAGAAGTAAATAAATAAGTTCACAATATAACAACATTAAACAAGAAAAATAAATAGTATGGAGAAAGGGAATGAGTTTCCCCAAAAGGATGCCCTTCCTCGATGAGATTCTAGAAAATGTTTTTACCTCTTTATCTAATTCAATACTCAAAGGATCGTAAAAGAAAATTAGGAAAATATATTTTCATTTATAAATTAAAAGAGTACAGTTCAAAACTTTTTCTTTCTGTTCACAAAATTGATTGTGTCTCCTCTTCCCTTTTTCACTTTCTATATCTAGAGGTAGCGTGTTTTTGTTTTTTTCTTTATAGTTTGCAAAACTATTCAATGGAAATGAAAAATATATTTACTTAAAAGATTATTCATTCTTCAATTGTGATGATGTTTATTATAACCATTTAGTAAAAATATATTATCTTGTTTAAAAAAATAATTACAACAGTTAATAAAACATGGTATCTAAGGTAACTAATGAACCGACTCCATTACTAAAACATATAATAATAGAAATACTTTTGAATAATATTTTGTAACTTCTACTAAAGAAATATATAGATTATGTAGTATGGTAAATTTGAACATTTTAAACCACACAAAATCTTTCATTGTTATATCAATGTTCTATAACAATGAATCAATGGCATGATCTTTGAGAATCGACATCATGTAAAACGTAATAGGTGGTATTCTTGGTGTTCTATATTTTCAATAACATATTTCATGACGAGGATTCATAATAATGAGCTTGTTGACTAGGAATCACAAGAAATGATCTTGTTTGTTGTAACATTCAATATGTGTGAATCGATAGAAATAAGTGGTATCCATGTTTTTTTTAAGCAACTGAGGCATCATATTTACATGGAGAGTACTAAATTATATGTTTTGTAGCAATTAAGATGTTATTGATAGGATAAATTTGTCCGAAAAATAGATTTCTATAGCAGTGTTCCATAGAAAAAAATGTTTTACAATTATCTACATTCTTTTCCAACATATTGTTTCTTTATTCTTTTGTAGAATGCAGCCAATTTGTAACAACTTTATCTATTGTTCATGCACAAAAGACACCATTTCTACCAAATGTGCCATAAAATTTAGCTATTTCTCAATAAAACATAATAAATATACCTAAATGATATCTAATCGAAAATGAGTATAGTTATTGATATAGAAGACTAAAAATGAATTGTAAATTATGAAGGAAAAAGATGAAATAAACATTTTAAATTTGTGTCTCATTTGTAGTCTTATTATCTTTCCATGTTGACCATCCCTATGTTTGTTGTACTTGGTAATTTAATCTGTTCAAGGCATCTTTAAGATTTTTTAATTTGGATTAAATATATTAATTTCATCCTTTCATACAACTCTTCCCATTAGCACTAAAACGTTACAACTCTTCCCATTAGCACTAAAACGTTATCTAGGAATGATATTTAGAAACTACCTAGTACCCCGAAAATTGTAATCATTTGTGGTATATATTACATTTTCTCATGATTAATAGAAGTTTTTACTCATTGAACAAAAACTAGTTTTTTCTATCAATGTTTAGCATTAACTATTCTATTCATGCTAGATAGATTGTAATAGGCACTTATGGGTCCCCTATAATCCATTAATAGCTTCATAGTTCACATTATGTAGAATTGTACCATTGATAGAGTTGGGTTATAGACACGATATTACTCCTAGGAAATATATTACTACTTTAACATTCATGCTTCTGTTCTATAAATGGTGTTACGTTCCATATCTATATATATATATATATATATATATATATATATATATATATATATATATATATATATATATATTATGGCCATGAAAAACATAATGTGAATATATATATTGGTGTTTTCATTTGTGTGTTTGTGTGTCTATATATACATTGTGTTTTGCATGGCCATGATATTGCATATCAATTCAAGGAGCTATAGTGCATTATATTGGTAGCCATGATTTCTCCTAGTCACCTTGGGTATGATTACCTTTGAGGTGATATAAATATATGTTTCAATGATAAAAAATTGTAGGCATTTTCTATTTGCTTCATATATCAACTCTTTCTTCATGACAACCCAGTACTATACATTTTCATAATGTGATTCATTCATCACTTCCACTTGGAACCACATACCTTCATCTATTATACTTAGATTTGTCACCATAGGCCTGAAAGCGGACATACTAATGATATATTACGAAAAATAATATATATTTTACCTCAAAAATTAGTCATTTTGAACTCAATCGCTCCTTCGCTAGGTATAAGAGAAACTGAACATTCATTGCTAAGTAGAAACTACTGGTAGAGCATTAATTTTCTTTAACACAACCTACAAGACCCTACAAAGTACGAGTTATAAGGAGATTAAGAAAGGATTGGTTGGATATGATGCATGATGAGCTTTGGGACTTGTGCATGACATGTTTCCTCCATGTTCTAGGCACAAAACCTATCTCATTCACTACTCCATTTTTATTATAAAGGGAAGCTTCACGGGGGACATCACTTATCTAGAGGGTATTATAGGATTATGCTACTATAGTACAATTAGAGAGACATCCTTATAAATATATTGTTGGTATATCCACATTTGAGAGAAAGCTAAAGAGGAGCCTAGCTTAGTGTTGAATGGTTGTACCACAATCTCAAGGTAACATACCTTTCTTGTAGTTTTTTCTAATTTATAGATTTATGGTAATTTTTCCTTCCAGTATATGTGATCTCTAAATTTTTCATATTTTATATTAGTAAGTCAAATTGAATAAATTTTGTAAATATTTTATATTAGTAGATTTAATTTTCCTTGAATAAATTCTCTTCAATTTATTTATATATTTTATTTGTTTCATGCCTAACAAAAAGAAGAAAAGCATATGATAATATTTATTTAATTTGTTTCATGCCTATGGAAGAGAAGAGAGTTATATAATAATATTTATGCATGGAAGTGTCTTACTTCAACAACTTAGAGTAGATCTAAAAACTATATTAACTTTCTCCTTTCACGGTTTATCATATATAGAATGAAAAGAATAAATTTAATAGGAAATCTATTTAAATATTGTAAACTTTTATTAATAATAGAGTTTATATGAAATAATAATAGATTTTTCGTTAATTTTAAAAATAAAGCATATTCAAAATTATTTAAAATTATTAATGGCTATGTCATTAAAAACAAAAAACTTAAAAATTTGGTTAACTTAAAATACACTATTTGATAATTTAAATGATATTTAAAAAAAAAAACTGATAAACTTGATTACCACCACCATAAAGTAAATTACTTTGATTATTAGAATTATTAGAATTAAGCATAAAGTAAATTAAGTAAATTATTAAGCTTAAGGATATAGGTTAATATTAAACGAAATTATGCATACAAGCAGACATTATTTGGATATTAAGAATTTGGCTTCTTTGATCCATAAAATGCGTATAAATTTTTTTGGTGAAAATCACATGTAAGAAAATTTTGTCTCTACAACAAGCTACTGTGGTTCATCATCAAAATAAGATAAGAAATCTGATTAAAAAACCTGTTTAAATAGATAAAGAAAGCTCCAACTAGCAAGTATAAAATAATAACTAGAATAAGAAATTAAATTAAATTTTATCATATTTTATTATATTTAATTTTAAATTTATTATATTTAAATATAATTTAATATTAATAATTTTTAATAATTTAATATTTATATTTTTTAATATAATTTAATATTTGTATTATTTTAATACTTTAAATTATATGTTATATAATTATTTCGATGTTAAAGTTGTAACTAAGTGCATATAGTGAGGCTTCTGCATTTTCACTGTATGTCCTAGGCATGTTTTTTTTTTTTCTTTCTAAATATTTAAATGCAAACCTATCGATTAATTGGGTGGCATACACTACTTAAAGAGTATCCTCGATGCTGTCGTAAACTTTCCGTACAATAATACTTCAATAGTTTCATTGATGCTTTTGTAAACTGTATGTACCGAAAAGCATCAAGGTGTACACCTCAGGCCAAAGGGGGCATATTTTAAATCTTGTGCAAGTTGCAGTTGGAGAAGGGGTTAATTATTTTGATAATAGCTTTCGTGACTTTTGACAGTATTCAATAAAGCCTTCAGTGACTTTTGTCTCGACAATTAGGGTTGGTCCGATTTGACTCAGAGTGAAGATATTTAGTCTTAATTTGCATCTCCATGATTTATCAAATTGGAATTCAATGGAAACAGGCCCTTTTCAGGTTTTTTCTACAGAAAATGGCGATAATTAGTAGCTTGGTGAGCGTGATTATCTAGAGTCGGCTTACAAATTAGCGGCGGCAAAACGAATAGAACAAAGGCTGTACAGTGATTCAAAACACAACAGTTTAACAAAACAGGAAACAAGAGATCCTGTCAGAAAAATCTGCGGTGCAAAGCCATTGACAACTTATGTGATTGCCAGTTCCATGTTCTTACTGACCGAATCCTTTGAAAATATCGTACGGTATCAATGGTTCTGATGGTTCTGATGGCTTTGCATTTGCCATCATTGACTAAGGAAAAAAAAAAGGCAGCAGGACCCCTCGCAATGTTTGAGAGGTACCTAAAGTTGGCCGTATAATTACTACATACTCAGTATTCCAGACCCCAAGGGACACCTATATTCCAGTATTGGTCGATCGACTTTCCTTCTTAAATTTCTTTGATCCGGGGATTTCCATACCCCATGATTTATTTATTGTAACATGGGAGATATAGAGTTTATTTTGAGAGCTAGTTGTTACAGGCGCCATTTATTCAGTTGAAATTTTTCTTTACTGTAATATGGAAGATATAGAGTTTATTGAGACCTAGTTGCTTTAGGCGGGATTTTTCCTTTGAAAAAAGAATTCATTGAATTTCTCTCAAGGACAATGAGCTGATAATCTGCATCCTGGGGTTTGAGACTCAGATCAGATCACTTCATGCCTAACAAACCCTAGAATGCAGATTATCCTCTCGTCGTTCATGGCAACAACAGAAGCGGAGTTCCGTGGCTAGTTGCTCACCCAAGAACTGTACTCTCTGAATTTTCCACAGTCTGTCGATGTCAGCAAATTTCAGGTCACATTATTCGCATTTCTTAAATGTTTCCCACCATTTATGCGTTGTTATGGATTTCTGTTAAATAATTTTTCTCTCTATTTTTTTTGAGGGTTCGCTCCGGGAAATGACTTGGTTACTCTGACAATCTGAATGAGTGAACCTTTTTAATAATCGAAAATTGAAACTCTAATTTATTTGTTCTGTTGCTGAAGCTGGAAGCTAATTTCATTGAATTTTGGAGAAATGTTTTAGTCAGACGCGTTTGGATTTCTTCATAACGCGACTCGTATTGATATGGGGAGAAACCGCATAGTAAAAGGGCGCTCTCCCGCATATCGTTTTTATTAAGATGTATTAACCCTATCATAAATTTATGTGCTTGATAATGTTACCACGCTTAGGTTTCGTTAACAATGTATAATTTAAACAGTGGTAAAGTGTTAATATCATCTTGAGTAGTCTTTAGTAGTTTGATTGTTAACCTTGCACAATCGAAGTGCTCTTAAGGTTTTTGATGGTGCTGAATCCATATAAAATAAAAAAACCAGTATAAATAACAAAAACCAAAATTTTACCTAAAACTTTTTCAACTGCACGGTATTCCGTGAAAATGGCCTACAATAGTTTTCTCATCGTTGTTTCATTATAAGATAATGATCTTTCTCATGGGATTCTGTTATTCTTCTTATATGATTTCAAATTTCACTATATATTTTTGTTTATTGGGATATAATTTAAAAAGTTTTCTATATAGTAAAAGCAGCGATCTCTGTGATGAGAATAGTAGAGAAGTTTTAAGCTTTTATTTCTTTTAATGAATTTTGTTTAAGTTTTGAGTTATAACTTTACATATTTTCTCAATGTTATTAATTTATATGTATTTAAAAATTTGGAATTATAAATAATTAAAAATAATAATGTCATAAAAGAAATATAATAATTAAATTTCATCCTTGATTTATTTTAATATAATCCATGAACGAAAACTGTCAATTCATTTTTGATGCAGAGCATCCTTATATCGAGAGAATATGGTACACATGAATGAAGATTTGTAGAAAACGTTTCGACACTAGAGCGGCGTAACATTGGTGATGAACATATGCAGTGGAAATAAACTTCGGAGGAGTTTTTAAAAGAAATATCTTTTTGTGATCAGAAAGTGCACTCACGGGCAGAGCAGCAGATCAAAAAGCCTGTGAAGTTAAAATAACTTTTCTAAAAGTAGGGTGTGGATATTTTAATACAATAGCGATAACTATATAGTTCTTGCATCTTTTAATACTTGTCGATATGTTTACGCGATTAACTCAGTGCAAGGTCCATGTTTTGTGGTTATTTCGTTTCTTTATATGATCTAGTCTATTTGTTGTACACTTGAACTAAACCTTTCATGCTGCAGAAATGTTCTATAGTATGGAGGTATGCCAAAGAAGCCTGCGGAGTGGGTAATGTGTTGGAAGTTTGAATGTGCGTGGAAGAAGGAAGAATGCAGAAGAGACATTATTAGTAATTAGTAATAGGGTGATTAAGACATTCTTGATTGTGTGGTTTGATTTTTCAGATTTGCTGGAAAAAAGTGGAGAAAATGGATATTAAGTTTACCTCGTTTTCTTCACATCCTCATTCTGCAAAGATTCTCAGCTTAATACACATATTCTCTCACACAACTAAATTTGTAAAAGTTCAAAATCATACCATCCTATGCTTATTTTGTATTCGTTTGCAACTAGTAAACCTTTTTGATTGGTTTATAACCAATAAAGCTTCCTTAATTTTTTTAAAGAGGGGAAATGTGGGTGGAGATGGGAAGTGGGTAATAGCGATCCCTCTCTCCATTCTACAATCTACTTGGACAAACACTAACCTGTAGAACTCTCTACACCTTCTTGATTGGTTAGGAACTCGTAATCATTACACAATGATATGATGTTTTCATTACACATTGATTTATGGAATAAATATTGAAAAGTCTTATATTTATATGATTAAACCTTAATTAATTTGTTGATATTTTTTAATTTAAGTTGTAAAAGGTTGCTATGTGCTCAAGGGAACATGTGTGGAGGGGAAATGTGTGCAGAGGTGTGAAAGTGATGTGATAAAGCTTCTCCATCACATCTATCCAATTTTCTAAGGCATATACTAGCTATAGAGTCTTATGCATGTTCTTGATCTTTTTATCTATTCATAGAATAAATTTCGAAAATACTTACTTTCACTGGGAGAGAAGATGGAGGTTTTTCTAATAGGAAGAGTAAGTCTTATAAAATATGGAAAACACTACGGTCCATGCCTTGTCCTCAAGAAAAAGACTTCATGATTTGCTTACAAGTACTAAGCCTTAATTAATTTTTTAATAAGTGCTTATTTGATTTTATGTGACAATCCATTCTCCCACACAACTCTTCTTTCTCACATACATTAAAATAACACTCAATTTAAAGTTAAAATAATTTCATGTTTGTTAAAGAAAGTTAAATCTATGCCATTCTGCCAAACATATCCCCTCTTCCACACTTCCTTCATTATTCACAAGATCCCTTGCTCCATACACCTATTTTCCCACATAGTTGAATCCATAGGAGCTTAATATTAAAAAAATAAGTTAGGACCTCTCCATCTCTCTATTCCTGTTTTATTTATTCGTAACTAGTAAACCTTATTAATTTTCTTACAAGGAGTAAGCCTTAATTAAATTTTTAATATGCACTAATGAGGTTGATTGAGTTCATGTGAGTTTATGTGTGGAGGAAGAATGTGCAGAAAGATGTGAAAGCAGGGGAATAGAGGTTCCTCCGCACATTTTACAATCTATTGGGCCAAATAGTAGTTGTGAAGCTCTCTACATCTTCTTCATTTGTTTGCAACACAATGTTTTATTAAGAAATTGAACGATGTGCTTACATGTAGATTTTCCAAATAAATGTCCAAAAAACTAGAGAATATTCCATTATTTTGTTAATATCAAGTAATCTATGTTGTAGAAGGTTATTATGTGCCAAGGGAGAATGTATTTGAAGGTGTGGAAGTGACATAATAAAGGTTATCCCATACATATTCCTCTTTCGTACATTCTTAGAATGTGCTACAATGAATATTGGTTGTGAATTCATCTACCCGCTCTTGATCTGTTTACAACCAATAAATTTTTTTATGGACTCATCTTGGTTATGTTTCAATTCGCTGAATAAATATTGAAAAGACTTATGTTTACTTGGAGAGAATCTTTTTTTAACTATAGGATTATGTTTTAATTAATTTTTTAATTTTTTGTAATATATGTCGTGAGAGGTTGGCTGAATTTATGTGATATTTTGTTAAAATGATCTTGTGAAACATGAAAAAAAGTATATCAAAATAGGTCAAAATTGATCTTTCAGAGTGAAGATTTTTTTTTAGAAAGAAGAATGTGTGTGGTGGTGAGGAAGTGATGTGATATAGGTTCTCCCACACATACACTTCTTTTGGAGTGTATGGAAAATGTTTGTGGAGGTGTGATATGGAGGGAATAAAGGTTCTTCCACACAAATCCCTCTTGCACACATCCTTTCAACATAAACACTTTTGACCAAAGAAAAAATGTCATCAATTATTTGAGCATCTCTTAACTTCTCCTGGAAAACAAACTAAAATGAGGGCTTTACATTTAATTCAAATATTGAATATTTCTTTAATTGTATCACATTGAAGAAAATAAGTGTTGTGCGGGATGTTCATAAAGTACAAAAGTGGGGATTGCATGTGTTGTCTTAAAAGAATAACCATCATTCAACCCCTTCTGCAATTGCAAAAGCATAAAGGAATTTAGTCTTACACTTAATTGATTCCTACAACAAAACATGCATCCAAAAGTAGTAAATGTGGTTTAAATTTATATTAATTACTTAATTAAAAAAATTTAGATCACTCTAATCAATAAAAGAAATTTATATATAATATAAATGTTCAAAGTATATACCTGAAAATTTATACAAAACATTGTTTGAGAAATCATCAAAAAATTGATGAAAATACTCATAATTTGAACACAGTAATATGTCTTTGTGATAGAGAAGTCTTAAATAGCAACGAGATTCAAATGCCAATCATCACAACTATGATTAAAATAAATAATTCAGATGAAACAAACATCTTAGATCCAAAAGTATTTTCTAATGTTCATTTTCAGTATGATTAATAATAGAACATTAGATATAATATCAAATATTAAAAACTAACATCAAAATATTTGCAACACATTATCTCAAAATTATCCACAAAATTATTCACAAAATAAGGGAGAAAAATCTAAATTTGAACAAAGTAATGAGTCTTTTTGCTAGAAAAATTTAACACTAACCAACATCGTTATAATAGCAAGAACTCTATTTAGAATTAAATTCCAATAGTCATAGTTATGATTAAAATAAATACTAGAAATGGAATAGAAACTAAAACTATTACCAAAATTAATGCCAAAAAATTATTTTCATTTTGATAAATAACAAAATATAAAATATAATATAAAACCTCAAACATATTCTTAAAAACTACTGTAAAACATTATCATAAAATTCTACACAAAATTGATGAACAAAATTATAATTGGAACAAAGCAATTATTCTTTGTGCTAGAGAACTATTGAAAAATCTGCAACACAATTACAATAAGAAGATTTCTTTTCATATTCAAATGGCAATCATCATAGCTATGCTTAAAAAAAATATTAGATGGACAAAAATTCTAAGATCCAAAACTTTTGTGTTCATTGTCATTGTGATCAATAACATAACATTAGATACAATATAAAATTTGAAAGCATATTCTTAAAAAATTAAGTCCAATTAATGCTTTTGGATAATTGTAGAATATCAAGTCCTATACAAGATCTTAATAAAAGCAATATCTCATAATTCTTCACAAAATTGGTGAAAATAGTTAGAATTGGATTAAAGTAATCAAAATTGGAACCAAAATTAAATACAGACTTCGCAATCCCTGATATATGGCGATTGATGGCTTTTTATAGCGTATCTGGCTTAAATCAGTAACGAGAATCTTTTGATACTTCAATCTAGCAGATCATTCGGGATGTCGTTCTCGAATGGTATCTCTTTAACCATCTTCCCCTGCATTTCAAAGAATAGTAATAGTTTTTCATTAATAAATTAAGTACGCATATAAAATATTAATTCATTTATGAAACACGGGTATGTGGGAAAATGATGGTATGTGTAGATGGAAGGCATTATGTAACAGAAACTACATTTAGATATTAAACCATTTCAAATGTTTTTTTTTTTTTTTTTTTAATAATAATAATAATGTTTGATGCCTAAAGAATGATCCTTAATTTCGCAAAATGCATTGGTCCTAATGAGGACTAGGATTGGGCTCCTCTGAACCATAATGTGAAAAATATACCTGCAAGGAAAAACTAAAAACTTCATTCATGATTTACCTTAAGTTATAATAAGACAATAAAAAAACCTAAATAACTAAATAGTAGTAAACATAAAAACTAATGTTCCAATATTTAAGATCACCCACAATATGTGAAAGCATAGAACATGATTGTTTTGATATCTAGTTTTCTTTTGTTTTGAAGACATTTTTCCACCATTGTTTGAATCAAATATTTCATCAAAGTGACTTGTATTTCCATTTTTACATGTTCATTGAATATCTCTTTATCAATTTCTCTAGCATCTTCTTCAAATTAAACAACTAAGAAAAGTAATTGGTCATTTTCTAATTTCCTTTGTGGTAAAATAAATTATAATATCAAACTTTGTTGCTTTTTATTATTTTGGCTTCACCAATTCATCCATTAGTGCATCTTTCGAAATTAATTTAAACTCACATGTGATGAGTGGACCATTTAGATATCTACCACCTTGATAAAGAAATCACCTCTTCCAATGTCTATGTTTTCACATTTATAAATGATGTTATCTAGTGTCTTGATTCCCTCAAACCATCTAGTTTTGACTTGGTTCATTAGATTAACATTTGGAGTCCTTGATTTTTTTTCTCTAGATTAGAGAATAAATCAAGCCTCTCACTAAAAGTAAGTAAGTCATTGTGAAAAAAAATTATATGTACTTTAATATCACTTTCTTTTTTTAAAACTAGAACGGGTATATTTTATTCATAAAGAGGTTTGGTTGGGCCTAAGCCTAATCAACCATCATTACACAGCATTGTAATGCAACTTGATTTCTTCCTGATTTAAAAAATTTCACGGATTATTGAATGCTTGAATGGAGAGTGCTTTCATCATTTATGCTGGGATCTCTCAGGGAGAGAAGGCAACCTTTGTTTTCCATGGAATCCACTTCACTATTCGAGCTTCTGAGATTGTGGAAAAATTGGAAGGAGGCGAAGTCAAGTAGAATGATATTTAATCTTCTCAAAGACTTATTGAGAACGGCGTTATTAAACTGATCCTTCGAGTTGAACTTTTCAATGAGAATTTACGAGTCTCGGAATTCTTGGCAATCTTTGATGCCTCTATCGCAAACAATTTGGAAATCTTTTGTGAGACCAAGAATTTATGTCTTGTTGTTGGAGAAGTAATCTTTTCTTGAGTTGTCAGGAGAGTAGATGATGCCGCCTTCTCCCACTATCCCAGGATTTCCCTTGGAAACACGGTCAAAGAACATTGTTGTTTTATTTTGTTTCCTCTACCATTCTTGAAAGCCGTCATCTGGTTCTCTTAGTCTCCAATGTGGGTTGGGGAGGGGGAGGATCAAAGGTTTTTCCTTATATTGGGAGCTAAGGAAATTTACCCAAATCTTTTTAGAGGGAAGGAGTGAAATGTCAGTTTTGTGAGATTGCTAGAATACAGATTCAAGAAGGAGAAATTTTTCTTTGGCAGCTACCTTTGCAGGATGACATGGAGTATCATTGAAAGTCAAGTCATTCCGGGCAAGCCATATTTTCCAGCACTCAAATTTGGGGATGGAGAGCCACACTTGGTGCCAAAGAGATTTTTTGGGGATGTTGTGAGGGTAGTTTTGGAACCATGAAGTGTAAATTTCAGCCATAGAGCATTGTTGGGGAAGACTAACCTTTGAGCCAAGGAGAGTAATTTCTGAGACCTCCTTAGCGAAGATGCAGTCAATGAAAAGGTGTGTGGCCGTCTCGCTAGAATTTATGCACAACACACATCTGTGAGGTCCAGCAATATTTATTTTTGTCAATTTATCTCCTGTCAACACCTTTTTGTGCATGAGATTCCAAAAGAAAAAATTAACTTTGGGGAGCCCAGATGAGTTGCAAACCTACTTCCAAATTTTGGGGGAGTGGATTCTGTATTTTTTTGGTTGCAATGCGTTATAGCCTGAAGCAATAGTATAGTGCCATAGCAACCCCATCCCCAATTGTCTTGACAGTCTTTATGGACAGGCGCAGCGTCAGTGAGGAGAAATTTGAGCATTGAGAGATGAAGATGCAAGTGCTCTGACACCATTGGGAAATTCCAAGCCTGCCAATTTCCTTTACTGTCCCAATCAGAAATGTCGAAAAATTTGTGATTTCCTACGTTGAGGAGATAGTAACGTAAATAACTGATTTCATCATGGGTGTTGAGAGAAGTGCAGTCCCTATTGCGATCTTCCCACAGGAGAATTTTTTTCCCATTACTTGGTATTCGATAGAGGTTGGTTTTGAACAAGATGATGCTCTTACGACAAAGGTTCCATTTCTGCGTGCCAGGGGTAGTGTTACCGATTGATAAAAGTATGAGAGGGACACCGTGCACATACTTGGATCTGAGCATTTCAGTAACAGGGTGAGAACGGTCAGCGTATGATTTCCAGAGGAGCTTGTAGCCCAGAGCAAGATTGGCAAGGGAAGGATCTCTGATTTGGAGTCCTCCATCATTAACTGGTCACTTTACAAGGTCCCGGTTTGCTAGATGAATTTTTTGTTGGTTGCATTTGCCCCCTTGCCAGAGAAAATCTCTCATGAAACTAGATATTTGCTCGATAACATATTTTGGTGCAAGTAAGAAAGAGGCTGGTAGATAGGAAGGGCGGCCAACACTGTTTTTATTAAGATTTTTTTCCCTTCCTTGGTTAGCCAAAAACCTCCCCAAGAGACAATATTGCTTTGATATTGCTGATTATACCTTGCCACATGGATCTGTTATTGACTCTAAAGGTAAGAGGTAAGCCAAAATATTTTATGCTGTCCCATTGGGTGAAGCCCTAGAAACCAACAATCTAAGAAATGCAATTGATATTATGTTGATCCACATTCCACCCATAGGCAGAGCTCTTCCTATCATTTATCAAAACTCCAGAGGCTCTGCAGTAGCATTTTAGAACAAAGTCGAAGGATTTTGGCTATTCGGGTAGAGGCTCCACCAAGAAGAAGGGAGTCATCCAAAAAAAGAGCATGATTTATAGGCTTCAATCCATTAGAAGTTCGAATTCTGGGGAGGGCACTAGAGTTCATTTCAGCAGCAATTTTTCTACTTAGTGTGTCCACCATCAGAATATACAGGAAAGGGGATAGCGGGCATCCTTGCCTCAGGCCTCGTTGATCTTGGAAGTAAGATGCAGGACCACCATTAACTAGAGGGGAAATCCAGGGTTTTTCGGTGCAGGCTTTGATGAGATTGATGAACTAAGAGGGGAAGCCGAAGGATTGAAGGACTTTGAAATCAAAGGAGAGGTTGACCCTGTCAAAGGCATTGGCCATGTCGAGTTTGATCACCATCCCCTTCTCTTTATTTTTTCTTGCTGAATTGAATTTCTTCTTGCACTTAGATGACATTGTCCAAGATATGTTTGCCTTTGACAAACCCCCCTTGAGGGCTGGAGATTAATTTTTCAAGCAGGGGTTTGATTCTGTTTGTAAGGATTTTGGCCAAAATTTTGTAGGAGGTATTGCAAAGAGATATGGGTATGAATCTACTCAAGGTTTCAGGATTGACTTCTTCTGGGATTAAGTCCAGGAAGGTTGAGTTAATGCCTCCCCCAACCTTTGCTTTGCAGAAGAAACCTTTTATCATTTTCATCAAATCTGTTTTGAGAATGTCCCAGCAAACTTTGTAGAAGTGTATCGAGAAGCCATATGGTCCAGGGGCCTTATCTGATTCCATTGCCCAAATAAATTTTTTAATTTCTTCTCCAGATAACGGTTTGAAGAGAGCTTGGCTATCTTCTTGATTGATGAGGTGGGGGGTGTTTGAGAAGAGATCTTCTGTGTCTTCTACACTGCCTTCATTCCCAAGCCCATACAGGTTTTTGAAGTGATTTTCAGCTATTGATTTAATTTGGTCGAACTTATTGCAAATTTCTCCATCTGCAATTGTGATCTCATTAATATGGTTGTGGGAGAGGCAGGATTTGTATTTTCAGTGGAAGAATGAAGTATTCCGATCTCTAGCCTTGAGCCACAAACTGCGAGATTTGAGTCTCCAGAATTCTTCGTCCCTTCTGAAGGAGCGGTGGGTATTGCTTTGGAGTGAAACCTCTTTTTTTAGGATATTAGGGGTGATATTAAGGTCTTCGATACCCATTTGAAATGTTTCCAGTGACTGCACTTCTTCATTTCTCTGTTGAGAAGGAGTTTTGGAAGGTTTCCTTAACCACTCTTTGCAGGCCTTTTTTGTGGCTTTTAATTTTTTCTCCCACACAAAGCTTTGGGATCCGTTAATAGGTTTGGCCCAGGCTATTTTGAATATGGCTAAAATACCTTCCTTTTCCATCCAGAGGGGGCTGAACCTGAAGGGGATTGGGCCCAGGTATTCTTTAAGATCCATAAGGAGTTGTATTGGCTTATGTTTTGAGGTGAGTTTGGGGAGAATTTTGGTTGAGATAAGCAAGTTCTCCATTAGCATGGAACTTTGAATAAGAAATTTTTCCAACCGGGTAGATATGTGGTCGGCCCCTGTTCTATTGTTGGTCCAAGTATAGTGGCCTCTCACCGAATTAAAATCAAGAAGGTCCCACTGCTGCTTTATCTCTTCGACCAATGGCAACATTTGATCTATATTACTGTTACCTCCCCTTTTTTCTTTTGGCTTCATGAAAATTTTAAGATCTCCAGCCAAAATGATGTTATTGGGGGAGTGAAGATCTAGAAAGCCAGAGAGGGAGTTCCAGCACTCAGCATAAAAGACAGGAGCATAAAGATTGAATAAGGCAATATTTAACATACTTTCAAGGTTCTTCAGCTCAGTGAAGATCCAGTGTTGGGTCTCATGGCAGTTAAGCAGTTGGAAGTGTTCGTCAGACCAAAGTGTTGCAACATCTCTTGAATATCCCCTCGAGCTGTTTGCTTTGCCAACATTTTTCTTCCATTTTGACTTGCTGGTTTCGAGAAGGGATTGCCCTTCAATTTTAGTCTCTTGGAGCAAGAGGATATTTGGGGGTTCTATTTTCAACAAACCTTTGATGGCTTCGATTTTTGGTTGGTTCCCCAATCCTATGCAGTTCCAAGAGACTATCTGCATAATTTACCAGGTGAGCGATTGGGAAGGCCTCCCTTGGAAGGTCTTTCTCTAGTATCTCTCCCGATCGACATTTCTATTGATCATTGCCTGCCTTGAATTTTTAGCCATTCCACCTCTTCTTCCCTGACGACTTTGTGATATTTCCTGCCTGCCCTCTTCGTGGGCCTCTCATAAGTCTCATCCTCAGAGGAGCTAGAGGGTTCAGCCACTTTTTTCTTTGTTATATCTACATATGAAGGGTTGTTGGGGCTGCCATGGGTGGCACTGAGAGAGGCAGTTCCTTGTCTATCTTTGTTTCAGGGAGGGGCCTCATTCTGTGTCGACATGTCCAGAACTGTTTCTACAAGGTATGGGAGAGAGCTTTCTTTGGGGTTTGGAGTCTCATCCGAGACGACAGAGCTCCTCTTTTCATTTCCTTGTTCTGCAGTGATATTCTTCTTTGTGGATCCTTTCCCATGTGCTTTTGAGTGGCGTGCTTTATGGACCATGGTCCACTGCTCTCCCTTTGATTTATCACTCTGTTCTTTAGCCTTTTTCTTGTAGTATCTCACAAAGTGCCTATAACCGTGGCAGTGTCTTCATTTTAAGGGGAGTTATTCATAGTCCAGCTTATGAATATGAGACCATCCAGTGACTATGAGATTTATTGCTTCCAGAAATCCTTCTTCGAGATCAACCTTGACACATATTCCATCACAGGAATACTGATATTTTTGAACATCTTGGTCAATGTATTTTCCAAGGGAGTTGCAAATGATTTGAAGGTATTTCTAGTTCCAGCAATGCAGAGGGAGATGGGGAAGTCACACCCGTACTGGAATGGCATTGGGCACGTATTGGGTAGGAAAAACATCCGGTGACCACTTGTTTAAGTATAAGCCTTGCGTCCCCATGAAAAATGGCCCATTCCTGAAGATAAGACTTCGATCCTCAGTAGATTCAAACACGAAGACCAAGAAGCCTTTGCTAACGAAGTAAGATTTGATGGCTTCCTTGATTAATGGGGTCCAATTTCTCTTGATCCAGTCTTCTACCGATTTGGGTGAAGGCTAGAGGCCTGTAAGTTGCCCTATAAGGCCTCTATCTGCTAGATTTAGGGCTGTTCTGCATGTTTCCTCCTTCGGGAGGGCCACCGAGGGAATGTTGTCCTTCTTTTTAACAAATTTATGTTTCAGAGCAGATGGAGTCCATTTGTAGTAGGCAACTACCAACTTCTGGAATGCGTTAACCTCAAGAGGGGGGGGGGGAGCTCTAAGCCCCCATCGTGAGCCATGGCTGCTTGGAGGAGCGAGGGCACACAGGTGCAGCAGCAGGCATGCGCAGTGCAGTAGTCGAAGGGTAACAGAAAAAAAGTCTTTCTGAAATTTTGACTTAGTTTCCTTACTTTAATATCACTTTTAACTAAATTGAAAGATGACTTAATTCTCTATTCTAAATGTCACATATTGGAAGTTATTTTCCATGCATGTTCAATAATTTGCAATCTTTCGCATATATTTTTTATAATATATGATTTCACTGTATTAAGGAGGTCAATGGATTTACTAAATCTATGAGGGATACTTGGGTTATAAATTTACAATGGTCGTGCCTATATTGCAAGTGGAGTCATTAATAAATAAATTGGATTTATAACATCTTCGAGCTCTTTTATTCTTACTTTTAGTACTAGGTTTTCTGTTTCATGTTCACTAATGGTACATTCAAGTGCTGTCACTAGTAGTTTGATGCAATTTTATGAGACTTGTGGGTCCAACCCCATAAACATAAAATATTCATTTCTACTTGATCAATAACCTTTTTATTATTAATTTCTACTTTTCCAATTCTCAAATTTTTACCTCCCTTGTCATTGTTTTCGTTTTCAAAGTCACAAGGTGGTCATCCAAAGTATTGAATTATTGAAATTTTTTCTCCATTATTTTGATTTTATGCTAAAACAAGCAGTAACCCAATTATTTTTCATCGCAATATTAACTTCCACACCCATAATTTGTTCATTACTTCCTGCTTTGGGGGGGACTTTAGGAATTGGTTGATTCAGCTGTCTTCTCTGTATTTGGAGTGAATAATTGAGGAGACCCTTTTTCATCTATTCCACCTAATAGCCCATTGTGAACCATTTTTCCAATTTTGGTAGTGTTTCTCATCCTTTTATTGGAGGATGAACTCAGAAAAATACCGAGCGTGCAAGGTGGATATTTTTGCATAGGATTTGTGCCTCTTTGTTTATATTTTTCTTATTTTCTAACATTGTCTTCTTTAGCAATTTATTCATTGTCCATTTTTAGCTCTTTGTCTCTAGTTGGTGCACTCTAAAACTCCTCATATTTCTCCATAACTATTGTATACAAGCTCCCCTACTTAACAATACTTAGGGGTGTGGTAAATAAGCCTCACAGGGTATTCACTCAATGAACCTCTGACATATCTCTTGCATTCATGGCATAGTAAAAATCACCCTTAATTTGAATTCAAAATGTAAAATGCTTATAAAAATTACGTTATTTAACTAGCTACGAATACAGACTGAGCATACCTTCCCAATTTAAGAAACCCCTACTTTTAATAGATATTGTGTGTATCCATTTTTTCATTAATATTTTGTATACCCATTTATATTTTTTCATTGACTTTGAGGTCAAGTTTTTCTACCTCAAAATATAAAAACCCTTTACCTGCTATTACATGCTCAATATATTATGCCATGTTTTCCTCAACATATATTCCCAAATATGAATGCATGTGGTATGATATTTCTCCACTAGTCAAACACTCATCTTAAGCCTTCTAGATCAAATCCTCAGCGAGCTTCATCGTCACATAATTTAAAATAATTTAAAGACCTTGCAATCTCTACAACATGAGAATAATTATTCACAGTGACTTGTGTAATAGAAAATGGAAGAAAAATATTTTTTTTTTCCTTTTTATGTTCAAATGTAACTATCTAGGCACTATATTTCATGTATACTCCAACAACATAATAGCTATCTATAACAAATTTTGGTGCCATCAATGGATTACCTTTAAATCTGTAAATTCAAATTACCATACTATTTTCTATTTCTTCATGCACCCCTTTTCCCAGAGGAAAATGTGGACGTACATAGATAATTAATGTAGCTCTTGTCTACCTATCATGTAATTGATTTTCTCTATAAAGAGATCTTAGATTAGAAAAAAAATTAAAGAAGATTTCTACTTCCACAGTATGGGATACAAAAACTAAGTTTGTTCTTCATTGGGTTTGAATTTAGGTTTATAGGGTAAGTCATGGAAGACATGGTTGTAGATGAGGGTTGTTATATACACCATCATAAAGAATATATTTCCACTATACAAATTGTCCAACTAAAAAGATAATTCATTGGATAAGGGATCAACTAAGTCAAATAAAACATATTTTTTGTATGAGTAATAAATTATCTAGGGAATGGATTTTCGAACATTCATTGTAGGTTCCAGGCCCATTATGAAAGCACAAATACAACTAAATTATTTAAACCACTATCTAAAATAAGAAATTTCTAGAATGGAAATATCAAAAACAACTTGGGAAGTTGGGGAAATGAATTCTCAAATAATGTTCATCCCTCCTGCTTGTGACTCAAGGAAACTATCTTCTTCTAACTATTTGAAGCCCTTGTTTAGCTTTGGTATCTTCAATATCCATTTGAATGCCTTTGGAGTAAAAGGAATTGGGGTATTCTTCACTGTTAGCATAATCTTTCTTGTTCTTGAATCAAAATTGTTTGCACACAAATAAATTATTTATCTGAAATGAAATACTTCTGGAACATGTACGACATTCACAAATACACTAGTACAAATATATTATTATTCTTGTCTTTCATTCCAAGGTTCACATACCACTCTTACATAATAGACTAGAAAAGTTCTCATCAATATGAACAAGTGATTTAATCGTATCAGTGCAAACAACTTGTTTCCTTCCTCGTGTAACAATTTCTGCTTTGTACTTAAAAATAATCTCTTAATCTATAATGTTCTTAATGCCATTTAGCTATAGATTTATCGGTACACTATGTAATCACCAGTTGTTACTATTTCACGTGTGAAATATATTATACATGAAACTCTCAATAAATATCAATTGAATATGCCAAGCCGACTTTTACGAGAAGTGGTCGAAATACATCTCAAAATTCTAAGATAAACTTATCCATTTACTTTTCGTTTTTTCTCGTGCTTTAATATTGTTAATATATGTACCCTAAGTGAAAAATATTTACAAACTAAATAAATGTTATTTCTTTGTGATTAAAACAATTAACATGCATGTTGGCAATAATTACTTACTCTCAGTTGAAAAGCGTGCAAGCACAACTATAAAAAAATATTGTGTGAAGAGGCGGTCATCTACCTCTACTACGAAGTGAGTTGATGGTAGCCACCACTATTTTGATGTCGACTCTCTTTTTGATAAAAATGACCTTTTGTACATGGAAACACCTCCTATTTCTGCAAGGAAGGAGGGAATTAGATATTTCTTCTTACTCCTTGCTCCATCAAGGAGATCATCGTCAAAGTGTTATTCGTTTGAACTTGACTACAGTGAGAGTTGTAATGGAGTGATTTCAGCTCGACCATTATCAAGCTCATTCATCCTGGTAGGAGAGTGTGTTTGCAAGCTTCTTATCGTATGTGGGCCTACTCCTTCAATGGATGAAAAGGCCTAGATTCTACCTACGTATTGTATTCCAACATATTAATGGGCTTTTAAATTATTACTAAGTCCTTGTGAGCTTTACAGTAAATAGTTGGGTTGTTCCGGGGAGCTTTTGCAGAGTGGCCATAAGGATCATTTTCACTCATTTTCATTTTCTTAGTGGAAGGACCTCATTTTATTCCCAGCTACTTCAGGGACATCCTCTGACGGCTAAATAAAAAATTCCAGAACTGAAGTCCATTCCCTTTGAAGAATGCTTCTTCCAGAAAGAAAAGTATTATAACTATATTCTTCCCTCAATTTCTCTCTATAAGGGTTTCTTAATGAGAAGGAAGGGGGTATTGAGGCCTTCTACAAAATTATTCCTTAATAGTTTTATGGGCCCTTCCTTATTTCTAAATTTCACCCTTCCTTACCAATCATACATGCATTACTTACCCCATATAATGAACCAACAACCATTCATACCTTCTGAATCCATGAATCTACACTCCCTGTGTACACCTACTATCATGTCTTCCTTTTCAACACTGATAAGCCTCCTACTATTTTTTTCCCTCAATTGTGCTACATAGACCCAATTCAAGAAAGTTTTTCTTTATTCCTTGAATTTATTGGTTGGATAGAGTGTTAGCCCTTACCTCCGAAGGGGCTTTCATATGAGCTTGAAGTTCTTGCTCAAATAGGCTAGATTCCCTGAAGGAGGCAGTACTCTCTGACCCCTAAGGGGGAAGGATATATTGCTACCCCCACCCTTGGGATTTATGAGTAGAGGCATAAAGTGATTCTCCGTGCCTAAAATAAGTGATGCTCCCCCAACAATTTTGATCTTGAAAGACCTTCTCCTTACAACTCTCTTGACTAGGTAACCATTCTTACAGATATTGACTGTAGGTAAACTGTTATTACCACTGATGCATATCTTGAAGACCATGTCGTGCCTCTCTTAATGGTGTACTAAGGTATGGCAAGAATAAGAAAAGTAATATGGCAGCCAGGGGTATGAGATCGATCAACAAGACCGATTAATTCCATGATCATGACATGAAAGGATAGCTACTATCCCCATTTGTATATAAGTCCAGCCTTGAGGTGGGTTATATTCCTCGCATGTATAATCATTAAGTTAGGTGAATTTTATTTCTCTACTCCTTGCCCTCCCTTCGGTCAAGCAAGCAGGATACCCTCTTATCGCTTGTTTTTTAAGAAAAATCTGAACCTCAATTAAGTCTTTGTAGGATGGGACTTGCTTAGCCTCAAACCATACATTATTGAATGAGGTTCAATTTGGATGGGTGATTATTCCATTCCATAGGTCAATGTGAGTGTTCGGTGAGAGAGAGTGATCTATTTATTCATATACACCAAAGTAGCTCCCACTACGGAAAAGGTCAAACTGATTCCGACACCTGATAAAAAAAGAACAGTTGACCACACGATGCCTTATTACACATCAATTCTTCAATTCACTAAAACAATGTTGAAAAAACTAGCCTTGTCCACATATTTTCCTCATAAAAAAGATTTTTGTATGTCAAGGAACATTATGTTTCTGTATTATTTTTATTTGTTTACGACTATTAAGTCTTAATTAATATTTTGATATCCATTAATCAACGCCTTGAGAGTCTATAAAATTTCTCCAAAATGTTACTAAAAAATGGGGTAGTCTTCAAAAGAAGTCTATGAAGGGGGGATGTGTGTGGAGGTGTGGTACTGAGGGAATAAAGGTTATCCTATGAAAATCCCTCTTTTGTACATCCTTTCAATATGCTATGATAGATACTCAATGAAGATCCCTTTACACGTTCTTGATTTTTTTTAAACGAATAAATTCCATTAAGCATTGGAACAATGTCTTGGTTGCATGTTGATTCAATGAAATATTGCAAAAATTAATATTTTATAATATGGATGCATATAAGCCCACGAGGCTTAGGATTCACGGTGATTGGGTGCACTGTTAAGGAACTCCTTACGATAGGTAATTAGTTCAACTCCTTCGTGGGTCTTACAAAAAAAATTAAAAAATGGAGGAAAACAATTTTTTTCATTTTTTTACAAACAATAATCATTGCACAATGCATTAGAGTAATCTCCATTAAGCATTTGAATGATTTCATGATTGCGTGTCAATTAGCTAAATAAATGTAGAAATGTCTTTACATTTACTGATAGAGAATATTTTTTCAATAGTAGGAATAAGCCTTAATTAATTTTGTTAATACTAGGTGCAAAGTCCTACATATGTTCTGGATTTGTTTCCAACCATACTCATTACTCAATGCATTAGAGTAAATGTTATTTAGCACTTTAACGATGTCTCGATTACACATCAAATAAGTACTAGTTGCACTATCACATCTCTTATATATATTTATATACATTTAATAACTATACTTATATTTAATAAAAAAATATATTCTTCTAAGCATCTAATTAATCCTTAATTAAAATTTTAATAGATGTTAGTCCACACCACAAGAGATTGATTAAGTTGATGTGACAATTTTGTGTGTCAAATACCATTGAAATTAGCGCTTTGTAGTGTTTCTAATTAACCTCACTTTACAGTTTTAGTTATATTGGTTTCATTGACTGTCTTTTTCATGCATCATATTAAAACGAGTTCATACCTATTTAGTAGAAATGTTGTACATGATGGACGCGTGCGAAGAATTTTGTAGAGGTGCAGACGTGGGGAACTAGGGAATAAAGGTTCTCCGACACATACCCATTTTAACACTTCCTCCCACATTTATTGAATCTTACAGGACAAACAGAGTTCCACTGTGACATGACTCGACACCTTAGGTTCAGTTAAGGAAGTGGGGCCTACAACTGATACTTTCTTACCACAAAATGAAATACTACTGGGATTATAGAGCACTAGGGACCTGAAGAAACACCTCATATGTTCAATCCCTGAGATGGATTTTTTTTTTAGCGATCTTGACTCTCAACCACACCCTTGAAACTACCTACATGTGATTCAAGCCCTCCAGTTGCACTCACAAGCCTTGATCCATGCAGTTTTGGATAAATTACCCAGTTTAGTGCCTACAGTATTGAGACCTGAGCCAATATTCTAGGATAACCTCGAGACCCTTTCCTAGAACTACTTGAGAATTATTAGAATGATAAACGACATAATGCCAATTTTATTCGTACAAAATTTGAACTAGAACTTGACCTAACCAAGCCTAACTGTGAAATTCATTTCGTCAAACACATGATAAACATATAATCTACAATTTATGAATGCATATCTAATCATAGGAGTCGAAAACGTATCTGAGAAGCACCAAGAAGTTTCAATTCCTTCTCATAATAGCTACAATAACACTTGTTAGTTTATGTATTCATGAACATTTCATAGTTAGAGAACATTAAAAATCCATGCTTATAATCAACATATAACCAAACTACCATGTTATGAAAACCATTAAATCACAATAATAACAATTAAAATTTCTCATATAATATAATAGAAAAAATAAATCTTTTTAACTGATGAAAATTCCAACCAAGTCAAGGATTAGGGGAATTTTGAGGTCTAAAACGGGCCTCCTAAGGAAATTATAAAATAATAGTGGAAATAATAAAATAATGTTAGATTACATCATCAAATTTTCGAGGGAAAAAAAGGATAAATAATAATAAAATAATAAAACTATTTTTTCAACTCATATTTTCAACTTATCTCTCTAAGTTTCTACTCAAATTTCGATCAGAAACACTCGTTGGGTGCAAAATTTAATTCCTCATCCAAGGATTACCCATGTTGCATACTTTCGATGGACCCTACTATACGAAAAATGACAAATACATGAAAAACATGATTTCAATCACGTTTTTTCATGTATTTCTCATTCTTCATTTAGGAGGGTCCATCGAAAGTATGCAACATGAGTAATCCTTGGAGGATAAATTAAATTTTGCATCCAAAGAGTACTTCCACTCGAAATTTGAGTAAAAACATAGGGAGATAAGTTGAAAATATGAGTTGAAAAAGTAGTTTTATTATTTTATTATTTTCTATTCCTTGTAATTTTTTACTCCAAATATGGTTAATCATCCCCCATGGTTTACATCATCATATTTAATCCTATTGGTTCTTATAAAGTTTATTTTGGTTGTAAATTTTTCTTAGGAGGCCCATTTTAGACCTCAAAATTCCCCTAATGTTCCATGCACCACCCGACCACAGATTGTGTTGAACCAAATATTTCTTTTAGTTAATCACCCCCATGCCATATACCAAGCATGAATGTGGGATCTAAAGAAATAAATAAACAAGGATTTTAAGATATTAAACCACCCCCACCCTCAAGCTACCAATATCTCGCCAAAACTAGTCAAGAGATCACAAACACAAACAAGCTTGGATGCCTGAGAGTTTCTTCAACAATAAGTTTAGTAATTTTCCTATCTTCATCCAACCATCGAGGGATTACGAAATATTAAACAACCTCCACTACTAACCCTTGGGAATTTCCCTAAGACCACCTCACACCATTCTAAAACCTTCCGACAATCCAAAGCTCTATCTAATAAATGAATTCCATCACACCATGGATATCCAAGAAATGGAAAGCAGAGGTTGAAACCATAGTTAAACGAGGAAAATCCCATGTAAATGACTGCAAAAAAACCAAATAAATCCATGCATGTAGCATACATTCACAGTGTAGATATGAAATCATACATGCAACCTGTTACCCACAAAATCCTCCTATTGAAGCTGCTAGATCAAACTTTCCTTTCTTTCCCTTTTAGTGCCTTGTGCTTTCTCTGCTTATCTTTTGCTTTATTTTCTTTTCTTTTGCAATTCTAGAGTGCCCCAATAATTCTCTAAGTGTGCAAGACTATGAGAGAATAGAGAGAATAAAAGGGACCTCCAAAACTAAACTAACAAATGATGTGAACTAAGCCTCAAAAGCCTTTTTATCATTGAGGGCTCTATTTTCTTCATTTTCCTTAATTTTCCTTCAATTTTCCTCTCATGCAAAATTTTGACCCTTCACCTCCCTTTTCTCCTATTTTCCTTTATTTTCATAAATAAATGTCAAATAATACCTCTTTTCCTTTTCCAACTCCTCCGCCAATTTCCTTAACCGTAAATAACCTGAAAGTGACATCCACTAGGGATGTTTTCCCAATGTTAAGCTTGGAATATGTGTCCCATGACCTTTGTCTTATTCTTTTTCCTTCATTAACTTTATTACATGAATTTTTAACTCGGGGTTGTTACAAACGCCTCCCCCTTGGTGGGAAACTATCCTCGGTATTGTATGACACCTTTGACCAAAAAAATCGCTGAAAACCAAAACATTTTTCATGTCGAGCTTTATAACTTACTCAATGTCATATTTACAACAAAAATATGCTAAAAATCAAAACCAAAATCATAAACATGAGAACATGAAAATCATACTACTTATTGGAGCTTTATAACACAACTCGTTGCAGTATTTACAATAACTACCATACATAAATATGGACATATACTAAAACTCCTTTGCTTCAACTGATAAATATTGAAGGATGCATATACCACATATGATAAGTCATCTCCCATGTAGCTTCATCAGGCCCAAAGTTCTTTCACTGCACTTTATTTTTCTATATTTCTATGTTCCGTAGAATGAGTTGCTTCCACTTTAATATGCACTGAGGTTTTCACTGGAATTATCTTTTTGGCTACACTTGAAATACAAACTATTTAATAACATGATCAACATAATTCAAATATATTTTAAGTAATGAAACATGAAAAAAATCATGAACTTTCATTATGAGAGGCAGTACAAGTCAGTAGGCCACCGGTGCAATTCTCTTAAGGATTTGAAAATCCCTACAATAATGAGGTTCCAACTTGGCACATGATCCAAAACTCAAGGAGCTCTTCTTGGGCTTGATACAAAAGTACACATGTCTCCCAACCTTAAACTCCTTAAATAGGCTATGTTGATCTACATAGCTCTTCTCTCTATATTCTTGTGTTACCTATAGATTCTTCTTGATAACCTACATTTCCTATTCCATCTCTGTCAACATGCGTAGTCCAATAAATACCTTGATCACTCGATAACTCCATCTGATAGGAGTATTACAACTCTTCCCATAGAGTTCCTAAAATGAATTCATCTTCAAATATTCCTGATACCCATTGTTATACATAAACTCAACCATTGGAAGATACTCCTCCCACTTCCTCTACTAACACATGACGTAAGGCCTTAACATGTCCTCAAGAATCGTGTTAACATTCTTTGTCTATCCATTTCTGTATGGATGATAGGTTGTACTAAAGGCCAAATATGTTGGCAAACCTACGAACAAATCCTTCAAATTTATTGAAGTGAATATGGCATCTTTTTCGGATAGAATTTTCCTAGTTTCACCATGAAATATCAGTATATCCCTAATGAATACCTGAGCTACCCCACTAGTTTAATTAGTAGACTTCACTGGGATGAAGTGAGCTACCTTGGTCAAAATAACAACCAAAACCATAATGGAATCAATTTTTCTAGATGTCCTTGACAATCCTATGATGAAATCCATGGAAATGACCTACCATTTCCATTCTAGAATAAAAATTAGCTGCAATAAACCACTTGGAGGTTTTCACTATTCTTTTACTGGTTGGAAATCCAAACATCTAGCCACAAACTCTACCACCTTTTTCTTCAAATTCATGCAATATTATAACTTCTTCAGAACTTTTCAAGCCATATTTAGTTAAATTTTAGATTCTCGTTAAATCATAAGTCCGTGATATATTTCGTTTTCTACAAGTTAAACATAAATATTATAATAGTAGCTCCTAGATTTAATCTTAAGCTTCATTCATATTACTTCAGCTATAATAAAATAAATAAATAAATATTTTATGTAAAAAATTATAAGATAATGAATTTAATTGATCATTTATACCTTACCATGTTACTACAACTTTATCTATATACAATTTATACTATTTTTTATCTAAAGTTTTATCTAGTATATATATGTATAATTCGACTCACACAAGTAATGTTTTATGGTTTTGAATGATCCCATGGGTGTATGCTTTTATAGATAGTACACATTGTCAAATGGTTGAGGAGGCACGGTAGGTTTATATATAATCATTGTGCTGCGAGCTATGTGATGATCATAGTTGAGAAGTTCTAAGTTTTTGTTTCTTTTAATGAATTTGTTTAAATTTGGACTTTTAAAATTTATACCAATGTTAGTATTTTATTTATGTATTTAAAAATTTTGAGTTTTAAATAATTAAAAATGATGATCTTATAAAAAAAATATAATAATTAAATTTCATTGTTGATTTAGTTTAATAAAATAAATGAATGAAAGCAATCAATTCATTTTTGATGGAGACCATCCTTATATCGAGAGAATATATGGTACACATGCATGAAGATCTCTAGAAAACATTGTGACATTACAACGATGTAACGTTGGTTGTGAAAATATGTAATGAAAATAAACTTTGAAAGAAGCTTGATAAGAACTATGCGAATAGATAAGAAAGTTCACTCACAGGAGGAGAACCACAGTTGAAAAATTAGTGAAGCTAAAATAACTTTTCTAAAAGTAGGTTATTGACATTTTAAAACAAGAGCGATAACTGCATAATTCTTGAATATTTCAATACTTGAGCGATTAAGGCAGCATGGGGTCCGTCTGTGTTCAAGAATGTTTTTTTAGCATAGAATTAGTTTATTTGTTGTACAGGTAAACCAAACCTTTCATTTAGAAGAAGTGTTCTACAGTCTAGAGGTACGTGGAAGAAGGGGGGTGGAGTGGGTAATGTATGGGAAATGGTGATGTGCGTGGAATAAGGAAGAAAATAGAAGATGCATATGTAATAGGTGATTAAGAGAGTGATAGGTCCCTGTCTTCTTTGGCGTTTGATTACCAGTCAATTTGCTGATTTGTTGAAAAAATGTTGAGAAAATGGATACTAAGTTTTTCTCAAAGTTAAAATAATTTCATATTTGGAGAAGATAGTTTTCCCTGCTTTCATATTATTCTCCACATATGCCATCTTCCACAAATACTCATTTTTCATAGATCCTTGGCTTCATACACCTATTCTCTCAGACAACTAAATATGTAAAGTTTTAAAATGAAAAAAAATTAAGTTAGGATAGATACTAGTTGTAGGATCCTATGCACCTTTTTAATTTGTTTTCAACTAGTAAACTTTCTCGAGTTGTTTACAACCAATAATAATTAATTAAATTTTTAAGGAGGGGGAATGCATGTGAAGATGCCGAAGTGGGGGATAGAGGCTCTAGAATCTGCTAGGATGAATACTAGTTACAGATCTCTCAACACCTACTTGTTTTGTTTGGAACTAGTATTCGTTACACAATGATTCAAAGTAAATTCTATTAATCACTTGAATTATTTCATCATTACACATTGATTTACCAAATAAATTTCAAAAAAACATATATTTACCAATAGGGAATTTAATGTTAATTATATGATTAAAACTTAATTAATCTGGTAATATGTTCTAATATGTGTGGCAAAAGGTTTCTGAGTGAAAAGGGGGAACATGTGTGGAGGGGGAATGTTTGTGGAGGTATGGAATTGATGTTCTGTTAGTGTGTTTGGTGCACACATGTACGAAATCACACCAACTTAAGGGGTTTGGTTTACCCTCTTAAGTTATTGGTCACATGTAGAAAAAGAAGTGGAGTCAAGCAAGGTAGTGGAACAAGCTAGAATCATAAACATACTAGATAGAGAAATATAATGCATATATAAACTAACACTAAACTAAAAACTAAAACAAATAAAACAAAAGCTCTGAATAGATTCAAACAACTGCAATAATCCAAACGGTGGCTCTTTTGACCCCTCTTATTGAGTGCTGGTAGGAAATGAGGATGAAACTTTAACCCTCTTGCCAAAGGGCCCTTAGAACATGGGTTCTAAGTCCTAATGCAAGGATGTCTTTACTTCCAAGCTTGCTTCGGTGCAAAGTCTCCCTCTATCTACTGTGGTGGACTGAACTTGTTGGATGGCCAATAATTAAGTCCCATCTATCTTCAGCTCCGGATCACACACTGTTGGTATTGCTTAAGGCAATTCTGGCCAACATAACAATGTTCTCTCAAGTTCTTCATCTCTTGATGGCCTTATATAGGAGAATTTAAATCCTCCTTCCATCTATTCGTACATTGTGGATGGTGATGTAAGAGAGGGGGATGATTCCATTGTGTGTGACAAATATTCCATTGTGTGCTCCCTTGATGTCTAAAGAGGCTTTGGTGGTTGTCCTTAGGTGGCTTCAAGTGTAAAATCATTGTCTTGGAGTGTGCTTTTTGTGGTCCCAGAAAGTGACTTTCGCCGCTCCCAGGATTGCGCGCATTTCGGGTCAAAAGGAGTGAAAAGGTGCTCTTCTCGAAGGATTATGCGGGAAAAATCATTTATGACTTGCTTAAATTTTATTTTTCCTCAGACCTTAGAAAATTCTAAATACTTTCCAGATTCTCTAATGTCTTCCTTCCCTATAAATCCTTTTTCTTGACATTTAAATAATCTCTTCTTTTGTTTGTATGATTTTCTAGTGTTAGAAATTGCCCCCTAATGTGTGAGGTCTACGAAGAACTGTATAGACGAAATAAATTATAGTTTCTTTTCTATATATTGTGCATAGAGAGAGAGAGACCTGTGTGAGGCTCAAAATTGGAGACACCCTGCACCAGTTCGAAGAATGACCATGTCCTATGGGACCCCTATAAGAAAATATAATACAATATATATACACATTTTCTATGAGGCGGGCATGTGCCATGTTTGTGATGTTGTGGCTAGGTAAGAAAATATATTTGACAGATACATGTTCTCTCTGTGTCACTAATATGGTAGTGATATGGTGGTTGCTGACGACGACTGTTGATGCCCTCTGGGGCATTTTTTCTTTGACAATAGGTGTAATCTGGTACCCATATTTGTAAAATTGGTATTGTATATAGTTGCGCATTATACGCATATGTGCTGGCTAGGACCTTCCCGTGTAAGAATTGCTGAAAGAGACTCTTATGAAGGCATGGGTCTTCGACAAATTTGATCAAAGTGCCATGGATGTAAGGTACAATACCATCTTGACATGAAATATTTTATTGTAGTCGAATGTGAGGAAGATCAATGACATCTATGGGTAATGATTTCTCCCATCGTGCCACTCGAGGATGTGCCTTGTATGCAAAGGGGTGATCCAAGGTACTACTTCCTTTTTGAAAAATAGGTGTTGAAGTCGACAAAAAGGAAGCCTCAACCGAATGAGGGGTCGCTGATATGAAGGGTCAGGGATCTGGATGTGATGGGTTTAACATAAGCATGTTGACGATGGGTGACTAAAAATTGATGATGGGGATTCAGTGGCCCAAGGTAAAAGTATAATAAGTAGCTTGGCCGCAGCCATATTTATTTCTAATGGGGAAATCCTTGGAGTTAGTAGGACTTCCAAGGTGGGTATAAACTGGCTATGAATGTCTTGGTGGCTTGTGTGTGATGGTGTAATATTTCATCCAAGGGTGTTTAGGGACTACTTCCATGGGAGAAAAGATGAATGAGAGGGTGAGGGACGTAGTGCACCATTTACGGTCTTTGTATACTTACCAAAAGAATAAAATAATGGGGTTTGGTTTGTACAAAACACAAAGACGGGTGCCCCAAAGCATGAAAGTGTTCACTCACTAATGTTTTGAGGAAGGTGTTTTGCTGATGGTGGGGGCACCATTGGTTGGTCTCATGTGTGAGGTTGATGAAGCAGATAAAAATGTATTGCGGATGGGATTATGCTGGTGGAGGTATGGTGGGCCAAATACGAGGTGCGGTAGTGCACTTTTGATTTGCTTATACAACTTGGTCGTCTAGGAAGGGGGTTTTATTTGTAGATTAAAAACTGACCTTTATGCATTGTCGATGGATGGGCATGAGATGCTTCTCGGACAAAAGTGGTATGGCCATGGTGTCACTTTTTCTATGATATGTGGTCTACTGTGGTTGACGAGCGCCATGGAGGGGAGGATCTACTAACCAATGAGGATGTTTATCATGTGTAGGGTGAGGTGATGATAAACATGGTCAGATATGTGGAAGGTATGGTTTATTTTTGTTGGAGAAATTATGTCAAGATATGTAGAGTTTTCTGGGACTCTATCATGTTGGGGGTAGAATGATACCTGCTCTAGAACTTTCAGTGGATGGAGTTGTGAATGGTTTGCGAGATTTTCTTGAAAAAAAAACTACCTTAATTGAAAGCATATTCTTTATCAAATATTATTGAAATTCATGAGATTTTTTTTAAAAAGAAGATGAGAGAGGCAATACCTACAGGCAATGAAAAATTATTTTTCCGCGAGTGCGAATGTGTGGCCTCACCTTTGTTCATTATGGAGTGTTGATCATAGTGTATTTTATGGTTTGGAGAATGAACCTTCTAATCTCTCGTTATGGTCCTCCTAAGTTTTTTGAAAAGGGCAATATGTAGGTGAATATGGACCTAATTCAACTCATTTGTACTTGTTGAGTTCTTGAGAGGACAAAGGTTTTTGTGGAGTAGTTCTTGGTGTTACGGTCAGCTTGAGCACCAGGGATTAGCGATATCATGCCCAGGTAACCTCCATGATGTCCTACACATTATTTTTCATTCTTAGTGTGCCAAAATCCATACAAATTTGGTTTGTATGGATTCTGTGTGATTTTTGCACTAGATTGTGTGGGAAATCAGGGCAAAAGTGCTCCTTCTGTGCACATTTTTTGAGGATATGCACGCTTTAAGCACTTTTATCCCCTTATTTTCCATGCCTCAAGTGCGCTTGTGGAAAATACATCCGTGCCCTTAGCGCGCATGCCTAAGGGACAGGCGTGGAAAAGGCCGAGGCGAAATGTATTTGTGATTTTTTCCTATTTTTGATGTTTTTCTGTCACTGATGGGTTCCTGTTTGGATGATAGGTTGTTATGGAGGGAGCGAGATTGGTCTGAGCTCCAAAATAAATTGGCTGCTGATGCTAGGGAACACCATCAGCTCGTGCAATCAGGGCTCCTAAATTTTACGGAAAATGGGCTTCTTCGGTCGCAGGATTGATTGCTTCATTACTTGATCCAGAATTGCCCCAGGAGGTGCAACATGTTTGTGTTGTGTGGGACTAACCTGGCCATCTGTCCAGAGATGGATGTATATTTTTTTACCAGATTACTGCCTCATAGTGGGGAATTAAGGTATCCACTCCCTTCCGGGAGAGTGGATTTGGAGTGGTTCCGGAGACGTCATTGTGGCGGGTGCCTCTTACAGAGGGGTGCATCATCATTGCATCAGTGACAGATTTTGCTGAGTGGTGTGCTCTAGGAGTGATTGTACAACTTGCAAGGTCATCGGCTCCACATTAGCCATCTAGCCCTCAAGTTGGAGTCCTGCGCCGACTGAGGACCGAACACTTCTTTGATTTTTCCCGCTTTTTCTATGACAAGATGGTGACGCAGCTCAACAAGGTCTACAATGGATTGAAGTTGTTTTCATACGCCAGCATTCTATACAATATTATGTATGAGAGGGTAGTGTTGTTGAAACCAGTGGTGGCGGTGCCTCCGGGGGGGCCACAGGAGCCTCACATGAGGAGGTGCGATCCAGTGATGCTGCAAGGTGGTGGGGCATTACTGGAATGCCATGACGAAGGCCTAGTTCGAGGTGAACTCCCAGGTGTTTCTTCCATTCCAATATGTAGGGATGGAATTTTGGGGGGATCCAGAGATGGGTCCCCCTCCTGGTTATGCTTGGGGACCAACAGGTAAGTTTTTTTTGTTTCCTGCATTTATTTTACTATATATGTGCTTATATGTTTTTATGGTGACACTGACATAGTTTTGGTTACTCTTTGCAAATGTTGGTGAGGTAGGTCACCCCGTGGCTCGATTGGTCAACCACGATGCTCTTCGGAGACCTCGGGGTGAAAAGGGAGGAGATGCTGCTAGAGGACCTAGTGGTGGACCTTGTGGTGGTGCTAGCCCTTCCGGAGAGGGTAGCAGCTCGACTGCTGCAAAAGTTGCGGTCGAGCGAGCTCATGCTAATGTAGAGGTAGCATGTGCAGATGCATCAGAGGCTAGCAATGGAGAACTGACTGCTCGGGTGCCAGTTCTAGAGGATGCCTGGAGTCAAGTGGACTGCTTGACCCGTGGGATTTCTTCTTGAGGTTTTATGGATGATCTTGAGGAGGTCTGGTTGGAGATGGTGATGGCCTGGGAGAGGGACTATCGGCCTATTTTATGTCGGATGGAAATCTCAGTTGTGATGATGGCTCGAGTGGTGGTACCGGGAGCAGTTGTGGGTCCAGGTTCCCCTCCTGATGGGGCACTGCCCTAGAGTATACTTGTACATGGGGAAAGCACCCATTATTAGGATGCTTGGCCTATTTTTTATGAATTTTGTGTATATTTGGGTTGGCCAATGGGTCAGTGACACTATTTTTTGTACTCAAACATATACATCGTGATATATATATATATATATATATATATATATATATATATATATATATGAAAGATATTTTTTGCGACTCTACATGTTGTGCCCCCTGTTTTGGTTTATGGATGATGTAATGCTGATGACATCTATGTTTTTTGGTTTTTATATATGATGGTTTATTTGAGATACATTCTAATTTAAGATATTGTTAGCTATGCGATCAGCTGCTTGGTTTTGACTCCTTGGTACATGTGTAAATGTAATGTAGTCAAATTGTCTACTTAATATTTTTGCACACAAATATTTTCTAAATAGATGTATATCTCTTGTGTCAAATGTTTGGTTTAACTACGACACTACCAAATAGGAATTGAGGTAGACATGCACAAGGCATATGCCCAGATGGGAGGGAATCATACATAACTCCAACGATGGTGTCATATTCTACCTGATTGTTTGTTGTTGAATCGATGCGCACATTGTTTGGGTAGAGTGGTGATCGGTTAGGGTGATAGATGACCCAAGCAGTTGTGGCTAAACTTTGAGACCATCGTGATGCTTCATCAGTGAATCTGAAATAAGGTTTGGGTTACTGATCCATGGATGCACTTTGAGCACGTTTTGTAATAAGTCTTTTGGTTAGAAATTTACAGTGTTTGGGTATATGTACGTTCACTCTAGGGAAGGGCCATCTTGGCCCTTATGGGTAAAATTTCTTGAGCTAAAGGATGTTGACGAGGTTGTTGAGGCATGTCTCATCTGATTCCATCAAGATGTATGCTCCCTGTTGGAGGCAATGTTTTACGATGTAGGGTCCTCTTGCACAAGGTTTCAAAATTTCCTGGCCCTAGGGCTTCTTTTGCGACATCATAAAAGAGGGCTAGTTATCCCTCGGTGAATGAGAGAGGGTTGATGTGGCGTTCGAATGATTATTTTACCCATTACTTTTAATCCTCATTGTGTTGCAATGACTATCATCAGCTTTCATCAACGAGCTCTAGTTGTACTAGGTGTTGTTCTAGAGGCTGGGTATCGTCAAGGAGTTCGATAGCAGCATGAAAGTTCAGGATCTCACGGAAATCAATGCAAAAGTGTAAGGTACCTTTAACTTTTGCAATAGTAATAAGGTGGAAATCATAGGATGTGGGAGTGGCTGCAATCCTATTTACGATATGCGATGATAAAAATCGAATATGGTGAATCGTTTCGTTAGTGTTTAGTGAGTGAAGAATCTCCATGATGGGAGTTTGCGTAAACTTAAGGTTGGGTTCCCCCATAGGATGGTCCATTTCTTGTGGGTGATAATTGTTCCTGCCATAGAGGTACTTGAATGTTTCCATTAGCGGGCATACCTATGGTGCGTGGTTTTGGCCAGTGTAGATGGTGCATGGTACCATTGTGCCAAAGGAGTAGATTGTATAGGAATCAACACTATGCGTCATCCCTGATGTGGATGCTTGGAAAGGATCTATTTTAGAAGAGGTGGTCTTCTGCTTCCACTTCCATGTTGTTGGATTGGGTGTGTCTATCTCTTTGGGGTAGTGTAGGCTCAACGCTACTCTTGCCTCTCTTAGCTTGGGGAGATGCACACATTTAATAATATGCTGAAAATGTGAAGAAATTTGGCAATAGGTACATGTGATCTTCTCTTGGTTAGAAAGAAGTCTTTTATGGAGGGAAGAGACTGTGTGAAAACTGCTTGTGAGGGGCTTCAGTTATCTGCATTGATTGACCTGGTGGTCATTCAGGTCGCATAGTCCACATGGTTTCCTAGGCTTGGCCTGGGTCATGCTTGGTTAGTGTGTCGTCCCAGTTTTCCCATCACGACTGTGTGGGTGTGGGGTCGCTGGCCTAGGAGTGATGTACCTTCTAAATCACCTAAGGGTATCATCCCGTCTCTTCTCTGTGGTATGAATAATATCGATAGTAGGAAGAACTTACGAGATATAAGTACAGTGCTATTCATAGTGATTTCCTTGACATATTAGGCAACATAGCCTAGATATGGTGGTCACATTGTGCTCAATTTGTGGTCCGGTAGAGAACCAATGTCGTAATGTTGGTAAATCAGGGCAGGTAGCAACCACATGATTGGGAATTTTTTATAATGCTCATGTTGGTCTTCTCTATAGAGAGAGGTTGGGGGTAACTAGGGGTTCCTTAATTGGTGATTTTTCAGTTGACAAGAATAGGATGGATCTGCTTGTCACATCCTCTTGGGTTGTGGAGTTATCCATGGATTCCACGTCCATGTCATCCTCTTGGGAGAGGCAGACTATGGCTGAGCTTAAAATAGCGAGGGATATCCATAATCGGTGGATATAGTGGAAATTTTCCAGAAGGTGATTGTTAGTGCACAAAGGACATGTGAATTGTGTTGCACGAAATCCAATGTAGTAAAATTGTTCTATAGGATACCATAAGTGGATGATTTCTAGGGATGTGAATTCTTTTAGGAAGTGACACATTCATCGCACAACGTGCAGCGTATAACAGTAGGGGCCATGACTAGGAGTCTTTTTGGTGCCCATCGTTCCTCCTGTAGGTACAGGATGGTACGAGGTTAATCTCTAGCAGACTAGGTGGAGGGATCCTCTTGATAGGATAGCTCGATGGCGTGAAGGGCATCCATATATCATAGGGTATCCAGGAAATGATGGGTATAGTGCCCATAATTGTTACAGATAGTGCATGCGTGATTGGTACACAATGATTTTCTTTTTCCTTTGGTGGTATGTTCCTTTTTACGGGAACATGATGTCACGATGTCAGCCTCAGAGCCAAGGAGTGGTTTTAATTCATCTAGATTTGGGAAGATATGGGTAGGGTGTCCTATTACATCGCATATGGAACAGACTGGTGATTCCCATTGTACAGTAGGGGTCTCCATCTTATTTCTTCTTTTCTTGGTTTTCTTAGTCGTAACCACTGGTTTTGAAATGGAAATTTCATTTGCAGGGATGGTTTTCATTGTTTCTTGTTTGGGTGGGGCCTCCTCGAGACTGAGGGGCTTCAACCCTGTGGTAGTGATCTGTGTAGCCCATGTCCCTATGGGGGGATGAGATACCAAATGGGTAATGCAAATGATATGTTTGGTAACACCATTGTTTCCAAAACCTACTGGGAGATGAAACTAGCTGGGGGGTGGAGGAAAGTGGTTTGGGAAGCGGTGTAGGCGAGAGATGTTCTCGTGTTCGAGAACTTGGTGTCATTACTACTCGTGTCCATGTCCTGACTAGCTTCAGCACTTGATCTGGAAACCATGCACACTAGAGCCCTTGTGACATCAGGTGATGACCCAGGGATAATGGGGGGATCTCCTAGGAGTGATCCTAGAATGGACGATAGGTTGAACTGGCCAGGGCCATATTCTTGGTACCGTGAAAGAAAATCTGAGGATGTGTCTACATAGGGTAGAATTACATTGGTGTTTGTTTGGGGTCGCTTGTCGCTATGTTTCAATTGGTTTTTAGTAATTATTCGGTCCTCGTGGAGGAACATCATAATGTGGAAGACAGAGGAGGCTATGGCTGACATGGCGTACATATAAATCTAACCAAGGAGTATATTATAGTCCAAGTGAGTGTCCAAGACTTCTATTTCTATATGGACCGTGTTTTTGACTAAGCAGATCGAGATTTTTTGGTAGAGGCCAATGGGGGTCGAAGGATGATCGTCGTATGCTCTAAGAATGATGACTGAAGGTTTTAGTTCGGGAGACCCTAAATTCTGCCAAAATGTTTTTGACATGATGCACATGGATGCACCCTTGTCAATGACACATTAGTGAATGGCAATATTTTAGATCGACATTGGTATATGAAAGGCGACCATTGAAGGAGTCCTAGGGCTAGATTTGTCTAAGTCAAAAGCCATTAGATGTGTATCGACAAGGTCGATAGTGCCTAATGCAGAAAGTATGGCTTTCCGTTGCTTTGGGCATGAATTCAATACTTCCAAAGCTGGAATAGTAGTGGGAGATTGGGATAAATCATCCACGATGTTATAATTATGGGCTGCTTTGAAGTAGTTTCCTATTTGCCTATTGGGTCCCTTTGCCATCCTTGGAAACGGTTCTATAGGCATTTTTGAAATGGTCCAAGGTGCATTCCATGCACTAGTACCTGCCCCTGACACATTGGTGTTTGGTGGAATGTCATAATTTCAATTCCGTCTTTGGAAAAACATCTCTTCGCCAGTCATGTAGATTTCATGGTTGTCTTTTTCGAAGTCGTCTGGATTTTTTTGTTGAATGCTGACCGTTCCTTGATGGGGGAAATGTTCCTGCATCACAGTTGTTTTCTGGGAAGATCCTCTTTTTCCTCGGCTACTTTGTATCTTCTTCAGCTCAAGGAGATTGGGACAGTGGTGATTATAATGGCCGTACTCACCAAATATCGAAAAGGAATGGTTTGTTCTAAGAGGTGTCCTTTTTATTTCTCATTGGGCATTGCTTGGCTCCTGGTTCTGATTCTGGTTAGAGTTGCCTCCAACCTGATATCATGGTGGGTGTTGTTGGTTGTTGCCCCCCTATTCAGGATTACTTTTGGGCTTGTTTTTTCCTTTCATCTTCACCACATTAGGAGGGTAGTTCTCCTGGTTGTATTTGTGTGGTTGTTTTTCAGAAGGCTGCACAAAGTTCACTTGTCCATTGGTCTGCATAGGCAGGTCTTCTGCTAGGGACTAAGCATAATGCGATCCCTGGTTTACACCTGGATGTTGGAGAGGAGATATTCTGTTAGTTTTTCTCTCTGCGTAGTGGGCCCCCTGAGACAGAGGATATGGTCCCTCATGGTGATACATTGGTGCCCTATTGCTCAAATTTTTCTTAGACATATGATGACTTTGAAAACCAGGTTGTGGTACATTATGGGTAGAACTATATGTATAACCCTATTTTTGACTGCTAATTCCTAGGTAACTTTGGCTCAATGACCCAATTAGACCGTCTGCAGAGTTCAATGCACCTAGAAATTCTTGATAAGTTTGCAGGCGTGGGGCATTCGATAAGATATTGTAAATATATCCTGACCATGTATAAGTCATCTCAAGCTATTGGGATTTTCTCATGGCGTTGTCTTTGGATGTGGACCTTTTTTGTGCCACATCCTTTGAAATATCTGTAGTGAGAGCTTTCATGAAAAGTTCTAAGACTACCCAGTCATCCAATTTTTCTTTACATAAACTATGACACCGCTTCCACTCGTGGAGATGGTCCGAGATATGGATGGCAGGGTTTTTTCTAAAATGAGTTAGTAATTCCATTCCAGAATCATGGTGAATGGGTAACTGAAAATATGTTAGGAACATGGTGGTGAGAGTGCAAAAAGTTCCATGTGAAGCAGAGGGTTGCTCCACGTACCATTTCGTTTCTACTCCTGTCAGAGTGCATTAAAATAGTACTAATCGAATACTGTAGTCAATGATAATGTTTGATGAGTACCACAGGTGGAATGTGATGACATGATTACGTAGGACTTCCACTTGCTTTCCTTTGAATTGTGGAATATCCAAAGGGAGCTTTGTCGACATGTGAGGCCATGTAGGGTTGTGTGCGATGGGGTCATTCATCATCTTGGTTAAATCTCGTAGATTCTACGAAGCTAATAAAGGTGTCTAGGAGGTTGATGCCATTGCAACTTGCGAAAACAAAAACTTTTGGTTAGGAATAGGGTTAGTATGTGATGTACCCTATTGTGTATTCGACTAAATTCCCAAATGGGTCGCACTCCTCCGCCCTCTAGGGGTTGTGGGAGGAGTGGTGTGTGGTGTGGCATTGGGAGATGGAATAGGGTTCTGAACTAAGGATGAACCAATAATGCTGGCAGTGTTCCATCTCTAACGCCTAAATGGCGGAAGACTTGAAACCCCTCCTGGTATTTGGGGGAGATCCAAAAGACACCTAGATCGATGAGGTCCCATTCGGTCCATAATGGTGTCGAATAGGTTTGGTTTTGGAAAAATTTGAGAGAATAAAGTCTATGATCAAAGAGAAATTCCGATTACATACAAAAAAAAAAAGTGAAAATAAAACTAATTTTCCCTTTAAATTAATTCTATGTGATCAAGCAATCAAAAATATGGTTTTTGTTTGTTTGCATATGATACTCAATTCCGAGAAGACATATTCATCCTCACACACTCAAATGTAACTAGGCCTTGAGAAGATGTCTTGCAAGTACTGTCACAACATCCCGTAAGAGCTGGCGATGCCCCAAGTCAGCCGAAGAAAATCCACCAAGTTAAGGGTAGAGGATCTAGTGCTTTCCTGCACTGTAACCTATAGGGAAAGGATTCTCAGATTTGGCCACTAAGTACCACCATCCCATGTCATAATTCCAGTCTTGGGGTTCTTGGTAAGCCCACAAATAGTACCAAGTATTAGCCCGGTCAGGTAGCCCCAACTAATACTTCATGGACTGCACCTAAGCCTAACGCCCTCTGAAATATGTCTCTTCCATGCTCGGGTTTTTTTTTTCATGGGTTGATAGGTGGATTTAAAGATCCCTAAATAGTCAACTTCTATGTTTCGAGATGAATAATGATCAAGGTGGTTTATTATATTCCTACCCCCTTGATCCTAAATTAAACTATAAATTCTTTTGTGGCCCCTATGGGGAGAATTTAGTGAGTTTTGTTAAGTTAGTTTTAGGTGTGAACTATGTGTGAAATTTGCAAAAATCAACTTGAAATAAAACTGACACTAAGCCCACTAAAAGAAAATAAGAGTGAGCTTTGGGAAGCTACAACGTACCTCAAATAGTGATGGCAGATATATTATGGGCTGCCAAACACTTTACAAGTAGGAAAAGATAGAAATATTGGAGAAATTTCTCATTCTGTCTTTTGCACGCAAAAGGCTGCAACAGGCGCAATGTCTACCTACGGGTTAGCTCTAAATGAATGCCCTGCGTGCGTTTGTGGGAGGGAAAAGAGTGCAAATTCCTGAAAAAGTAATTTTTGGATTTGTCATGCTTCAGTATGTCACTTGGGATGAAGTAGGGACTGCAAGGGAAAAAGGGGGAAATTCAACTCCACTCCACAGCACGAGATAGAGGTCTCTGCAAAAAGGCACAACCACATAAACTTATAAATAAATGTTAGTGGAGGCACCAATCATGTGTTAGTGTGTTTGGTGCATGCATGTATGAAATCACACCAACTTAAGGGGTGTGTTTTACCCTCTTAAGTTATTGGTCACTGGTAGAAAAAGAAGTGGAGTCAAGCAAGTTAGTGGAACAATATAGAATCATAAACATACTAGATATAGAAATAGCATGCATATATAAACTAAAACTAAACTAAAAAACTAAAAAAAATATAAAAAAAAGCTCTAAATAGAGTCAAACAACTGCAATAATCCAAACGGTGGCTCTTTCATCCCCTCTTATTGAGTGCTGATAGGAAATGAGGATGCAACTTTAACCCTCTTTCTAAAGGGCCCTTAGAACACTGGTCTAAGTCCCGATGCAAGGATGTATTTACTTCCCATATTGCTTCAGTGAAAAGTCTCCCTCTCTCGACTATGGTGAACTGGACTTGTTGGATGACCAAAAATTGAGTCCCCTCTATCTTCAACTCTGGATCACACACTGTTGTTATTGATTAGGGCAATTCTGGAGAGCGTAACAATGTGCTCTCAAGTTCTTCATCTCTTGGTGGCCTTATATAGGAGTATTCAAATCCTCCTTCCCTCTCTTGCTAGATTTTAGATGGTGACCCAAGAGAGGGGTCCGATTCCACTGTATGCCACAAATATTCCATTGTGTGCTCCCTTGATGCCTAAGGAGGATTTGGTGGTTGTGCTTAGGCAACTTCAAGTATGAAATAATTGTCTTGGACTGTGCTTTGTGTGGTCCCGGAAAGTGACTTTCTCCACTCCTAGGATTCTGCGCATTTCGGGTCAAAAGGCACGCAAAGGCGCTTTTCTCGAAGGATTGTGCATGCAAAAGCATTTATGACTTGCTAAAATTTGATTTTTCCTCAGACCTTAGATATTTTTAAATAATTTCCAAATTCTTTAATGTCTTCCAACGCTGTAAAATCTTCTTCCTGACATTTAAATAATGTCTTATTCTTCTTGTACGATTTTTTAGTGTTAAAAAATGTAATAAAGGTTCTCTCACACAAATCCATCTTTTGTACATCCTTCCAATTTTCTATAACAAATATCAACTATATATTCCTCTAAATTTTCTTGATTTGTTTACAACCAATAAATGTTATTAGACATTCAAATGGTGTCATTATTACGTATCTATTCTCCAAATAGATGATGAAAAGACTTACATTCGCTAGGAGAGAATATGTTTCTTACTGTACGATTAGCCCTTATAAAATATCGAAAAAACTAAGGTCCATGTCATGTCTTCATGAGAACAAGTTCTTGATGTGTGTACAAGTAGTAAGCCTTGTTTATTTTTTTAATTTGTGTTAGTCTACGTTCTGGGAAGTTGATTTAGTTTATGTGAAAACCCATTCTCCCACAATAATTCTTTCCCACATGTGTTAAAATGAATCTTAATTTAAAGTTAAAATAAATTCATGTCTGTAGAAGAAAGTTCAGTTTTCACCCTCGTTCTCCCGAACATACCCCCTCTTCCACACATCCCTCATTCCACATAGATCCCTAGCTTCATACATCTATTTTCCCACATAGTTGAATCTATAAAAGTTTATAATGATAAAAAGGAAGCTAGGATGGATATTAGCTATGGAGCCCCCTGTGCCCTTTTTATTTCTTTTTAATAAGTAAACCTTCTTGTTTTCTTTACACCTAGTAAGCCTTAATTAAGTTTTTAATATGCACCAATCTGCACCATGGGAGGATTATTAAGTTTACGTGTGGAGGTGGAATGTCCAAGAAGATGTAGCATTGGGGGAATATAGGTTCCTCCACAGAATTTTCAATCTTTTGGGACGAATACTAGCTTTGGAGCCCTCTACGCCTTCTTCATTTGTTTGCAACTAGTAATTATTACACAATGTTTTAGAGTAAATTCTATTAAGGACTTGAACGATGTGATTACATGTCAATATTTTCCAAATAAATTTCGAAAAGGCTTAAATTTCTTGAAGGGAAGCTTATGTTCATTTTTTAATATATTGTAATAATCATTGTAGAAGGTTGTTATGTGCTAAGGGAGAATGTATCTGGTGGTGTGGAAGTGATGGAATAATGGTTCTCCCATACATATTCCTCTTTCACACATCCTTCTAATGTGATACGATGGATATTGCTATGAATTCCTCTACACTCCCTTGATTTTTTTACAACCATTAAATACTATTAAGCACTCCAACAATGTCTTGATTATGTGTTGATTACTTGAATAAATGTAAAAAAGACTTATGTTTACTAGGAAATAATATTTTTTTACGTATAGGATTAAGCCTTAATTAATTTTCTAATTTTCAGTAATCTATGCCATGAGCAGGTGGCTAAATTTATGTGACATTTTTCCAAAATGTGGTTGTGAAACATGAGAAAAAGTATGTCGAAAAAGGTCAAAATTGACCTTTCACAGTTTGAAAAATAATTTTCCGAAGGGGAAATTTGTGTGGAGTTGCAGAAATGGGCTAATATTGGTTCTCCCACACATACACCTCTTCTCCAGTGTATGGATGAAGAGTGTGTGTGGAGGTTTGGAACTGTGGGAATAAAGGATCTCCCACACATATGCCTCTTCAATACATCCTTTCAACATAAACCATTTTGAACAAATAAAACATGTCATCAATTTTTTGAGCATCTCTTAATTTTTCTTGGAAAAGAAACTAAAATGAAGGTTTCACATTTAATTCAAATATTGAATATTTATTTAACTGTCTGATGTTGAGAAAAATAAGTGTTGTGAAGGACATGCAAGAAGTGCAGAAGTGGGGATGTGTGCTGAAGTACAGGAATATCCATCATTTGACCCCTTCTACAATTGCACAATCATAGAGGAATTTAGTCTTACACCTAATTGATGCATGCAACAAAAACATGGATCTGAAAGTGTTAAATTCAATATAATTTATATTAGTTACATAATTACAAAAATTTAGATCATTTCAATTATTAATGGAAGTTTAGATATAATATAAAAAAGTAAATTATATCCTTGAAAATTTATGCAAAAGGAACAAACTTAAATAATTAAATACTAGTAAACAAAAAAATGAATGTTCCAAGGTTTAAGAACACTCACAATATGTGAAAGCATAGACTATTATTGTTTGATATCCAATTGTCTTTTAGATTCATTATTTCTTGAATAAATTTCTCCACTGTAGTTTGAATCAAGTATTTCATCATAGGGAGTTTTTTCTCCATATTTACTTGTTCATTGAATATCTCCTTCTCAATTTCCCTAGCCTCTTCTTGAAATTGCACAACTAATACAAACTTATATTCATTAACCCTAACAAAATTAATTGGTCATTTGATAATTTCCTCTGTAGTATAATCAATTATAATCTCAAACTTTGTTTCTTTTGATTGTTTTAGATTCTCCAATTCAACCATTATTGTGTCTCTCAAAATTAATTTGGAGTCACATGTGATCCATGTACTTTTTATATCCCTAACAATCTATACGACCTTAAGAAAGACATCACTTCATATAATTTATATGTTTTCACATTTAGAAAATATGTTCTCTAGTAACTTGATTCTCTTAGACCATCTCGCTTTGACCGAGTTCATTCGATTAACATTTGAGAGTCTGATTATTTTTCTATAGATAATATTATAAATCAAGCCTCTGACTAAAAGTGAGTAAGCCATTGTCAAGAGAATGTTTATCTACTTTAATATCACCTTTAACCAAATTGACAAATGACTTAATTCTCTATTATAAATGTTTTATATTGGAAGTTTTTTTCCATGCACGTTTAATAATTTATAATCTTTCACATATATTACTGATAATATATGATTTCATTGCATTAAGGATGACGATTACTATTAAATATATGGGGTGATTTCATTGCTCTGATACCATGTAAATTTTTGTAGATGTTCTATGCTTGATGCAATTTTACTTTTATAACAGCAATCACATAAATAGTTAAGTAAAATGCTGATAGAACATACCAGTGGATCTATAGAAGACAGACCAGAAACAGGAGAATGTGTTCGTACGTTACGGCGATCAGCAGGATGCTTCAACCAGAAAAGTCTTCTTGGTCGGCCAACCCAAAATGTGTCACAACAGTCCTCAAATCAATTATCCAGTCAACTCAAAGTCAACCCTAGAAAAGTCAACACAGTCTAGAAAAAGTCAACGCAGGGAAGCAACAAGAAAGTCAACGCAGCTCCAACTTTGGTCAACTTTTTGACCTCGATTTTTGTGCCAATGAGTATGGCCTACAAAAATTGAACTCTCCACAAAATTTCAGCTCAAACGGACCATGCGTTGACCAAAGTCAACGCTGGTCAAACTTGCCCAGAAACCCTAACTGCAGAAAATTTGCTACGGTAAATTTCGTCCTTTAGCTGCAGTAGATTTCATCCTTCTTCTCACATGGGAGATGAAATTGCTTCTCAAATTCTTGTAGTTAATGAGAAGTGTGTGGATGAGATGAGTGTAAAGTTCTCCAACGTTGATTATATTTATATCCATCATTGAGGTGTGTGACACATTTGTTGGGGGTGTAAAACCTTAAGGCGGACCTGCACTTAAATTTATTATAAATAATAAATTCAAAATAAATGTTCTGCTCATCGGATTCAGATAAATTTTATATGGATCTTACACCTCTCCAAAAGAGGAATCCAATAAAAATATCGGTATCTTCATCTGAGCATCACAACATGGAGTTTGGACCTAGTTGTCCAATTTTAACACTCCCTCTCAACTAGGGATGAAATCGACATCCTTAATGCAATGAAATCACCCCATATATTTAATAGTAATCGTCATCCTTAATGCAATGAAATCATATATTATCAGTAATATATGTGAAAGATTATAAATTATTAAACATGCATGGAAAACAACTTCCAATATAAAACATTTATAATAGAAAATTAAGTCATTTTTCAATTTGGTTAAAGGTGATATTAAAGTAGATAAAAATTCTCTTGACAATGGCTTACTCACTTTTAGTCAGAGGCTTGATTTATTATATTATCTATAGAAAAATAATCAGAGACTCTCAAATGTTAATCGAATGAACTCGGTCAAAGCGAGATGGTCTAAGAGAATCAAGTTACTAGAGAACATATTTTCTAAATGTGAAAACATATAAATTAGAAGAAGTGATGTCTTTCTTAAGGTTGTATAGATTGTTAGGGATAGAAAAAGTACATGGATCACTTTCTGATGAGAAGGTGGGTTAAAGGGTCCAACAAACTAGGATGTAGGCTTTCTGATGAGAAGGTGGGTTAAAGGGTCCAACAAAATCAATGGCCCATTTCTCAAATGGTTCAAGGACTATTTGCAATTGAAAATGCATTTCATCTGCTCTCCTAGGTTGTCCCATCTGCTGACAGCTATCACACCTTCGAATATAATCTTGAGCATCACGAAAGATGGAAGGCCAATAATATCCCATCTGCAGCACTTTATGACCTGTCCTTTTGTCTACAAAATTTCCTCCACAGGGTCCATCACGTGCAGCCTTTAAGATCTCATAAATATCATCCTTTGCCACACAATTCTGAATTTGCTGGTCAATACCTCTATGGAAAAGATATCCTGCTATCCATGAATATCGGGTACTCCAATGAATGATCTTCCTTTGCTCCTTATAGGAAAAGTGACAAGGAACCTCACCTGTAGCAAGATAATTAGAAATATCTGCATACCATGGAGTGTTAGCAAAAACTGCAAAAAGATGCTCATCTGGGAAATTCTATTCAACTGGTGTATTCTTACCATCATGTTCTATCCTAGATAAGAAATTTGCAACCACATTGTCTTTCCCTGGTTTATCTACTATAGTAATATCAAATTCCTGTAGTAGCTACAACCATCTTGTAAGACGACCAGGGGTAACAGGTTTTTTCATTAAATACCTGATGGCTACGTGATCAGTGTGCAAAAAAGTAGAATACCTGGTAATATAATGCCAGAACTTGTTGATGGCATAAATGACAGCAAGGAACTCTTCCTCAGTCACCGTGTAGTTTAATTTAGCAGGGGCCAAATTCTTACTAACATCGTAGACTGCGTAAGGTACTTTATCCTCTTGCTGTCCCAGTACTGCACCAATTGTTGTTTGAGAAGCATCCGTATGAATGTGGAAATGTAACGCCCAGTTTGGTCCTCTAAGAATCGGGGCACTGTAGCCTAATTATTTAATTCTTGTGAAGGCTACCTCACAGTCATCTGACCACACAAATTCTAAGTCTTTTTTCAGTAATTGAAATAGTGGGTGTGCTACTTTTGCAAAATTTTCTATGAAACGCCTATAATAACCAGCACAGCCAATGAAACTATGTAGCTGTGTGGGTGTTTTAGGTGTTGGAAAGTGAAGAATTACCTTTATTTTTGCTGGGTCCATTTTGATTCCTTCAACCAAAAAAAAATTTCCCAGAACAATTCCTTTTTCCATCATCATGTGACATTTTACTATACTCAAGGAGACACATGCTTGTATACATCTTTCAAGAACTTTTTCTAAATTTTTCAGCCCCTCTAAGAATGAGTCCCAATATGGAGTGAAGTCATCCATATAAATTTCAACACTATCATCTATAAAATCAGAGAAAATTCCCAGAATTTCCCTCTGGAATGTTGCAGGGGCATTACACAGGCCAAAAGGAAGGACCCGGTATGCGAATGTTCCCCAGGGGCATGTGAAAGTGGTCTTGTCCTAGTCCTTAGGAGTGATCTAGATTTGGATATATCCACTAAACCCATCCAAAAATGAGAAAAATTTCTTGCCAGCCAATGTGTCTAAAACTTGATCAATAAATGGCAGGGGAAAATGGTCCTTCTGCATTGCCTTATTTAACTCCCAATAATCCACGCAGATCCACCATTTACAATTATTCTTATGAACCATTACTAATGGCAAGACCCATTAGCTGTTTGAGATAGGGTAGATAAAACCCACATCCAATAATTTCTGAAGCTCTTCTTTCACAATGTTTTTCAATGCAGGATTCATCCTTCTCTGAGATTGTCTTATAGGACTACAATCTTCCTTGATATATATGTGATGAGTGGATAAGTTGGCAGGGATCCCCTTCATGTCTGAATAATCCCAGGTGAAAACTTCCTTATGCTTTTGAAGAACATCTACCAGCTTCTTCTTCTGGGATTCTAACAAAACCATATTAATATTTAGAGTTTTCCCCAGTTCTATCTCTACTTGAACACTTTCATGTGGTGCATCAACATATTCCTCTAATTCTTCCACTGTTTCAATAACCTTTGGAGTTTCACAGTTTAGGATGGATTGTAAGACCTGCTGATTTGACTCTGAAACGGAACAAGGATTATTCATGAAGGAAGTGATCACGTCATCTTCTGATTCCATCTTCAACTGAAGGGCCTGCCTGATAGTAAGGACTGGTCTTACTTATTAATCTTCGACCTCTACCATAGATACAACCTTCTTGCCGCCTACTAACTTTTTAGGTGCATCTGGTTCTGCAGGTGGGTATAGAACCAAGTTCTTGGTGTTATGCCCATTAGAGATAACCATATTTCCTGAACGACACCCAATATAAGCATCTACAGTAGCCAGCCATGGCCTACCCAGAATCAAGGGGTGACCATCCACTGAAGATTGTGTATGCAATACTAAGAAATCTACAGGGTGATGCCATGCATCTACTGAAATTGTCACATCCTCCAACTTCCCTACAGGTTTGACTGTAGATCGATCTGCCAATTCCAACACTGTAGGTGTATGCTTCAAATTTTTAAGGCCTAATGTTTGCATGGTTTCAGTGGTGACGACATTGATGGCAGCACCCAGGTCCACCAACACATTTGGAATCTCTACCCCATTAATCTGTACTGTCAAGACCAGGTTCCCCAGATCTCCATATTTCACTGGTACTGATTTTCCCATCACGAAGTCCGATAATTTTCCCATAACATGTATAGTGAGGGGGTCCTTAGTTTTCTTCGTAGATTTCTTTGAACAATATTCCCTAAGATTCTTTGCATAAATTGACACATCCTTCATAGCTTGTAACAAGGGAATTTTAACAAATAAATTCTGCAATTCTCCTAATAAATCAAATTCATCTTGTGGGCTTGGTTTACTCATAATCAATCTCTCTAGGTAAGGTGGTTCAGATTGATTTTGTTTTACAGGAAGCATCTGCTTCTTAACAGTTTTTTTTACCCCTCTACTGATTAGTTGTGCCTCTCTTTCTTCATTATCAAGTTTTTCAATGATAACTGGAGCGGGTCGGTCATTGACTCTCCGTCCTGATTGAAAATTCATTTCATACAGTTCTGCAGTAGAGATACTATACGAAGGTAGGTTAATAACATCAGCTTGATGGGCTCCTTTATTATTGGGATTAGGGTTAGGCTTCATTCGAAGCTGAGGATGGACATGCTGATTAATAGGAGGCATATTGGAGGGTAATTGGAGTTGCTGTTGTGGCATCTGTTAGGGAAATTTCCCTAAAGAGGGTCCTCAACAAGTTGGAGCCCATGGTGAGCTCACACTGTCTTGAGGATTCCATTGCTGCCACAGTGGGTACTGGTATTGTGGCCACATAGGGGGACAAGGCATGGTTTGCAGATTCATGTTGTAATTATTGAAATACTAAGATGGATCCGGGTACATACCTTGATTTCCCATTGGTGTTCAAATTTTCCATGGCTTCCTCGTGCCCATAAAGTACAATTTCTCAGTGTCCTCCCCCGCCCCTTGAAACACCGCTTTCAGGCTCGACAAGGAGGGGCATGATCTTGTCACATGATTTAGCTCACAGATGTCACATTTTTCTATGGAATTTAATGGGCATTCCCTTTCTAGATGATTCTTCTTGCACTTTGGCCAAAATATTGCCATAGTCCTATCCAGTTCCAGCTGCTTCTAATTTACTTGCAAATTGTCCATTTGTGTTGACAGGGTACTGAGGATATATGTCCTTAAGTTGTCTAGTAGGTTCTCATTTACTGCTTTCGTAACAACTCCACCAGACCCTTTTACTGAACGAATCCCTGATCAGTTTCTTTGAAGCCCCCTCGAGCACTGAATACACAAATCGCAAATACCTTCAAAGGTTTACTTGGAGATGTCTCCCTTTCCCATGATATTCAATAGTTCCAATGACTCCTCTCAAAAGGATCGAAGGAGGATAACCTTCAAAATTTCTTTATCTAGATCAGAATGACCTGACCTCTGTAAAAGGTACTTAAACCTCTCCACACAATATTCCAAACTTTCATCTTTTTTTTGTGTGAACTTGAAAAGTTCCTCCTTGATGTTCTAGGATTTGCAGTAAGCCTAGTAATTTTCCAGAAAAGCTATTTGCATGTCATCCCATGTGGAAAAGGATTTTCCTCCAAGGCCCATGAACCATTACAGAGCTGTCCCTTTTAGTGTAGAAGGAAAAATATTTAACTTCTGGGCATTTGTTGTGTAATCATACCCCCATCACACTATGTCGAACTCAAATAAAAATTTGTCGGGATCCTCTAAAACAAGCCCATGGAAGTTTGGTAAAGATTCCAATGGGATATGCTTTGTAGGCATGCCATCTCCCAAATTCCCAATGGGAAATTCGATAGTGGAGGTTGTGGGAGCCATAAATATCTTCCAATAATCATTGGGGATTTCAACAGGCTCTGTGGAGGATGGCTGGGGACTCCTCACTACTAGAACACAAGTTGCTTTAGTGGCACTTTCTTGGTCTCTTGGCAATAAAAATATCCCCTCATTTCTTCTTCCTATTTCGTGATGGTTGAATCCCTCAACTACAACTTCCTTTCCCTTACTACAGCAGTTTGAATCTGTCGAATTTCTACTTGTGATTTCTTCCTCTACTATTACCAGTGCAAGATCCTCTTGCTCCGGTCTACTACTGATTATTTCTTCCACTGCTGGAAGACCCTATTGTACCAAATCACCAAGGGACACCATGGCCTGCACTAGTTGATCCACTGACTGTCCCTCAGACTTCACTCTCCTAGCCCCTAGCCTTGCAGCTGCACGAGAATATGCTTCTAACTCCGCCTTTTCTATGATCTGCTGAATATAAGTTTTTCTTCCTAGATCTGGTCTTCCCCTTTTTGGGGCTCTCACTCTGCCCCTCTTATTTGGTTCTTTTTTCATAGAAAAATTGGTATGATGGAAGGTATGTGTATGAACCTACAATTCTTCAATCTTGGAGTAAGGTGTCAAAATACCATTCCTTCCCCACGATAAAAAATTTAACAAAAAAAAAAAAACAACAGAACAAAAAGCTAGGGTTCTAGGCCCAGAGTAGGGCATTAAATAACTCCTCCTTCCTTGGGACAAGAACCAAAACAACACAATCCACAGGAAGACCTAATACTCCAGATCTGAAGTAGGGTGTTAAAAGACTCCTGCCTCTCTAGGGTAAAAGCTAATATTTCCTCACAAGAGAATATACAAAAGGTAAAAAGAAATAACTCCACTCAGGGCTTGGAGCAAGGTGTCAAAGGACTCCTCCCTCCCCAAGACAAGAAGATGGCCCTAAATCCAAAAAATAAACAGAAATAAACAAACCAAAATCAAAACCTATGCTCAGGACCTGAAGCAGAGTGAGAAAGCTCGATCTCTCCCCAGGACGAGAGATTAACCCTCTGGTTCGTTTGAATCATTTCTTGCACCTTTTTAGCCTCCTTGGCAACGGTGCCAAAATGTTGGTATCCAAGTAAGAATGATTTATCCACCCTAATCTGACATTAATTTTATAAATTCGGGAGCGTATCCTTTTAAGGCAATGTGCAAGGTATATGCAGGAACAAACACATAATCCATCTTAACCAAGGGTTTATAATTAAAATTCAAAACATTATCGTGAGATTAAATCAAATACTGAACTTCAAAACATTATTAACAGTAAAGAATAATAACAACAACCATAACATAAAAACAATTCACACACTTACAGGTGCAGCACCTAATTGGAAGAGTGGGCCCAGCTCTCTGATCAGGGCTGCGTTAGTCACGAAGACGCTTAGAACAGCAACACCGGTAGAATTTTATTAATCTATAATATGTGATTACAATATCCGTTAGGAAACCCCCATTTACAGGAACAATATCCATTTTATACACAGTGCGAGAGAATAAAAAATATTCGTGGAATGTGGTAATCATGCATTTATAAATACACATCAGTTGGAATAGCACAAACATCGTATGTCTAGGATAGACATGTGGCCAAGAATAGGCCAAGGGAATCATCACTCCAGCTGCGCGATCTCCCTATAGATGACCGTTACCAAATCTTGTTGCAAAACGCTGGAGCGAGGGTTCCTGTTCTCCAAACTGCAGTAAAGCACATACCTTACTGCCACAAATAGGTAAGACTCCATGAATTTACTTCATTAATTAAAATATTCCAATTTGACAAGTTAGGGGTATTTACCTCATAAGTTTAGCATAGAAAATGTAGGTAATTAAACACAAAAGGGTCGAAAAGGATGATAAAAATGGTTAGAAAGATAGCCAAATTTAGTGCCCAATAGTGGGCCACTTGGGTCGCAGACACCCTCGGCACCCTGAACCCGTTTCTACATGCAGGTCACCGGGGTCATGGTCTGCACGCGGGCCACTGGGGTTACAGTCTGCACGCGGGTCACCGGTTTCATGGCCTGCATGCTTCTCCTGAACGTCTATGGGTCGCATTCGACCTGGCCCAATCCTAATAAACAACATTCATGCCTTCAAACATTGTTCCAAACGTCCTAAACATGGACGCACTGCACGAACCTGACTCAACCTAAACGCACCCGCCTTGAACACTGTTATGCACGCGTCCTGCGGAAGGAACCAGACTCAACCTGCCCTGAACAATATTCTGCAGTACGCGCCCTGTAGAAGGAACCCGACTCCACCTGAGGGTGAACGCTGAATGCATTTTCACCCGACTCAACCATGACTCCATTTCCTTGCTGCGGCTTCACCCCAACCCGAACACGTTTGGGCGAGCGCCCTCTCACGCCGTGCCCGAACAAACGAATTAGGCACAAGGGAGAAGCCAGAAAATGGGATGCACCAAAATGCAAAGGGCACCCATGTGGTCACAACTCAGCAAATTTGATAGGGGCGCCCTCAACCAACTTGACCTGACCAGAATAGGTTTGGGTGGGCGCCCTCAAACGAAACGACACGACACACCCGATCGAACAAAGGAAAAAGGGATCAAATGGAAAATGGGCCACACGAACGTGCACAGGGCACCTATGCAGTCACAACTTAGCAAATTTGATACGGCCACCCTCAAACAAAATGACTCGACCTGAACTCGTTTGGACATGCACCCTCACATGGCGTGAAATGACGCACACGACCAAATGAAGGCACAAGGGAGAAACTGGAAACCGAGCTGCACGAATGTGCACAGGGCACCCATGTGGTCACAACTTAGCAAACTTGATATGGGCACCCACAACCGAAATGACCCGACCAAAATGCGTTTGTGCGGGCACCCTCAACCGAAATGACCTGACCCAAACACGTTTGGGCGAGCGTCCTCAACTGAAATGACCTGACTTGGATGGTTTGGGCAGGCGTCCTCAAATGAAACGACACAATGTGCCTGACCGAACAAAGGCACAAGCGATGAAATGGAAAACAGGCCACACGAACGTGCACAAGGCATCCATGTGGTCACAACTTAGCAAATTTTATACGGTCGCCCTGAAATGAAACAACCCAACCCGAACATGTTTGGGCAAGCGCCCTCACATGATGCGACATGGTGCACATGACTAAACGAAGGCACAAGTAAGCAACCGACAAACAGGCCACATGAACGTGCACAGGGCACCCGTGTGATCACAACTTAGCAAATTTGGTACAGGTGCCCTCAACCGAAACAACCCGACCCGAACGCATTGGGGCAGGCACCCTCAACTAAAATGATGCAACCCGAACGTGTTTGGGCAACTGCCCTAAAACGAAACAACATGGCACGCCCGAATGAATGAAGGCATAAGAGACAAAATGGAAAACAGGCCACGCAAATGTGCACAAGGCACCGTGTGGTCACAACTTAGAAAATTTGATACGACCACCCTCAAATGATTAAACGACCTAGCCCGAGTGCATTTGGGTGGGCGGCCTCACACGACGCACACAACCAAACAAATTAATAATGGATAAATTTTCAAATGGGCCGCAAAAATGTGGATAGGGAACCTATGCGTTCACAACTTAGAAAATTTGTTACAGGCGCCCTCAACCAAAATGACCCGACCCAAATGCGTATTTGTGGGCACCCTCAACCGAAACGACCTAACCCGAACACGTTTGGGTGGGCACCCTCAACCGAAATGAACCAACTCGAACGGGTTTGGGTGAGCACCCTCAAATGAAATGACATGACGTGCGCGACCGAATGAAGGCAGAAGGGAGAAAATGGAAAATGGGCCGCACAAACGTGCACAAGACACTCGTGCAGTCACAACTTAGCAAATTTTATGTGGCCACCCTCAAATGAAACGACATGACCAAAACGCATTTGGGTGGGCGCCCTCACATGACGCAACATGACGTGCACGACCAAACAAAGGTACAAGGGAGTAAACAGCAAATGAGCTGCATGAACGTGCATGGTGCACCCGTGTAGTCACAATTAGCAAATTTGATAAGGTCGCCCTCAACTGAAATGACCCGACCCAAATGTGTTTGGGCAGGCGACCTCAAACGAAATGAACCAACCTGAACACGTTTGGGTGGGTGCCCTCAACAAAAATGACCCAAACGAATGCGTTTGGACAGGTGCCCTCAAATGAAATGACAGAGCACACCCAAACAAATGAAGGCACAAGGGAGAAAACGTCAACCGGGCCGCATGAACATGCACAAGGCACCCATGCGGTCACAACTTAGCAAATTTGGTAAAACCACCCTCAAACGAAACAACCTGACCTGAACGTGTTGGGGCAGGTGCCCTCACATGGCGCGACATGCCACGCACGACCAAACTAAGGCACAAGGGAGCAGCCGCCAAACAGCCCGCATGAACATGCATAGGGCACCCGTGTGGTCACAACTTAGCAAATTTGATACGGGCAACCGAAACGACCCAACCCAAATGCGTTTGGGCTGGCAGCCTCAAACAAAACAACCCGACCTGAATGCGTTTGGGTGGGCACCCTCAACCAAAACGACCTGACCCGAACGCATTTGGGTGGGCACCCTAAAATGAAATGACATGGCGCACTCGACCGAACGAAGGCACAAGCTAGGAGCAAATGGTAAATGGGCCACACGAACATGCACAAGGCACCCGTGCAGTCAAAACTTAGAGAATTTGATATGGTCGCCCTCAAACAATTAAACGACCCGACTCGAACGCGTTTGGGCAGGGGCCCTCACACGACGCGACACAACCGAACGAAGGCACAATGGAGCAACTGGAAAACGAGCCGCAAAAATGTGCACAGGGCACCTGTACGGTCACAGCTTAGCAAATTGGATATGGGCTCCCTCATCCAAAATGACCCGACCCAAACGCATTTGTGCAGGCGCCCTCAATCGAAACAACCCGACCCAAACACGTTTGGGTAGGCGCCCTCAACAGAAATGACCCAACCCGAATGGGTTTGGGTGGACGCCCTCAAATGAAATGACATGACGCGCCCAACTGAGTGAAGGTGCAAGGGAGAAAATGGCAAACAGACCACGCGAACATGCACAAGGCACCTGTGTGGTCACAACTTAGCAAATTTGATATGGCTGCCCTCAAACAAAATGACCCATCCTGAGCGCAATTGGGCAGGTGCCCTCACACAGCACAACATGGCTCACATGACCGAACGAAGGCACAAGGGAGAAACTAGAAAAAGGGCTACACGAACGTGCACAGGGCACTCATGCAGTCACAACTTAGAAAATTTGATACCATGGGCGCCCTCAACCGAAACGACCCGATCGGAACACGTTTGGTTGGGTGCCCTCAACCAAAACGACCTGACCTGAATGGGTTTGGGTGGGCGCCCTCAAACGAAATGACACGACGCGCCTAAATGAATGAAGGCACAAGCGAGAAAATGGTGAATGGGCCACACGAACAGGCACAAGGCACCCCTGCGGTCACAACTTAGAAAATTTGATACGGTCGCCCTCAAACTAAATGACTTGACCCGAACGGGTTTGGGTAGGCGCCCTCAAACTGCGTGACACGACACACATGATCGAATGAAGGCACAACAGAGAAACCATAAAATGAGCCACATGAATGTGCACAGGGCACCCATGCGGTCATAACTTATCAAATTTGATATGAGCGCCCTCAACCGAAACGACCCGACCCAAACGCGTCTGGGTAGGCACCCTCAACCAAAACGACCCAACCCAAACGCGTTTGGGTGGGTGCCCTCAACCGAAACGACCCTACCCAAATGGGTTTGGGTGGGCGCCCTCAAATGAAACGACACGATGGGCTACTGATCAAAGGCACAAGGGAGTAAATGACAAATGGGTTGCAGGAACATGCATAAGGCACCCATGTGGTCCCAACATAGAAAATTTGATACGCCCACCATCAAACGAAACAACCCAACCCAAATGCCTTTGGGCAGGCACCCTCACACGGCGTGACACAGTGCGCATGACCGAACGAAGGCACAAGGGAGAAATTGAAAATGGGCTGCACGAACGTGCATAGGGCACTCATGCAGTCACAACTTAGCAAATTTTGATGGTTAAAATTTCTTAAAAATTAGTTGAAATCTAAGGGAAATTAAAATGTTTACTGTCGTTGCTCTTACGATGTTTATTCCTTGGGTAGCCTCACACAGCATGACTTGACCCAACCCGACCCGACCCAACCCGCGCTGCCCGAACGTGTTTCCTTGGGCACCCTAACAATACGGCATGAACCAACCTGACCTAGCCAAAACGTGTTTCCTTGGGTGCCATCACACAACTCAACTTGACCCAAACGAATGTATTTCCTTGGGAAACCTCACATGACACGACCCGACCAGACCCAACTCGACCTGCCCGAACGCGTTACTTTGGGTACCCTCATATGACCTGATCACATGACCCGAAAATTTTTTCCCAAACCATAAACTCGATCACATGACCTGACACATTGTTCCTAAATCCTAAAATATAACTCCCAAACATTATTCCTAAACCCTAAACCCTAAGATTGTTCCTAAACACTAACACTTGCCTCCTAAACATCACAATACTGATACTTGTATCCAAACTGTCGCAATACCGACACTTGTCCAAACTATCGCAATACCGACACTTATCTCCAAATGTCGCAATACCGACACTTTTCTCTGAAACGTCGCAATGCCCACACTTTTTTCCAAACTGTCGCAATAACGACACTTGTCTCCAAACATCGCAATAGTGACACTTCTCTCTGAAAAATCGCAATACTGACACTTTTGTCCAAACTGTCACAATAGTGACACTTATCTCCAAACGTCGCAATAGCGAAACTTTTCTCCAAACGTTTCAATATCGACACTTGTCTCCAACCGTTGGTATAGAGACGATAGTGGGCAGGATTTGAAAAATTGATAAAAATTGGGGAAATTTTTGACAATACGTCAAATGTGTCAAAACTAAAGTGTCAGAATTTTGACCAAATGTACTAGTGTCGATCAATCCTTATCCTTATTCTATTAGCATGCCACACATTCACCGGAAAATATTTGCACATATGCTTTGATACATTCCCAAAAAAATATTTCTTGATCCCATGGTATGTGTTCAAGATACTCAAATGTGCTCATATAGAAGAAGTGGGTAATTCCAAAAGGAAATTTTGTTCGAGTTGAGAACTTTTACATAAGGGATCTTGATATCACAACAAATCAATTCTCTACATAAATTTTTTTACTACAAAGAGGTCCCAAAAATATATTTCTTGATTCCATGGTATGTTTTCAAGAAACCTAAATTTCCTCCTATAGAAGAAGTGTGTAATTCCAAAAGGACATTCTGTTAGAGATTAGAATTCTTACATAAGTATAAATGATCTTGATACAACAAAAAATCCTTTTTCTACATAGTTTTTTCTACTACATAGAGGTGCTATTATATTTATTGAATGATCTTGCACACCTTATCACATTTATTCTATTCTATCCTTAGTTAATGCACCTAGTTATATTGTGGAATGGAAATAACACATAATAAACCCACTATGTCTTATTCTATTATTCAGAGTGCATATTCCCTAATATTTTTTCCATTTTTCTACATAATTTGAAGTGATAACCTAGGTAAAGTCCCACTATCACAATTGGTTTAGGATGGGCCTATTCAGCAAGGTGACTTAGAATCAAACATCACAGGGGGTGGTTGTGCCCTGTGCTAGGGGGAAGAGACACGCTAAAAAATCTAATCAGTGAAGTGTTGGTGTGGCCCAAGTCAAGTGTAATTCCTGAGTGACTTTGATAGATTACATTCCCTTGGGTCGTGGCTCCTCAAGCCATAACTCAAGCCTAGAGGATCACAAAAAACTTGACAAAAAAATGGTGTAACCTAGAATATTTGTAACACATTATTTTTTCTCTTCTAAACATAACTTTGTTCTAATAAGTACTTGAAACTATCATGATATATTTTTATTTTGAAGTTTATTTCTATTAGGTATAGATGTCTGTTTTTAAGTGCATGAAGTATGGCCAACATGTTGTTTTCATGGATGGGTCTGAGTAAGTTCTTTCCTTTAATCTCACTCTTTCCAAAGGCAAGGGGGCTTCCTTCTTGGATCAAAACTACACTACTACCATGGCCCGAGTTGTCATACTCTACAATTAACTTCTTGAGAATCCATGTGTATCCAAGAAAATACTTGTAAACATAGCCTTTTTAAGTTTTTAAAAATATTTGGTTTCTTCCTTAGTCCAAGAAAATGCTTCCTTCTTCAATTATTTTTTTAGAGGGGTTTCTATTTTATCATGATTCTTGATAACATTGTAGTAATATACTATTAATCCTAACATTCCTCTAAGTTCCTTTAAGGTCCCGGGGATTCACATTTCCCTCATAGTTATTACTTTGTTATTATATGTTTTGAAACCTTCATGAGATACAATATGACCTAAATATTCCACCTCTTGAACCCTTAAGGAACAGTTGGAAGGCTTTGCATACAGTTGTTGCTCTTCCACTAGTGTTAATACCCTATCAACATGTTGTGCATGTTATTCATGAATTATTTTGTACATGAGTATCTCATCAAAAATAATTAACATAAATGTTCTAAGGAACAATTTGAAAATAGAATTCATTAAGATTTTAATGTTGAAGGTGCATTAGAAACTGTTGGATCCCAAATGCAACTTTGGGTTAGTTTTGGAAATTTAATGTAAATGTAATTGTAAAATCCGAATTTAAATGTGAAATGGTATGAAAAAATAAATTAAATGTAAGGTAAAAATGAAAATGAAAATGAAATATGATGTAAATAAAGAAAATTCAAATTTTTCATGGAGGGAAACGGTGTTGGAAGATATTTTTAGAAAAATATTGAAATAATCCCTCATGATATTATCGTTAGGGGTCATGTAATGGGGTTTTAATACGAAAGAAAGAATTTTGGGGCTATGTTTTGGGGTTTGAAAGGGTTGCGTAGGTGATTTTTGGAGTGTGTAAGAGGCTTGAAGGTACCGTAGCCTCCCTGCCAACATGGTAGGAAGGGATTCCTAGGATGCAATTTCTTATTCAAGTTAATAGAAGAATTCAGGTTCATGGTTCTGTGTTTCATTTGTTATAATTTATTTATAGTAGCCATGTCATGCATTTTATTGGTATATTTTGTTGTTAATTATTTGTAATATTATGTGTTTATTTATGGCTTGTTCTTGGTACTCACAACAATTTATGGTTGTGTAGCACTAGTTTTATTTACAACAGTTATATGTGTGAGTTCAACAACATTTATTTTCAGCAGTTATGAGTTGTTCTCAACAATATTGTATGAGTAAATTACTCGTATTTTTTTTTTTCGTGGAGGTGTTTATGCTTATGATCTGCAGTGGATTCCTTTGTGTTTTATATAATATCTTGCGGCATATAGCTTGTTGGTTTTATGCATTTTTTGTACATTAGGATGTCAGTATTATTTTGTTTCTTTTTCATTTGTACAACAAATTTTTGCGTCTACAATCAATTTTAAATTTCAAAAAAATTATGTAAATATTTTCGGTTCAATGGGTTTAATTAGCAGTACCAAAGCCTAGTCACTTGCATTCGTTCAGTTATTTCCTACAATAGTTATGCTTTTTCAATGTCATATTTTGTTTACAACAGTGGCATAGTCTATGGTTTTGGCACTGTCAGTGTACGACACTGTAAGTGTGCGGTAGTGTTGGTGCATGGCACTTTTGGTGCTTAGTGATAGAACTAGTGGTGAAAAAAATGGGGATGAAAACACTAGCGATGATAGACTTATCGATGAAAACACTATCTCCTTTGCTACCACTCTCAGGGTAGAACTATCTGGGGTTTTGTAGTTCTGGAAATTTTTGTGTGTCGAATTTTTTTTTTTCTTATCTCTTGAGTTGTTTGTTTATTTTTTGGTCCTCATGGCCAAAGCAATGCCAAGAATTTTCACTGGCTAGAAAAATCCTGGTACCCATATCCCATGTCCAAATGGGTGGAAATAGTGACGGAGAGAAGCCCAGGTGGACGAAGTTGTGATCTGAGGGAGGTTGTGGGCCTCACCAACCTATTATTTCAAGAAGAACGCTAGTTTCTTGGCTGCATATTATGCAACAAATTGTGTCAGGGGAGATACAACCTAGTATAGAGTATTTCATGAGGCCCAATATTGCAACAACAATGTTTCAACTCTTGAGGCTATCAACTTAAATTATCAACCTAGGGTTCATACAAACTTAAGAGGGTCCAAGAACGTATGTGTATTAGACACCTTCCTCTTCCTTTTGTGACTCCATTTGATGCAAGTGATATTACGGGAATTTTTAGGTCAAAAATGGGATTCCTAAGGAAATTATAGAATAATAGTGGAAATAATAAAATAAGATTTGATTACATCGTCAAATTTTCGTGTGAAAAAAAAGAAAAAAATAAATTTGAACTCGTATTTTCAACTTATCTCCCTATGGGTTTACTCAATTCTCGAGAGGGAACACTCGTTGAATGAAAAATTTGATTCCCCATCCAAGGAGTACCCATGTTCCATTCTTTTGATCGACCCTGGTCCACAAAAAATGAAAAACACATGAAAATCCTGATTGCAATCATGTTTTTTCATGTATTTCTCATTTTGCGTGTAGCAAAGTCCATAGAAAGTATGCAACATAGGTAATCCTTGGATGATAAATTAAATTTTTCATCTAATGAGTACTCCCACTAGAATTTTGAGTAAAACCTTAGGGAGGTAAGTTGTAATTACAAGTTGAAAAACTAGCTTTACTATTTTTTAATTTTTTAATCTTTTTACTTTTTTACCCCAAAATTGGTGAATCATCCCCCATGGTTGACATCATCATATTGAATCCTATTGGTTCTTATAAATTTTATTTTGGTTGTATATTTTTCTTAGGAGGCCCATTTTAGACCTTGAAATTTCTCTAATGAATAAGGGAATGAAACAAATTCAATTCAACAAAGGTCTTTGTAAGACACCGACCATAAGTTTTAAAAGGTAAATCAGAATAAGAAAACATATTCTGCTTGGAAAGTAAATGGAAGGAAGGAAATCTATTTTATTTGCAAAAAATGAAAATAATAATGACAACTAAGCATATATAATCTATATTGCTCGAGAGGAAATTGAATTAAAAAAAATATGTTATATTTTACAGGAAAGGAAATTCATAGATTACTCTTACAAAAAGTAAATCACACTTTCCATAAAGTAAATCACAGAAAGGAAATCTAGACTAATAGCAGAAATCAGCATTCAAGAAGAAAGAAATATAAGAGCTAAATAGAGGCCTAACCAAGCCTCAACTCAACAAAAGTGGCATCGTATAATTCATAGGCTATAAATATACTTCTACCATGAATTTGGAGTGAATTTTGGCAACGAAGATCTCGAAAACAAATTTCTAAACGATTTCTACCAAATGTTTGTTGCTCTAGTTAACTTGCCAAATGCCCAAGAAAATAAAATACAAATTACATGGGGTAAATTTGTTTATTAATTAGGATTCACTAGGACTCCAATCCAAGTGGAATCACTCAAAAATACCCTTGTTAAGAATTTATAAAAATATCAAAAAATAAATACTCTAAAAACTAACTAATGAGGTATAAACCTACCAAATGATTAAAACATATGAAATAATGAGGTATAAACCTGCCAAATGATTAGAACAATGTAAAATTTGAAACAGGAACTATAAAATGAAAATGAGAACTCTAGCCAAAAAAACCTTTAAAACATGAAAAACAACCTAAAAACGAAAAGTGTGTATTCCACAACGAGGTTTTATTTTTTTCCAGGGTTAATTTGGAACATTTTTTTTTTAAATGGCTGTAAAACCAATTTTCATGTGCCAAATAAATGGAAAAAACACACAAATGTTGGTGCTAGAATACCATTTTTAATTTTTGGGTACAATTTAAACATAATTTTAGAAATGATGTTTAATATAAAATAATGGGATTTTAAACACATTTAGGTTCCAATAATTTTTATCCAAGTCGTTTAACATATAATATCATGACACTAAAATTCCCTAAAATTCTAATTTTTTTCAACCATAATGTTAAAGATAGAAGATATTCCCCAATTTTTCACCCATATAATTAAAAACATTAACATTTCAACATATTTCAACCATGATATTATGAGAAAATTATATGACTAAAATAACCCAATGAAACATAAATTATTTCTCCAAATTATTGTTGCATTGTTAATATTTTAGACAAATGAATTCATCATAATTAAAACATATAATCCAAAAAACATAAAAATGACTCATAAGTTCATGTAAAATCATATGGAAGTTAAAATATCATTTTCATGGCTCAATGAAAACATCATTTATATAAATTGTCTTACAAAAATATTCAAAATCACGCATATTTTCTTTCACACCATCATAATTCACATCTTTAGATGAATGAATGGATGTAGATGAAGATGTTCCATGTTCTTTTCTTTCATCAACTAGTGCCCCATCTGAGTCAGCATGGATTCCCACCACTTGAGGTTTTGAAAGTATTCTAGATATACGACTAGGTTTAACAGGCTGCCATCTCAACATTGTTTCTTTTGGTAGCAAGCTCTTCAGAATATCTATTGTCCTAGAGTGAAGAGTTCCTCTCTTTGTTAAATTGAAGTCATAAACAAGTATGTCAAATTCCTACAATTTTAAGAGGTCTGTGCAGCGACGATTTATATTTGTAACCTTTCTTTTTTTCTTTCCACAATTTTTTTTATCAACTACCATCTTTGGCTTGTACAAACAATTGAATGGGTGTTTGTTTGTGGCATACCAATGTACTTCAACACCTATAACATATTCATTTTTTGTAATTACCTTTATAACCTTGGAAACCAATAATGGATAGCCATGTGGATCTTCATGTGCTAACATTGTGATCATGCAACCCTCCTTAATATCATGTAATGAACCCTTGTAAAGGTCTTCCATGGCTTCATGTTGTGCATGAGACCTTCTAGAACTAATATACATATCTCTTTCCTCCACATGTGTAGAGTTAATAGTACTTGTGATTGTCTTTTTCATCAATGTTTTTTTACACCTATTCAATTGACACATTTTGTGGCCAAATAAATGGAGTATTCAAAATCATCTCTTATTTTTCTGGCCTTGAAAGGATATCACTCTGATGATCCAAAAAAGGACTCCCACCAAACTGAATCAACAACATCAAAGCACTCATATGTATATCTAATGAATTTTTTAATTTCTTCCAGGCATTCAGAATAATCTACATATCTATTCTGCCTTCATGCATTATGAACTTCACCAACTAATTGTAATAACAATATATTTGTCACAAATATTGGATGATATATAATAAACTTCAAAAATTCCAAACCCAATGACTACACCCATTTTGTAGTAGTTGAATACCTCTTGCCCCATAGAACTGTTTTCCCATCAATTTTTTGACATGAAATTGATTTTGGATTCTAATGTCATTAATTCACTCAATTCACTTCTCCTCACCATGCGATCCTAAAATAAACCTTCACATGTCAACAGTTTCTTCTAACACATGAAAAATAGGCTCTGGCATATATAAATTATTAATACATTCAATTAATGATGGCAAGCTCACAGCATCCTTCCTCCTCAATGTTACTAAAAAGTGACTAAACATATGATCAATATGGTCATGACTATGCCCAACAAAAAGGAAACCAACGTTTACCTTATGAAAAATTCTTAATTCAACAAGAATATTTGGATATCCAAAAAAAATCTTATTTTTGTTTTCAGGACAAGTGTTGTCTAATTGTAGATATAAAATTTCAAGAGGATTACCACACAAATGCAAAATCACCTCATGAACTATGGTTATTTTCATATCTACATCACTAGGAATATTGGAGCTGTGAAGTAAACTATTGGTGACATTTTCCCATTGAAGACCATACAACTGACCATGTGAAACTAGATAAAATTTTCCTCCTACAAATTTTTGGGTGTGCGAACAAAATGTTGTATAAGTGTTTTCTTCTAGTCCATACCATCAATTATCAAACCCAAATATTTCTTTGGTTTATCATAACAATTATTTCAATTCTTGTACACCTTTTTTCTTTCCCTTTTTTGTTGCTCGTGATGCTCTTGAACTGCTTTGACAATGGAATCTACACATAACATAAAACAAACCTATTAATAAATACATTTTCATAATTGATCACTATACCATTTAAAAGAATAATGATATGAATGCATAATTGTTTCTTCTCCTTGACATTTATCCCATTTTTATTTAAGAGAGGTGCATGTACTGCAAAAACCCATCATTTTCCTCTTAGGAATAAGAACATTATTGAATTCTCTCCTCTAGATCTGCAGTAAATATTGATATGTAATAAAACAACCATTTCCTTCAACACCTTATGCATATTCCTTCTATAAGTTGTAGATTTCCCATGTTGAGAAATTATTTGGAATATGTATTGTATCTGTATTTATAAAACACTCTCCATGTTTTGAAAAGAATTCTTGCAGCCATGACATTGCAATTTTTTCTAGTGGCCCAAACTCTCGTTTATGACGAACTTCTAAATAATGTGTAGGATCATTTTCCAAATTATCTTGGATTCTTGATAGACTGAAATTACCAATTGAATGAAACATTTTGAAAGCCTTTCTATAGAGAAATAAAGAACCAATATGATAATCATAACCTACTAGTGTACATTGCATGCACCCCACAAAATATGAATTTTGCATGCTTTTATTCATTGAAAAATAATTCCTCCTTTTCTCCAAAGAAAAATTGAAAGCCATAGGTTTCAAGCAATCCTTTCTACAACACTCACTTGAAATGAGATCACTAATAAAAATTATGCTTGTGAGATATTCTACTCTACCCCTTGTATAACTACAATGTCCTAGATTGATATGAAAATGTCTACTCCTACTCTTAGATACAATATTTGTTGGCAACATATCCATAATTTCATCATTCTCTGAACAATCATTTCCATCACCATTAGGATGAATATTATTCTTATTATGATTAGTTTCAATATAGATAAGAAATTCACCACCATCATTGTTTGAAAAATATTCATTACCATCTTCAGCGGTATGAAAATTTTCAATACCATCATCTGTGGTAGTTAAATATTGACTTCGAGGCTATTCTTCACCATCTTTAACTTGCCCTTCATTACTGCTACTCCCATAGTCCATAGGATTAGAACTATGTGGAAATTTCAACTCTCGATTTATTGGAAATTCTTCATCCTGACCTTCATCACTACTTCTCTCATAGTCTATATGGTTAGGACTAATTGGGAATTGCGAATATCGATTTAATGTAAATTCTTCATTATGAAATTCATCACTCTTTCTCTCAAAATCCATAGGTTTAGTTCTAAGTGGAAAATGTGACTCTTTATTTACTGAAATTTTTTCATCCTACCATTCATCACTATTGCTCTCATAGTCCTTAGGATTAGGACTAAGTGGAAAATGTGACTCTCTATCCACTAAAAATTTTACATCCTACCATTCATCACTATTTCTCTCATAGTCATTAGGAGTAGGGGTAAGTGGCAAATGTGACTCTCTATCCACTAAAAATTCTGCATCCTATGATCATTCACTATTTCTCTCATACTCCTTAGGATTAGAAGTGGAAAAAGTGACTCTCTATTGACTGAAAATTATTCATCGTTCCATTCATCACTATTGGTCTCATGGTCCTTAGGATTGTGACTAAGTGGAAAATGTGAGTTTATATTCACTGAAAATTCTTCATCCTACCACTCAGCACTATTTCTCTCAAATTCCTCCAAATAAAGACCAAGTGGAAATTGCGAGTTTCTATTTTTTTGGAGATTCTTCATCATGGCCTTCATCACTACTTCTCTCATAGTCCATAAGAAAATGACTAAGTGGAAAATTTGACTATCTATTTATTTGAAATATTTCATCCTTCCCTTTGTCACTATTTTTTCGTTATATTAGTTGTTACGTGATGATGATGTTGATGATTCATAAAAGGAAACTTTAGTATCATATTAATCCATAACATTCAAAAAAAATATCTTGAATGACGCAAATGATCTCTCCCGCAATGATAATATATACTTGAAATAATGAAATTTTCCCTCCAAAATTTACCTCTGAAATTTCCCTCTAAATTTTTTCTACGAAATTTTTTTCCTGAGGTATGTCCCTCAAAAATTTTATCTTCAATATTAAATTTAATTTCGATTTAAACTTCCTACACATTTTTCTTTTAATATTTTTTTCCATATTAAAATAATATTAATTAATTATATAACATTTACTTAATTATGAATTTTATTTTTTTAATATTTATCATATTTTTATCTCACATTTAATCCATAGAAAAGAAATTTCATAATTTTTGCTTTATACGAACTTTCATTGTCACTATTCCTCACATCACATCCAGATTTCTCGAGGTTTTGTTTAAAAACATGGAATGATCTTCTGGAGTAGCAACATTGTCAATGAGAAATTCTCACTTTTGAAAGGTTAGTTCTCCTTCTACTTGGACCATTCAATGAAGAATTTGATGAAAATTAAATTTATTAGATGCCAACAAATGATTTTTTTGAAGATCCACATTACCATAGGAAACCAATTAAATAAATTTATTATCTAAAATTTAAAAGAAAATCCACACAAATATGGTGGGTGGGCCCACCTGGGGTTCACACCTAGCCACAATGGCCCGGGTGGACACACGCACCAGCCCCCTTGGAAAGTAGGAGGGCTTAATCAGCCTCTCAACCTGCCTAGGGGATCTGATTGGCATGCCTACCTGGGCCAGGGTGGTTGTGGTGCGGGTGGATATGCCCAGGGGAAAGTGTCTGCCCAAGCTCAATGATAGCCCAGGGCTGCCGTTGGGCTCCAGTGGATACCCACTAGTGGGCGCATCTGCTCGGAGGATGGCAGTCGTGAGGTGGTCGTAGTATAAGAGGATGCGCCCACTGACAGCCATCTGCCCAAGCCCAATGATGCTCAAGGGATGTGATTGGGCTTGGTTAGACGCCCACCCATGGGTGTGTCCTTTCATAACACGACACCCCGACAATGGTCGTGATGTATATGGATGCACTGATGGGTCAACGTCCGCCTGAGCCCAAGGGAATTTATGAGTCGCCACCCCCCTCCCCCCCCCCCTTCCCCCTTCCTGGTAGGGGGTCGATTCTTCCCTTGGGCTTGGCCAGGCATCACCCTGAGCCCAACAACCCGAGAGCTGCCCCCTTGACTAGCATGGGTTCAATTCTGAGAATCGACCCCTTGCCAGGAAGGGGGGCCGATTCTGATAATCAGGCCTTTGATTCTCATAATATGTTCCCAAAATATAAAATTTAAAATTAAATTTTTTTCCATGCAGTTGGGGAGATCAGTCGTAAAAAAAAAAAAAAAAAAAATATATATATATCCAGTGAGGTTGGGGAGAAAATATATATATAAAAAAAAATTGAACAAACTTTTTTAAAATTTAGGGGGGGGAATTCTGACTATCGACACCCAAAATCAAATCAAATCAAATCAAATTTGTTTTCCACAAGCATTGGGGAGATGACATGAATTTTTTTATTTTTCTTTTTTCTTTTTTTTTTATATTTTGGTATTTTGGATGAATCTAAATGCACACTAGACCTAGAGACAATGTACATGTTTTTGGTGTCTTTTATTTTATTTTATTTTTTTCGTTTTTTTGTTTACATAAGATATTTTTTTTTTCTTTCTGATTTACTAGTTTATATGTACATATATATGTTTGCAAGAAAATGGCATCAAGGAAGGTTTCTGTCAATACTTTTAGACCAAAGTCAACAATTGCATCATCTAATGCTCTAGGTGGACCCTAATAAAATACTACTGAATGAATTCCACCTCATCTAACTACGGAAAAATGTAGGAGATGTTGCCACAAAAGAGAAGAAGTTGGATTCATACTGGAAGAAATAAAAAGAAGTGAATCATAGAAAATATGCATGGTTTCTGAAAGATACTGAAAGCAAAAATCCACAATTATATCTATATTCTAGTAATAATTTTGATCATGCAAGTTATGAGCTGGTGGGAAAAGTACTAGACCTATATATTTTTCCGAATTCTGAAAATGTTTCTATACTTTAAAAACCACCCAAATCATATGATCAGCTTAGATATCATTTTACATTGGGGATGTATAACACAGGGGAAGATTCTTGAAGGATATGAAAACAAATCATGCATAATATTTCATAGAAGATTGTAAGTATTTTTATTTACACTTATGTGTTTTGTGTTATTCTAGCTGTATCATTATATTTTTAATAACTTAGTTATTATTGACATATGATATTTTGTTTGACAGGATTTTTTTGAGAGCATTTCAATTATGTTGGGGGAAATCTATTATATAGAGAAATACATTATGAATGTTGTCACCATTTTCCATTAACATGAATAAGAATATATTGGAAAGAAGCAACAAAAAATACTTTGTGATGCTACAAGACTATATCAAAGGGATCAATATCGTAAAGGTAGACATGTTACTTTTGAAAATGAGGAAATTGAATATGAAGCTAGAGATGAAGAATTTGTTGCCATTACTAAGAATCAGATTAGAATTGATGTTGGAAAGGAGAAGAGACATCAAAAACAAAAATAAAAATGCCCAAGAATATCTACCTTCTAGTTGATGATGATGAAATTTCTTCAGTTGAAGAAAATATCATAACCAATAGGAGGAATAAATAAAAAATTTATCATTCTGAAAAAATCATGGACAATAGTGAAGGCCCTAGTGAAAAATCAAAAGGAAGCAAGGAAATAATTACACCAGGAGCTGATTTAGAGGATGCCATTATTAAAACAAAACAAAATTTCATTCGACATCATTTGACGAAGAAAAATTTAATTGAGGGTGGTCGGTCATTTCAACTTAATGTCATTCAGGTCTACAAGATAGATTAAGGACAGTTCAAATATAAAATTAGAAAGTCACACCACTTGCATATTCATAATTTGAAAACATTGATGAGGTACAACCCTTTTGCACATGTTGTTGATTATGTTCTTGATGTTGATCTAATTCAACTTCCTAACAAAGAAGAATTTGACAAGTCAAAATGATTTGAATACAATTATTATGTACTTGTGGGCAACCATTCTGTACAAGCTCAAAGGCAATTAACAGAGGAATATCCTGATAACCCACATTTTGAAACAATGAAATGTATCATTTATGTTGGTTTAACATATACAGAAGAAAAGTTATTGGCATGGGATAATAATTCTGATAAATTAGTATAGCATGTCTATGAATTTCATCCAAAGGGTCATATTTATTCATAGTGAATTTGAAGAGAAATGTGGTGGGGATAAGACAAAGGTTGATCATGCATTTTGTAGGGCATGGTGTATGGAAATCGGTTATCAAATTGAAGAAAAATAAATTCAAAATGTGGCAAAGTAAATTTTTAAATATTTAGAGGTATGGATAACATTTTCCACCTGCCATTTAGAACTGGAGAGATATGGGAATTGATTGATCAAATTTTTGAGTTGTGGGAGAACATTGACATAAAAATTCAGAAGGTCAAAAATTCTAAACCATTGATATGTACTAGTAGTAAATAAGGTCCTCAAATAAATCTACTTCTTGAATATATTACATCATACCTTAGAGATCAATGCAAGGTGTGAAAGATGAAAAGCTTGTGAAAAGAATTCTATCTCGTTTAAAGTCAGGATAATTCTCAATGGAGGAAATGTCTAAGGTATTTCTAAAGTAATATTCTTATTTTTACTTATTTCTGGATTACAAGTTTTTGTTAAATAAAATATATTCTTGTTGGTAATATTTTTTATACATATCACTATATTAACATTGTTTGCTTTATTTATTCAATCACAAGGTTTATATGAGAATACAAGAACAAATGGTTAAATTGTTGAATGAATATAGTTGGGATGATGTTGTATGCAACTACCCAGATTCAAGTTCTACATTAGTGCTAAAAGATTTTTATCTTGCATTTAAAAAGGCATGTTGATTTATACATTCACTTCTATTCATATGTATATTATTTTTATTTTATAACTTATATTATTTTTATTTTATAACTTGTACATATATTTTATATTTCACTAAATATGAAGAAGGATGCAAATGGGGAACTGGATAGTTTCATAAGCTTTATTGAAAATTTAAAATGGAAAATATGAGAAAACAACATCTTAGTGATGTTGAACTTAACCCCGGTCTTAATTATTTCATTTGGAATGGGCTCCACACTATCCAATATCAAATAATATCAAGTGGTTGTGAAGACATTGCAAAACTAGTATCCAAAAGGGATTATTCCATATTTATTGCAGATATTCCACATGGTTAAAATACCCCAAACATTGAAAATGAAAGTTACCCTTATACTTATCAAGATTTTAGTAAAGTGGTTTCAGGATTTCAAGAAGTTGCAACATCACCAATTTGGAGATTTACGACATTTCATTTAGACACAAAATTGGGTTTGTTATTATCAAGAATCAAGGGAAAAGAAAAATAAAGGATGCAACTTACATGGTAAGAAATTGAAATTGTATGTTTTATTAATGTTAAAAAATCATTTATTTACAAGTTAATTGAACTTTTACTATTTCATGTTACAGGAAAAATTCAAATGTTATTTGTTGCGGAAATCAACCAATTATAAGTTATTGTGAGTTAATTCATGTTTAAAGTTGGACAAAATATGATAACTATAAGCCTATACTTTTCAATCAATAGATAGAAAGAGTCACAACAAAGTACTGGTCCATGATGCTATTGTAAAAAAAATAGCATATGAAGATAATGAAGAAAAAGGAGAGATAGCTAACATATATCAAGACCATTTCTCTCCTTAGTTTCATAATTTTCTTGGAGATTTCATAATAACATGTTTTTATTTCTTTTGTATTCTCTTCATATTTCTTTTCTATTTTATCCAAAATCTCATTAGATTTTCCTCACTTTCACCATTATTTTGTTTCATATTTCCAATTGATTCTCTCTCCTGTGAAAATTAAACCCTCACAGTATGACTTATTTTCTTAAATTGACTTTTCGACATGGATAACATTACTCAAAGTATTTTATTTGTTCGCTAGCAATGAATGATCCTTTGGGAGGTTTAATTAATGTAGCAGTTTTTGAATACTTCTTTATAGCATAATAGTCCTCCACTTTATCACAACTTCTAGTTACCAACAAAAATGGATCTTCTAATCAAATGTTATGTCACTTGTAAGTAAGGTATATTTAAAACCTTGATTTGAAGGATATATGGATGGTCAACCTTCATCTTGATATATATTTGATATTTTATTCTTTCTATGTCTAAAGTTTTCTCTTGCAATACTTTAATATCTCTTCTTTCTGCCTTTATATGCCTAGCAACAATTTGATGGGCCAAGTGAAACTTACGGTAAATTTTATGAAACTTATTGATTTTTGACATCTTCTGAAATGTGAACTTGAAAAAAGTATCACATGTTTAGTTATTTTAATTTGATTTTAATTTTTTTAGCTAATGTAATTCAATATGTATTCTTATATGTTAAAAAAATTGTCACTTTAAAGTGTTGTAAAAAATTATAGTGAAAATTCCATAACCATTCATTTTAAATTTATCTGAGGGCCATTCAAAAATGCTAATTTTCATAGGGTAGATATATGAAATTACAATGAAACAAAATATAAATGTTTTCTTAAATGTACATTGAGATGTTTTCTAAAAATGTTAAAATTTTAACAATCTAATTTTTCGTAGAACACTTACAAAAAAAAAAATCCAAGATCACATGTTTCAAACTAATTTCAATATTATTCACAAAACCTAACATCCACATACTATATATCCAAAAGTATAGGAAATTATACTCTAAAATATTTATCAAAAATGCCTTGAGATGTCTTCTCTATATTTAAAAATTTCACGATCTAGAACATCCCTAATAAAAAATTATAGTGGAAGCTCCTAGATGACTTGTTTTACTAGAAAACCCTTAGATTCATAGTTTTGATGCCAAATTTTATGAAGCTTGTGACTTAAAGATGATACGAAAGTGATAATTATAGTCCACTTTGAGGAGGAAACGTCCTTTTATAATGAATACAATGTATAAGAAATTATTTAGTGATTATAATACTATGCCTCCTTCGTGTATATATATATGAGACAATGGGTACAATTATAATGAAATGGTACAATGAAAGGTTCTAGAAAAAATAAAAATATAACAATAGAATTGTGATAACTCAATATCTAGGACTCAATAAGTGATTTTAGGGTTATCATCAGAATTGTGGGGAGATTAACATGAAAAATTCCTCAAATATTTACTTATTCCCACAATCAAAATTCTCTTTCTAACTCACCACTTTTTCATTTCATTCAACAAGTTGCCTCTCATGACAAGTGGTTTTTGGTTTACCATTTCCTTGCACTACAAAGTTCCTTTTATAACACTATGAATTAAAAAATAAAATTATGGAGATACACTTTCCTTATTTGGTTTAAATTATCATTAATAAGGTACATATAATTTCAAAATTTCAACTTGGCTTCATCGGGCCTGTATACAAACATATAATCACAACAATTCCTTTCTTCAAAAACATTATTTTTGTAAGACCATTAAACTTCTTATAAATGTCATTTTTCATGGATTCAATGCATCCAACTCAATATTTAACACATGATATTTTTATTCTTACCTTTCTTCAATTCCTTTTTCTTGCCTCTACTTTGTGTCTTCATTTTCCCTTTTCCATTCTCTTTACAATTACATCATTCTCCATTCTACGTATGCTACTTTCATCACTATTTTATCTTCATCTATCCTCTCCTCTTTAAGCTTCAATATTCCCTTTCATTTTGCTATTCATGTGTAAGAATCATTTGTATTTATTTTTCTTACATATTATTTCATCTTTCTTTTGCTACATCATATCTGCCACATTCTACTTCTTTTATTGTGTAATTTCTGCAACGGTGAGGCTACATCATCGTAATGTCCAATAATAACACCAGAGAAGTGAACTAGTGACTTAATATCTAGGAGTGTCTTAACAGCACATTGGATCACTGCCTATCCAAGACCTCGTGGACTACCACATTCTACTAATTTTTTTACCTTTTTGTGGCATTTTATTTTTACCAAGCGCTTCTTTTTTCTACCCATGCTCTTTATCAATCACTTTCATTGAGCTTCAATGTACTCACCTTCTTATCTCTCTTTCACTTGAGGCCTCAATGTGGCTATTGTTACTCAGTAAATATTTCTCACCTTTCTAGATACCTCCCATAGGTTTCCATTCTATTTTAACCTAGTATTTTATAATTTATCATCCTTATTTACCTTTGATCTTATCTTTAAACTATTTACTCTTCAAGTTTTAATAGTTGTAGTGCTTCTACTTGGCACCAAATTCCTCTTTTTTCTTCTTTCTTGTTCTTTTCTCTATTTTCTACTTTGTCAAGGAGTTAACAACTTCATTATTATTGGATTTAACATCATCTTCTTATATCATTGGATTCAACGTCTTCTTCTCTCTTCTTTCTAATGTTACTATGCATTTATTTCTCTAAATCTTCCACACAATTCCTACATAAAATTATTTCATCTAAGAGAGATGTCTCCATCCAAAAAGACACTTACAATATTCTTCACACATTTGCAGTTGCATGCTTACAAAAATATGTTTCTTGTTGGGGTTGATTAAGAACCAACCAGAAATCTATGACTTTGACTTGGAAAACCTAATTGACCTACCAATGTAATGATTTTAGATAGATTAGTTTTGACATTGATAATTCAAATGATTTTTACTTTAGACCCTATACATTCAACTTGATTTTAACTCTTTACATCTACAAACTCAAACTTTTATATAATGAATTTTGACATTGATAATTCAAATAACTTTAATTTCAATTTACTTTACTTTTGAAACTAGACTTTCAGTGTAACTTTAACTATTTACATAAAAAAAACTCAAACATTCACATAATGATTTCATATAAATTTAAATCATACACCCTTCTTTAAAAAAAAAATGCATCAACTTTTTCATAAGTCCTAGACTTTACTTTGGCTTTATTCATTAGAAATCTATTTATATTGCACTTTGTCTTCTTTTAATAATTCAACCTTATAACTTGCACATAGAATTTTTTTGATTCTATCTGCACTTAGTCTCCTTGATGTGAAGTAGTCACTTCAATTCGATACTCCTTCATGTGAATTTATGAGTTCAATTCCCTATCCCAATCGGAGTAATATAGTGGACATGATGGCCACATAATCCTACAAAGCCTAAAAAAACAAAAAGTTATCACATTATGCTAAAATACGTTGTTACATTATGTTACTTATCGCATTCATACGTACTTTTCTACTTAGTTACATGGAAATGAAACATATCAGGTTTATATGAGGGACTAAAAAAACATATTAGGTAGGGCCTGCGAGATGAAATTTTTTTCTTAGATCATCTCTTCAGTATGTCAGAGAGAACACTTGTTACACTTCGCCTCTAAGCTTCGCAACACCCTTATGGAATTTTTTTTATCTGTAGCACCATTACGGACTTATTTTTATCTAGATCGAATATCAAGGCAAACTTTCCATTTTTGATAACTGCTACATCAACAACCATTAAAATCCAAAAAAGAGTAGTTTTCTTAGGGCACAAATTTTCTTGAAAATAGTGTAAATTACAGCATGTTAAAATTTGGTAGAAATTTTGGGAAATATGTATTACATTTGTCAAACTTCAGGATTTTGGGTGTCCACAAAATTTTGTATGGTGTTGAATTCATTTTCACCATAAAATGTATTCAAACACTCCTAATATCATTTTTTTTTTTTTTTAAATAAAGAAAATCACTAAATTCCAGTGAAAAATAACTTTATGAGCAAATTTATGACCTATGTAAACAACGCCCTTAGATCCCATACTAGATCACTTATATTTACACTTCTTGTAAGAGTGTCTAAGTTTTTTCCCACATTCTTTTGGTGCTCCTTGACCTTTTAACGTGCTTTAACTATCAATTTTTTTTTTCCTTCACATAGCTCAACTCCAACAAACATGTCCTTTGATCAAAAACTTCAAAACAATGCATATAGTTATTACATCCATGACCTTTGATCAACAACTTAGAAACAATACATATAATTGACAAGCAAACATTGCACTGTAGCATTTAGTAATTCTTCAATGCCTGGTACGATGGGAATGCAAGGTCTATCTGGTGTCCTTTATCGACCTACTCTGGTAAAATATCCCAGAGCCTTAAGGTTAGATATCCCACAATTTCACCACTACAACGCATGCTATACGAGTAAAAAGAACAAGATCTCCAAGTAGTGTCTGGTGTCTCAAGCGAGATACCACAAAGTGAGCTCAAATAGCGTTCTTACTTCCACATGAGAAATCCCTTTGTAAATATTGGTGAATTATATTTTTCATGCATACATTTCACATTCATCCTCAAAGATCAGAAAAAATGTTGGATTTACTGGAAGAATCGCAGTTTTGAAGGGAGGACCCTAACTGGATAATATCCCAACATGGTTCGAATGAGACTCAAACCTCTTGCACCCTGCTCCTAGTAAATTCTATAAATTCAAAATGTTACTGGAAGAATCACGATTTTTGAAGGGAGGACCCTAACTGGATAATATCCCAACACGCTACGAATGAGACTCAAAGCTCTTGCACCGTGCTCCTAGTAAATTCTATAAATGAAAAATGAAGAATGCAATCAAATTTTGTAGATAGTGTAGATTTTAGAATATTTTGAACCATGAGGATATTGTAGATTTTAAAATATTTTCAAATTTAATGGTAGTGTAGATTTTTGAATATTTTGAATTTTGATGGAAGTCATAAATTTGTTGGAATTTAATTTTCAACTGCCCACATAACGCAGTATAGCAAAAATCAGTTGGAAGAGACAGCTATGGCAGCGAAGTTAAGTTTGATGGGAATTTTTTGACAGCCGCGAGTTAAATGTTGGAGCGTCGGGAGAGCTGCATTCTATCTGCAGCAACAACCATATTAAAATCTTCACCGAACAAATTAATCACAGAATGAAGGCGGTCAATTGAAAACAGAAAACAAAGGTGAAGCGGCAATACAATTCCGAGGGGGTCTGGAAAGTTGGGCAAGCAGAGTTGTGAACCCCCTCGGAACTCTTGATGCAAGCGGGGGCCCACACATATTATATGTTGACAAAGTTTTGGGTTTAATATTTTCCCATCATATGTATGTTTAATGTTTTACTTTGTTGTTTTATATTCCAGCACGTAAGTTTTTTGTTTCACGCACGGTAAATGTTTTGTTACCGCAATAATTTTGGTTTTTACTATTGGATTAATATATATTATAAATACATGGTATTTATAATATATATCTATTATGTAATGTTATATATTGTAATGTGCCGTGAGTACAAAAGAGGGACAGACCTATAATATGTTTTAATGTATTACACAGAACAGAAATAAATGCACAGCAGTGCGGGAAACAAAAACACACGGCAATGATATTTGTGTGTGACAGAGAGTTATTTTTTTTTGGAATAGACAGAGAGAGAGTGTTTTTACACAGCAGTGTGAAATATTTTTGTATGCACAGCAGTGAAAGTTTTAGAGAGACAGAGTATGTTATTCTGCCACTGTGCTTAGAAGCAGTCCAGCAGTTGTAATCCCTTTGTGTTGAGGAAGAGTTTGTATTAGTTTTTGAAAAAATAGAAATCTGTTTTAAGTGTGGAAACTCTGTCACTGTGAATGCAATTTTAATATTTTCTCTGTGTTTCGAGGGAGTTTTATTCTCCAGTGTTTGTTCTTGGAATTTTCAGAAATTCCAACAATATTTTACTTGTTTATGTCTATCGAAATTTCTAAATATTCCTAAATCTATTAGGAGTTTTCTAGTAAATTTTATAAATGTAAAACTAAGAAAAACAATTAGATTATTACATATTACTTAAGTTTAATTATATTGTAGATTTTAGAATAATATTGAATTGCAATTAAATTATTACATATGACTGAAGCTTAATTATAATGTAGATTTTAGAATATTTTGAAATTCTATAAATATGAATGATGTCATACAATTAACTTTGTTCATGTCCATTAGAAAATAGGAAATCAAATTAAACTCAATAACTTTTAATGTTTGGAATGATACCAACCATGAAAAAACATTAGCAAGCCGAACAATAAGTTTGGCACTTACAGTCCAGATCCACGAAGGACCAAAAATGAAACCGAAAGCGGACCAAAAATAACATTTGTGAAGATTACTACTATAAAATTCCGGATTGTTGTATTTCATATCAATCTCCAAACAGTGCAAATATTTTATCCATATCAAATTGCATCACCTTTTAAATCGCACGTGGGATCTCCTTTGTACTGCAGGATAGTATTATGCACTCTGTATCCTTGCACCTCATCATGTACCTTTCTTCGCCTTTCATTCTAAAGAATGGGTGCACCTTGTATTAGGATGTGTGAGATTCTTGGACATAGATTCAGAGGTTTTAGGTGTTCTTCCCTAAACGATCTTTTGGTATAACAATCCTTCCATTCATTAGAGACTCGAAATGTATTTACACAACGTTAGGATACTATGTCCTTTCACATATTCCACGAGCGGAGACAACCTATGAGTCCTAATCTTGAAAATATATTTTCTTCCCCTCAAAGTTCTCAAATTGCGAAAATAGTTCCTTCGCAACCATACCAAACATAAACAAGAAATGCAATTTTATTATATCAATATTTTTTATATATAATTTTAAAATGAACCCAATTGAAAGTAAAATTTTAATTATTTCTGTAGCTTTTCCGGTTTTTATTTATCAATTATTTATGTAATAATCTACATAATTAAAAATTTATTATAATATTTATACCTTATTCATCATCAAAAGTAAGTCTTCATAGTGCTCTTTAATGAATATTTGTGAAGTATTTTGCAGTTTTCTTTCAAATTTGTTTTTTCTTATTTTCATTTTTCTTTATCTTCTTTATTCTACAATACTGGGCATTCTTCATTTATCCTCAATCTTCTTCAAGTTTCACATACAAACATAAACATCATGTTTGTTTATGTTTATATAAAAACGTTACCATCCACATGAAAATACATTAGCAATTGTATATTAATCCATTTTCTAGGAAACATTTTCTCGTATACCGAGTTATCAATCATTTGTCCACCACATGTCCTGACAATATCATTTGATGTTGGAGTATCCTAGCAAAGAATTGTATTTTACCCACATGAAGAATTTCCTTCTTTTTGTAATTACTGTAAATCATGATATTTAGCTAGGAGAATCTATGTTGGTTCAGAGGTTATGATGAGGTGTCCTTATGGGACATATGTAAATTTTCTATTACGTGGAGTGGCATTTAACTTCTGAAACAAGGAAAACTATAGGAATATTGAACGGATATTAGTTACAACCTCCATTTTGTCTTAATGATATTTTTTCTATGCCAGGAGTACGATGATATTTTTTCTATGCCAGGAGTACGAGAGCTGAAGCAAGAGAGAAGAGATTCACTACCTCTCGTGCAGTTGTCTAACTCCATGTAGTAGAATGATTGAATCCTCTATAATTGGTTTTCTTTGTCGAGTAATGTAATTTTAATCGAGCTGTATCATATTTTCGTTGTGTTTAATCATTGTAGAATTGTGTTAAAATTCTATGGAGACAATTATTGAGTCGTCATAGGCTTTATATCAGAGAGTGATTTCAAAATTATTTAGTTTTTCCAGTTTCATAGATCAAATCCTTGTTTTTGAGCTGAGTTGTGATTTCCAACTTTGCACTAGTTGATGTGATGAAGGGAGATTATTAAGTCCCCATTTTGACTATTCTGTGTAGAAGTTGCTAGTGTCATAAGAACCCCATTGAAAGGTCAAATAGTTTCAAAGGCCATGACCGTGGTGAAACTCTTTGCATTGGTTTATGTATATGGGAAAAACACAATGTGCAACCATAAGGAAATAACCAAATTCAATATTTGGCAAGTAGATGAGTATCGAGGACGGGTGACGCACATCCTGATCAAAGGAAGTACATCCTTCTTGCGTTGTATTCGGAAGTGAAGAAGGAGTGAAGTAGCATGTAAGGTTGGATCCCCAAACTTCTGTATTAAAGTCTCATGAAGTGAATATATTTGGATTAGGTCCCACATTGGTACATATAATAGTTATTCAGGTGGATGAGATATCCGGTTATGAACGAGAGCGAGATGACGTTTCGTTGGCACAAGTCCAAGAAACAAGAGTGGGTTCTATGAGGAGCTACCATTGTGGTAAGCGGGAGAAACAGATGGGGTACGTGCTAAATCAAGCTAATGCACATACTACGTTGGTTTTGGGAGTTGTCGATTTGATGGACCCTGTGATCGTGTCGCTTGAAGGTGAACAAGCGTTAATGAGGATCCACGATAGTTGTGGGAGGCCCCATGATTCTGTTGGATCGTAGGTCATTCGTGACCGCAATCGTGTCACTGAAAGTTAATGTGCCATTAAATGTAGACTCTGTAACTCTTACGATAATGATTAGTGAATAAGGAAGATTTGGCGGCGTAATAATAAGCACCAAATTTCCATTAACTTTTCGAATCATAGTGTAGTTGTTGTCAGACATGGTAGAAAGGCATAAAGGAGCAGCTCGAGGAGTAGATGGAAGGAGACTTGTGGGAAAAATAATGCCTATAGTGAATGCATCCTTGGAGGAGGAGATGAGGCACATTCATGACAAATTGGTAGCAACGAAAAATTCCGAGAGGCGAAGAGTTGATGCCAGAGATGTCAGTGAAGCTAAGGAAAAATCTTCTAGAGAATAAGGAGGAGAATCAATAAAGGAATAGCATCGAAAAAATTCACCAAGGCGAAGAGTTGATGCTAGAGAAGTGAGTGAAGCTAGGGAAAATTCTTCTATTGAACAAGGAGGAGAATCAATAAAGGAAAGAATGTTGAGGATGATAGACAAACTGAATGTCATGTTGAAGATGTAAGTACCTGCATATAAATGTTATTTTTCTTTTTTCTTTTTTGTCTTGATGAGTTAGTGGATAAGATAAAATCCATCAAGAATTTTGATTATGAAGGGGCAGAGGAACAAAATAAGGTGATTTTTTTATTATAAGATTAAAAGGGCATGCATCCCTATGGTGGGATGAAGTGCAGGTTGATAGGAAAATAAAAGGTAAATCCAACATCAGATATTGGAACACACTCATGGAAAAATGTAAGAACAAGTTTATGGGCAAATATTACCAACAAAATATTTTCAGGTAATTGTAGAATTATAGAAAAGTCCATGAAAGTTAAACAATATAATAAATATTTTTATAAATTAAATATTAGAGTACAGAAAATTTAAGGATGAAATCTTACCAATTGGCTAATTTTTGGACATTTTATGAAAAAAATATTCACCTATTTAGTTAATATATATATATATATATATATATATATATATATATATATATATGCATGTATGTATGTATGTATGCCAAAAATTTACTAATTTTAATAGTAAATTACATGTTTTTTTAATTGAATATTTACTTACATTATATATGTATGACTTTTCAAGTGAGAATAGTTTTCTATACAACTACACATAAGCATTATATTTGAATCTTTAAAAAATACCATGTAATAGAGTTGGACACGTTGAAGAGATGTTCAAAGGGTTGGCATATATCCTAATGGCCTGAGGTATGAGATTCAAAATGAGATTGGTATTTTGACTCTAAACATAGTGGGGTATGCTTAGCGAGCTACTTTAAAAGTTCACGAAAATATTTACAGAAAACATATTCAAACAAGTAGAGGAAAAGGTCATGGGAAAGGCAAGGGAAAATTAAGTAGCAAAAAAGGATTTTAGTCTCCAAAGGAAGAAAGGTGGGATTCCAAGTAAGCATGCACCAAGAGAAGGTGACTTTAGAGGAAGAACATATTTCTCTAGAGGTATAGGTAGATGCAAATACTAGTAACCAGCCTAGATGTTTTAGATGTGGATAGTTAGGCCATATGTCATGGGAATACCTAGAGAATACTCTAGTAGGATAAAGGAGCACACATGTGGCAGAACATGGAGAAGATAATGAGACTATAGTAGCAACTGAAGAAGCTATTGAGGTAGGAGAATCCTAGTTGTCGTAGGGAGTTCTAATTAACTCATGGAAGGAAACTATGGAACAATCTCAAAGAAGAAGTTTTCTTAGGACCATATACAAATCAAAAGATAAGTGTTATAAAGTCATAATTGATAGTGGTAGCTCATATAATATTGTTTATATAAATATGGTAATGAAACTATATTTAAAAATAACACCCCATACTACCCTTTATAAAGTCTTATGGTTACAAAAGGGACATCAAATCTTAGTCAATGAATTGTGTAAGGTATATTTTCAAATTGGAATATACAAGGTGAAATATTGAGTGATGTAATGCCTATGAATGGTTTCCATATTTTACTAGGAAGGTCATGTCAGTTTGATAAGAGAGTTATCCATGATGGTGGAAGACACACTTACATAATTGAGAAGGATGGTCACATGCATACGCTATTGCATTTACAGGATGAAGGAGTTAAGGAAGAAGTTGGTACTAGTGTGTTGTTGATAAGTGGAAACGAACTACGATAAGAGGTTATAAATAAGAATGTCATTTTTACTTTATAGGTAAACCTAAGGTAATTTTTTTTTTCTTTTTTACGTAAATTTATATTTTCTATTAATTCATCATAACAGTAAACCATGGTAAGATTATAGAAAAATTCTCTCAGCATCATTTATACAGAACTTGCTGTCAAGGGGATAGTGGCAAAAACAAAAATGCAACAACAAGATAAAGCTAAGTAACTTCATGCAAACTACCCACTTTAAGCAGATGAGTTTGAAAACAAATAGAAAAAACCAAGAACCATATTTAGTCAGCCACATTACCTAGATGAAGGAGATGCCATTATTGCAGTCATCATGTCGGTCACATGCTAATTTTACCACTAGCAGTGTGACCTAACACAACTAATCTTTCAGGGAGTCAAATGGAGGGGGTATATCGACTCTTTTTGGAGAATTGGAAGGATGATAGTCTACTTCATCCCTAGTTTCCCTTTATTACACAGGATGCATAGCATTGATACCTTGAGGGCCAATGCCCCTATGGGCACATCCCCTTTGTATTGCATCGCTCGCAAACCTACCCACTCACCCAAATTTGACGAAGGCTCTTTCCATGTAGACTAATAGTTTTAAGTGGTCCTCTGAGTCCCTTCTGAAAAAGCACCAACCTAGAACCTAGAAGACGAGACTATAAGAAACATATGAGACCACCTTAACCTTGAACATGACATCCAGTTGTCCTTCTTACGCACTTGGGAACAACTAGACCTTATGTCCCAGAGCCACCACCATTTTTTGCTTGACAAGCCACTACATTTTATCCCCTAGGGTGAATTACACCTGAGGTGGTTACAATACACCTCATGGGGGCTTCCATAATATTTTACGGTCATCGTAGTGAACACCAGGCACATGGAAACTTCCACAAAGAGAACAAGGGAAAACCGCTTCATGCCGTATTCAAAAGAACGAGAAGCAGTTTGATTATTTGAATATACCTATGAAACATAGGAGATGGACGTATTGAGAGAAAACATGATGGTTTCCTTCACTACAAAAACTCCTACATGCAATAATTTCTACACTTTACTGCTTTCTTCTACCAAACCAACGACGCAAGTTCCCAAATGACTACACCTTGTACCACCACTGGAGCTAAAGAAGCACCATGCTTCCCAAACACATAGAAAAACTTAGTAATTTTCAAGGAAGGGGAGAGGAATGGCTTTTACTAGAAGCCACCTTTGGCACCTAAAGAAGTTCCTACCACCATAGACTTACAATCCATCTCCTGAAACCCAAAATCGAACCTTGTGACCAAGTCAGTGCCAAATAATTGTATGAGGTTCTCTGGAACCTTCACTAGAGGAACACCAGTTGAAGGATCCTCAACACGCCTGATCATCATAAATGATGTGTGAGAGGGGAGATCAACAACATCTCCTTGGCCTCTATTCTTTCATCTACCAACCCCATTCATGAAGCCAAATTAATTCTTACTAGCACAAGTTTAGATGATATTCCTAAGGAACTCAACAATATATTAGATGATTTTGCTGATATAATTGTGGTTGAATTACCAAGTAAACTACTCCTTGTTCAAATTATCACCAAACATATGAATTTGATTCTTGGAGAAAATATTCCAAACAAGGCCACCTAAAATATGATTCCTCGAGAAAATGAAGAGACGCGAGTGAAAAAATTGTTATACAAAGGTCTTATTAGAGAAATTTTAAACTCATTTGTTCTAGAATCCCTATTCCAAAGAAATATAGGGGATGGAGGATGTGCATTGATTCTAGGGCCATCAAAAAAATCACAATTAGTTATATATTTCCTCTTGCATGCATTAATGATTTAAATGATTGTTTGAGTAGTGATAGATAATTTCATAAGATTTAATTGAAGAGTGGTTACTGCCAAATTCCAATGGGAGAAGGGGAAAAGTTAGAAATAGCCTTTAATACCAATTGTGGACTATATGAGTGCTTAGTAATTTCTTTTGGCCTTACTAATGCACCTAACACTTTCATGAGACTAATGAATGAATTATCAAGGAGATTAAAGTATATTTGTTGTTGTTTATTAGAATGATATTTTATTATAAAAATAAAAATAAAAACATAAGATATATATAATATTTGTTTTGAATACCTTGGAACAAGAGAAATTGTTGCTTAATTTAAAGAAATGTACCTTTATGAAAAAAAATTGATCTATTTGGGCTTTGTTATTTCTGGAATTGGTTTGAAGATGGACCCTTAAAAGGTGAGAAAAATAATCTATTATCCTATCCAATGAGATGTGTTTGAGGTCATAATTGTTTATGGTATTGCGATTTTCTTTAGAAAATTCATTAAGAATTTTAGGAGGCTTTGTGCACCTATTGTAGAAATATTGTAGAAAATATCAAATAAAACAATCATCCATTCAAGTGGACTACATAAACAAATAAAATTTTTAAGTTACTAAGGAAAAACGTCACAAAGTGGCGTATTTTGGCTTTACCAAAATTTAATAAGTTTTATCATGTTGCGATAGATGGAAGTGGAGTTTCTATTGGAGCAGTTTTGATTCAAGAATGTTGACCAATTTCTTATTTCGATGAGAATCTAAATGAAGAAAAATATATATATTATTATTATGATAAAGAATTTTGTGCTATAGTTTAGGCTTTGATGAAATGGAGACATTACCTTGTGCTAAATGAATTTTTTTTGTACCTTGATAGTCATTATATATAGTACAATAAAATGGGTTTATTTCCTACAGAAGTTTATTTTATAATTAACCATTCTAGTGGTGCATCAAGGTAGATGATGCTTTAATCAGACTCAACTTGGTGTTGTGAGAATTCCAAGTTAATTTTTTAGGTATTTATGAATTAATAGAAATTTACAAGGATGATGCATATTTTATGGAAGCATATGCATCCTCTGAAAAGCCAAGAAGTATGAATAGAACACATTAGCAATGTTATATAATCTAGGATGGATTACTGTTCAAAGAAAACTAAATTTTCATATCAAAATGCTCCATGAGAGTTAGTTTCATAAATCAAAAGCATAGTGGAGGATTGTTTTGACACTTTGGGGTTGAAAAAACTTTTTATTTGTTAAATTATTTTTATTATTTTCTAGGTATGTAAGTTGAAGTAAGGAAATTTTTGGAAAAGGACAAAGTGTGACCACTATGCATTCCATGTAGACCCTGAGATTCTATTAGCATGGATTTTCTTTTGGGATTACCTTGAACATAGAGAGGTAATGATTTTATTTTGTGGCTACATTGGGTAGCTTCTTTAAAATGGCTCATTTTATACCTACTACAAAAACCTCTAATGCAATGAGTGTTGTAATTTTTTTTTTAGAAGTTGTAAGATTGCATGGTTTTCTTAGAACCATTGTTTTAGAATGGGAAAATAGGTTTGTAGGTATTTACTATAGGACCTTATGGAAGAATCTAGTCACAAATTTAAATTAATGTCAAGGTTACGATTAACAAAAAAAAATGGAAAAACAAAGGTGGTGAATAGATGTTTGGCAAACATCTTGATAAGTTTAGCAAGTGGACACCCCAAGCAGTGGGATCAAGACAAATTTTCTTATGAAGAATATCCCACTAAAAGTACTAGAATGAGCCCATTTGAGTTTGTATATGGAATGCACCCAAGAGGAGTTTATTAGTTGAGTAACTTTGGAAAGTAGGAAATAAATACTATTGAAGGTTAACATTTTACAACAAGCATACAAAAGAAACAAGAGAGACTCAAGAAATAGCTACAAGAAGCTAATACCAATTACAAACAAAGAGAAAATGAAAAAAGGAGATAGCTAGAACTTAAAGTTGACGATTTAGTAATTTCTTATTATATGAAATAATGATTTCCTACGGGAACATGCAACAAATTGAAGCTTAAAAACCATCCCATGTAAAATCCTAAGGAATTTTTCTTCCAATGCTTATGAACTAGAAATCCATGAGATATTTAGATTTAACTACTTTTCAATGCAACATATATATATTTGCTTAAGAAGTTGTAGATAAAACTAAAAATGATGAATACTATACCTACAATTGGAAGGACCAATTTCCAAACTTGGTTCCAAACAAGATTGAAGGAGTACTGGAAAAGAGGATGACCAAGAATACCATAGGAAAATAATATTAAGTACTGGTAAAATGGAAAAATTAGCTAATAGAAGATGTTTGCTAGATGAGACTAATATAAATTTATAAATTTGGCATGTTTGTTGAAGACCTAATGAAAGAATCTCTTCTACCTTGGGAGTCTAATCCAAGAGCATCCTAGCAAAGAATTTTATTTTACCCACATGAACAATTTCATATTTTTTGTTAATATAAGTTGTGATATTTAGCTAGGAGAATCTATGTTGGTTTGGAGGTTATAATGTTGTTTCCTTATGCTACATATATGTAAATATTTTATTATATGGAGTGTCATTTAGCTTTTAGAATAGGGAGAAGTATAGGAATAATTGAGGTTTGTTAGTTACAACCTCCATTTTTTCTTAGTCATTTTTGTTTAGGCCATGAATATGGGAAAGATTATGAGAGAGAGAAGAGATAATTGTGTCTAGTGTAATTGTTTGACTTTTTATAGTAAAATCACTTTTGAGTAATATAATTTAAGTGGAACTATACTCTCTATAATGTGTTTTATAATTATAACATTGCATTAATATTCTATGGAGAAAATTATTGAGTAGCCACAAGCTTTATAATTTAAAATTTATTTAGTTTTCCATGGTTCATTGAACAAATCCCTATTTCAGGTCAAGTCATGATGGTTAGATCCACACGAGTTAATGTGAAGAGAGGACATGACTAAATTCTTGTATCGACCACTTTGTGTATAAATTACTAGTTTTGTAAAGACCTCACTAAAAGTATAAATTACTAGTTTTGTAAGGACCTCACTAAAATTGAATAGTTGCAAAGGTAGTGATTATGGTGAAACTCTTTGTATATAAGATTTTTATTATTTGAGCCAAATGAAAATTGCATCCATAAGAAAATAAATAAACTTTGAATTTGGAAAGTGCACAATTATTGAGGGGTGGCATACATTTTTCTTGAAGAGAGCGCATGCAGCTTGTGAAGTATCTTGAAACAGAAGTAGTGAAGTAGCCAGTAAGGTTAGATCCCGAAACCTTCAAATTAATGTCTTGAGAAGTGAATATATATGTATTAGGTCGCACATTGGGACATATAATAGTTATCGATACGAAGGAGTTTTTCAACTATGAACGACTGTGAGACAAGGTTTCACAGGCATCAGGTTTTGAGAAACTAGAGTGGTTTCCATGGTGGGGTACCATAACAACGAGAGTAAGCAAGAGAGGGATCCCAATGATAAATAAAATTGTTCCACGTACTTTGGTTGTTTTCAGGGTGATTTTCTCCACCATCCCACCCTGAACGTTAAACATTAACAAGCCTTGGGGCGCTACGAGTCGTGGATTTGGTGGACCCTATGATTGCGTCGCTCGATGGTGACTCAGTGTTAAAGGGGATGCATGCCAATATCAGGAGGCCCTGCCCTGCGATTCTATTGGATAGTATATCATTCACAAACATAATCACATCATTCAAATTTAGTTGGAAGTTAAATGTAGACTACACATACACTACCATAACGATGAGGAGAAAAGGAAGATTTGGGCATGCAATAGCAAGGAGAGAATTCGTCATAACCTTTAATTGTTATTCTTCCTAAATCATCATTAGTGATCATATTGGGTTTTCATTTTATTACTCACTACTATATATCCAATTGGATAGATTTGAGGAGCCTTGCTCACATATTTTTGTTGGTTTTAATTTTTAAATTTTACATATTAATTTTATATTAATAATTAAATGAATTATACATGTTATTAGATTAATTTGAAAATAATTGATATTTTTTACTTTCAATTATTTCTTTTTCTTCTTTTTTTATTATGGTTAATACAGGCACAACATATCTTCTCTTCTTTTATATATATATATATATATATATATATGAAATTGATCGTGAAATAAATTAATTAGTATAGATATATTCAAAAAAGTCTATTTAAGTTCTTATTAAAATATGTTTAAAAATATGTAATAAATATATGTCTTATTCACACTCAAAAGTGCAAATATAATATTTTTACTTTTACTTATTTTATATCTCTAAAGTTATTATAAAATTATTTTACTTCACAAGGACTTCAAAATATTGTATTTATAGTTGAGAGTAGGAGTGAAATATTTTTACCACATTTACTTTATACCAACCACATATATTCATTTTTATTTAATTATAGTTGTCATTATTTATGTTATTTAGATAATATTTTGACACTTGTCAACTCCACGTTAAGCATGGATGGAACTTAAAATCACCCTCATACTTGGCTTTAGAATCTGCATCTTGTTGCAAAAACCATACCCTCAACTCACATACATTACTAAGCTACCACAAATATAATTGTATCATATATCTTGCTTAGAATAATGCCTAAGGAAAGGGAACACTATATGAAATGACACCTATTATCCTCAAATATTGTTCATTCAACATTAAGAATAGAGACAAGTGATAGAGACAAAATGAAGAAAAAAACAAATGATCATATGGGTGACCCATTACATACAAAATTTTTGGAAAGGGAATTAATGGAATGATAACAAAATAGTGATAAATAAGTATTTTAGTATTATTTATTCGACCTTGATAATATTATATCTCCCGAAATCCTAGGAAAATACTCTTTTTTGTTTTCTTTAGGGTATTAAATCCTTTAGAACTAACACTCTTAGATTTCCTTTAGAGCCTCCATTGAAAAAAAACTGAACTAATTTCTAGATACTTTCTACTACCAAAATCCGAGATCTCTTACTATGAGATACCATTTATAGACATGGTTTAGATTTCTAGTCTTGAATCGTGCTTTTACTTACTATTCTTGAAGGAAATCCTTATGATAATCCTTCTCCTTATTTCTAAAAGTTCTCTTTGCAATTGACCTTATTCCATTGTAACTAACAGATTCTTATTTCAATCACCAAGATTCGGCTGCCACTCTTTCAGGAGTGGGAAAATGTTGGAAGAAAATTGATTGATTGAGATAGATAAATCTTCTATGAGTTATATTTTGGCACAATAATCCATATGCATCTCAAGAATTTTTTGTTAACTTGATTTATAGTATACACAATTATCCATCTCTAAAAAATTTATCTCCACTAAGGAAGAAATGGGATGCTTCTTCCTAATATCTCAAATGAAAGTTTCCATGCCTATCGAGTAAATTCATATTGAAAAAATAAATTACTGGTTTATTCCTTCCTTAATAGATAGAGAAATCACCTAGAGTGGCTTTCCACACCTCTTGTCAAAAAATTTATTTTGAGTATCCCACATAAAGTTTCAATTTTCAACAAGAAATATCATTTACATATTTCTTCAAAATATCTAATGAGTGGGAATATCCAAACTATAAAACATGTAATTATCTTTCTTTCATTTGATAAAGAAGATATAGGTTACATATCATTTTCTCACGATAAATCATTAGCAATGGACTATCATTTCTCTTTAAATATAGCTCATGGACAAATAGGCATTCAACTATGGATCAATATATCCACTTTTATTGAAGAGTATACAAACTATTGGATCACTTTGTTTCTATAATAGATCATGAGAAATGGATTACAGTAGAAAAACATACTTTATCAAAAGACACAATAAACGATGTCTATCTTAAATAAATCTTAAGAGTCTAAATATATTAACATCCCCTTCGGAAAGAAAAAATACAAATAAAATAAAAAAATGATACAATTGAAGGATTTACAAAAGGTGACACAATAGGATAAGGAAGGAGGTATTAATTTCCATCCCTCTTAATGAAAACTCCCTAAAGTCCTAATATATATCCATGTTTGGAAAACATCAAATTTTTAAGATATTTTGTGAAAAATTCTAAATTTGATCATTTATAGGGAAAAATAGTTGTGTAAGAATGTGATCGTGAATAAGCTTTTTGATCAAATGCACATGGAACGTAATGTTGTTGATGTGTAAAAACATCTTTGGTGACATTAGTGGAATTATAATTATGAAATTATATTTTGGTCATATGCTATTACTATAATTCAAACACTAAAAGGATATTTCAACACAATAGTGCTTCTTGACATGCATTAATTGCTACTCGGCCTATACTTTTCCTCAAGGGAAAAACCTTGTTGACTACTACATGCTCAAGTTAGAGGTTAAAAACCAAGAATAAAAGAAAAACCTAACATATATTTTTTATCATCAAGATCCTTATCCCAATGAGAATTAGTGAAACCAATCAACAATAGAGATACCCATAAACTAAAACAAACTTGTGCCATGGATATATTGGAGTATTCTTTTTTTTTCTTAGTAATGGATCTCATGGGGTTATACTTACAACAAAATAATAAGATACATATGAGTTAATTATAAAAGAATACCAACTAACTAATCTTATAAAGCAACATTTATCTAAGAGTAGTATAGAAAGAAAAAAACTTTGATTTTTGACTTGAAGGGAAATGTTGGTAGTTTCCAATCTACCATGTGAAAGTAATGACTGAGACCACATCGCTACTTGGACTAGAAAATAGAAATACATCCATACTTTTTAATAATTTGAGGCCAATAAAACAATGAAAATAAAGGGATCTCTCCTTGAATGGTTCATGAGGCACAATAGTTGCTAAGGTTTTGCAAATGGGGTAGCAAGTTAAGTGGGCTTGATTGCGGGCATAACTCCACAGTTAAGCACACTTGAGCCAGAGGAGTTCTGGGATGGGTGACCTCCCAGGAAGTCCTGGTTACCGGGTGCAAGCCACGGAAGTGATGATTGACGCTATGTGGTTCATCTCACTAGTTTCAATCCAACTTCTTCACCCCTGTGAGCATCACCCGATGTAATAAGTGCTAAGTGGACTATTGAAAAATCATGAGAAATTAGTCAGTTATGACTACCTCTCATGGAAATGGTCATAGATGAATGTGTAAATTAACGCAGTTAAATCGCATAAATGATATCTAATGTAATGCACTACAGAAACCCCTCATACTTAAAAATATTAAGAGTAAAGGGATCTCTTCTTGAATGGTTCATGAGGCAAAAAAGTTGCTAAGGTTTTGCAAATGGGGTAGCAAGATAAGTGGGCTTGATTGTGGGGAAAACTCCACAGTTAAGCGCGCTTGAGCCAGACAAGTTATGGGACGGGTGACCTCTCGGGAAGACCTGGTTACCAGGTGCAAGCACCGGAAGTGATGATTGACGCTATGTGATTCATTTCACTAGTTTCAATCCCACTTCTTCACCCCTGTGAGCATCACCCAATGCAATGAGTGCTAAGTGGAATATTCAAAAATCATGAGAAATCAGTCAGTTACGACTACCTCTCATGGAAATGATCGTAGATGAAAGACTAAATTTACACAGTTGAATCCCAAAAATGATATCTAATATAATGCACTGCGGAGACCTCTCATACTTAAAAATACTAAGAGTAAAGGGATCTCTTCTTCAATGGTTCATGAGGCACAATAGATGCTAAGGTTTTCCAAATGGGTTAGCAAGCTAAGTGGGCTTGATTGTGGGGAAAACTCAACAGTTAAGTGCGCTTGAGCAAGAGGAGTTCTGGGATGGGTGACCTTCCGAGAAGTCTTGGTTAATCGGTGCAAGCCCCAGAAGTGGTGATTGATGCTATGAGATTCATTTCACTAGTTTCAATCCCACTTCTTCACCACTATGAGCATCACCCGATGCAATGAGTGCTAAGTGGACTATTTAAAAATCATCATAAATTAGTGAGTTACGACTACCTTTCATGGAAATGGTCATAGATGAATGACTAAATTAATGAAGTTGAATCCCAAAAATGATATCTAATATAATGCACTACAGAAACCCCTCATACTTAAAAATACTAAGAGTAACGGGATCTCTTCTTGAGTGGTTCATGAGGCACAATAGTTGCTAAGGTTTTGCAAATGGGGTAGCAAGCTAAGTGGGCTTGATTGTGGGGAAAAATCCACAGTTAAGCACGCTTGAGCCAGAGGAGTTCTGGGATGGGTGACCTCCCGAGAAGTCCTGGTTACCAAGGTGCAAGCCCCAGAAGTGATGATTGACGCTATGTGATTCATTTCACTAGTTTCAATCCCACTTCTTCAACCTTGTGAGCGTCACTTGATGCAATGAGTACTAAGTGGACTAATAAAAAATCATGAAAAATTAGTCAGTTACGACTACCTCTCATGGAAATCGTCATAGATGAATGACTAAATTAACGAAGTTGCATCCCAAAAATGGTATCTAATATAATGCACTCCGGAAACCACTCATACTTAAAAATACTAAGAGTAAAGGGATCTCTTCTTGAATGGTTCATGAGGCAGAATAGTTGCTAAGTTTTTGCAAATTGGGTAGCAAGTTAAATGGGCTTGACTGTGGGGAAAACTCCACAGTTAAGCATGCTTGAGTGAGAGGATTTATAGGATGGGTGACCTCCCGGGAAGTCTTGGTTACCGAGTGCAAGCCCCGAAAGTGATGATTGATGCTATGTGATTCATTTCATTAGTTTCAATCCCACTTCCTCACCCCTATGAGCATCACCCGATGCAATGAGTGCTAAGTGGGATATTCAAAAATGATGAGAAATTAGTCAGTTATGACTACCTCTTATTGAAATGATCATAGATGAATGACTAAATTAACGCAGTTGAATCCCAAAAATGATATCTAATATAATGCACTACGGAAACCCCTCATACTTAAAAATACTGAGATTAAATGGATCTCTTCTTGAATGGTTCATGAGGCACAATAGTTGCTAAGGTTTTGCAAATGGGGTAGCAAGCTAAGTGGGCTTGATTGTGGGGAAAAATCCATACTTAAGCGTGCTTGAGCGAGAGGAGTTCTAGGTTGGGTGACCTCCCGAGAAGTCCTAGTTACTAGGTGCAAGCTCTAGAAGTGATGATTGACGCTATGTGATTGATTTCACTAGTTTCAATCCCACTTCTTCACCCCTGTGAGCATCACCCGATGTAATGAGTGCTAAGTGGACTATTCAGAAATCATGAGAAATTAGTCAGCTATGACTACCTCTCATGGAAATGGTCATAGATGAATGAATAAATTAACAAAGTTGAATCCCAAAAATGATATCTAATATAATGCACTGCGGAAACCCCTCATACATAAAAATACTAAGATTAAAGGGATCTCTTCTTGAATGGTTCATGAGGAAAAATAGTTGCTAAGGTTTTTCAAATGGGGTAACAAGCTAAGTGGGCTTGATTGTGGGGAAAACTCCACAGATAAGCGCAATTGAGCCAGAGGAGTTCTGGATGGGTGACCTCCCGAGAAGACTTGGTTACCAGGTGCAAGCCCTAGAAGTGATGATTGATGCTATGTGATTCATTTCACTAGTTTCATTCCCACTTCTTCACCTCTGTAAGCATCACTCGATGCAATGATTATTAAGTGCACTATTCAAAAATCATGAGAAATTAGTGAGTTACGACTACCTCTCATGGAAATGGTCATACATGAATGACTAAATTAATGCAGTTGGATCCCAAAAATGATATCTAATATAAAGAAATGCGGAAACCCCTTATACTTAAAAATACTAAGAGTAAAGGGATCTCTTCTTGAATGGTTCATGAGGCACAATAGTTGCTAAGGTTTTGCAAATGGGGTAGCAAGCTAAGTGGGCTTCATTGTGGGGAAAAATCCACAGTTAAGCACGCTCGAGCCAGAGGAGTTCTGGGATGGGTCACCTCTCGGGAAGTCCTGGTTACTAGGTGCAAGCCCTAGAAGTGATGATTGACGCTATGTGATTCATTTCACTAGTTTCAATCCCACTTCTTCACCCTTGCAAGCATCACCTGATGCAATGAGTGATAAGCGGAATAGTCAAAAATCATGAGAAATTATTCAGTTACGACTACCTCTCATGCAAATGGTCATAGATGAATGACTAAATTAACGCAGTTGAATCCCAAAAATGATATCTAATATAATGCACTGCGGAAACCACTCATACTTAAAAATACTAAGAGTAAAGGGATCTCTTCTTGAATGGTTCATGAGGTACAATAGTTGCTAAGTTTTTGCAAATGGGGTAGCAAGTTAAGTGGGCTTGATTGTGGGGAAAAATCCATAGTTAAGCACGCTGGAGCGAGAGGAGTTCTGGCATGGGTGACCTCCCGAGAAGTCCTGGTTACCGGGAGCAAGCCCTAGAATTGATGATTGACGCTATGTGATTCATTTCACTAGTTTTAACCCCACTTATTCACCCCTGTGAGCATCACCCGATGCAATGAGTGCTAAGTGGGCTGTTCAAAAATCATGAGAAATTAGTCAATTATGACTACCTCTCATTGAAATGGTCATAGATGAATGACTAAATTAACGCAGTTGAATCGCAAAAATGATATCTAATATAATGCACTACGGAAACCCCTCATACTTAAAAATACTAAGAGTAAAGGGATCTCTTCTTGAATGGTTCATGAGGCACAATAGTAGCTAAGGTTTTAAAAATGGTGTAGCAAGCTAAGTGGGCTTGATTATGGAGAAAACTCCACAGTTAAGCATGCTTGAGCCAGAGGAGTTCTGGGTTGGGTGACCTCCCAAGAAGTCCTAGTTACCAGGTGCAAGCCCCAGAAGTGATGATTGACGCTATGTGATTCATTTCACTAGTTTCAATCCCACTTCTTTACCCCTGTGAACATCACCCGATGTAATGAATGCTAAGTGGACTATTTAGAAATCATGAGAAATTAGTCAGTTATGACTATCTCTGATGGAAATGGTCATATATGAATGAATAAATTAACGAAGTTGAATCCCAAAAATGATATCTAATATAATGCACTGCGGAAACCCCTGATACTTAAAAATACTAAGAGTAAAGGGATCTCTTCTTGAATGGTTCATGAGGAAAAATAGTTGCTAAGGTTTTACAAATGGGGTAGCAAGCTAAGTGGGCTTGATTGTGGGGAAAACTCCACAGATAAGCGCAATTTAGCCAGAGGAGTTCTGGGATTGGTGACCTCTCGAGCAGTCCTGGTTACCAGGTGTAAGCCCCGGAAGTGATGATTGACGCTCTGTGATTCATTTCACTAGTTTCAATCCCACTTCTTCACCTCTGTAAGCATCACCCGATGCAATGAGTGCTAAGTGCACTATTCAAAAATCATGAGAAATTAGTGAGTTACCACTACCTCTCATGGAAATGGTCATAGATGAATGACTAAATTAATGCAGTTGGATCCCAAAAATGATATCTAATATAAAGCAATGCGGAAACTGCTTATACTTAAAAATACTAAGAGTAAAGGGATCTCTTCTTGAATGATTCATGAGGCACAATAGTTTCTAAGGTTTTGCAAATGGGGTAGCAAGCTAAGTGGGCTTGATTGTGTGGAAAACTCCACAGTTAAGCATGCTTGAGCCAAAAGAGTTCTCGGATGGGTGACATCCCGGGAAGTCCTGGTTACCGAGTGCATGCCCCAGAAGTGAATATTGATCCTATGTGATTCATTCCACTAGTTTCAATCCCACTTCTTCACCACTGTGAGCATCACCTGATGCAATGAGTGCTAAGTGGACTATTCAAAAATCATGAGAAATTAGTCAGTTACGACTACCTCTCATGGAAATAGTAATAAATGAATGACTAAATTAATGCAGTTGAATCCCAAAAATGATATCTAATATAATGCAATGTGGAAACCCCTCATACCTAAAAATACTAAGAGTAAAGGGATCTCTTCTTGAATGGTTCATTAGGAACAATAGTTGCTAAGGTTTTGCAAATGGGGTAGCAAGCTATGTGGGCTTGATTGTGGGGAAAACTCCACAGTTAAGCGTGCTTGAGCGAGAGGAGTTCTGGGATGGGTGATCTCCTGGGAAGTCTTGGTTACCGGGTGCAAGCCTTGGAAGTGATGATTGATGCTATGTGATTCATTTCACTAGTTTCAATCCCACTTCTTCCACCCTGTGAGCATCACCCGATGCAATGAGTGCTAAGTGGACTATTCAAAAATCATGAGAAATTAGTCACCTATGAATACCTCTCATGGAAAAGGTCATGGATGAATGAGTAAATTAACGCAGTTGAATCCCAAAAATGATATCTAATATAATGCACTGTGGAAACCCGTCATACTTAAAAATACTAAGAGTAAAGGGATATCTTCTTGAATGGTTCATGAGGCACAATAGTTGCTAAGTTTTTGCGAATGGGGTAGCAAGTTAAGTGGGCTTGATTGTGGAGAAAAATCCACAGTTAAGTGCACTTAAGCTAGAGGAGTTCTAGGATGGGTGACCTCTTGGGAAGTCCTGGTTTCTGGGTGCAAGCCCCAGAAGTGATGATTGACGCTATGTGATTCATTTCACTAGTTTCAATCCCACTTCTTCACCCCTGTGAGCGTCACCCGATGCAATGAGTCCTAAGTGGAATATTTAAAAATCATGATAAATTAGTCAGTTACGACTACCTCTCATGGAAATGGTCGTAGATGAATGACTAAATTAACGCAGTTGAATCCCAAAAATGATATCTAATACAATGCACTATGAAAACCCCTCATACTTAAAAATACTAAGAGTAAAGGGATCTCTTCTTGAATGGTTCATGAGGCACAATAGTTGCTAAGGTTTTGCAAATGGGTTAGCAAACTAAGTGGGCTTGATTGTGGGGAAAACTCCATAGTTAAGCACACTTTAGCCAGAGGAGTTATGGGATGGGTGACCTCCTGGGAAGTCCTGGTTACCCGGTGCAAGCCACAAAAGTGATGATTGATGCTATGTGATTCATTTCACTAGTTTCAATCCCACTTCTTCACCCCTGTGAACATCACCCGATGTAATCAGTGCTAAGTGGACTATTGAAAAATCATGAGAAATTAGTGAGTTATGACTACCTCTCATGGAAATGGTCATAGATGAATGAGTAAATTAACGCAGTTGAATCCTAAAATGATATCTAATGGAATGCACAACAGAAACCCCTCATACTTAAAAATACTAAGAGTAAAGGGATCTCTTCCTGAATGGTTCATGAGGCATAATAGTTTCTAAGGTTTTGCAAATGGGGTAGCAATCTAAGTGGGCTTGATTATGGGGAAAAGTCCACAGTTAAGCGCGCTTGAGCCAGATGAGTTCTGGGATGGGTGACCTCTCGGGAAGTCTTGGTTCCCAGGTCCAAGCACCGGAAGTGATGATTGACGCTATGTGATTCATTTCACTAGTTTCAATCCCACTTCTTCACCCCTATGAGCATCACCCGATGCAATGAGTGCTAAGTGGACTATTCAAAAATAATGAGAGATTAGTCAGTTACGACTACCTCTCATGCAAATGGTCATAGATGAATGACTAAATTAACACAGTTGAATCCCAAAAATGATATCTAATATAATGCACTGCGGAAACCCCTCATACTAAAAAATGCAAATAACCAATTTTTGTCATTTAAATTCTTATTAAGGTTGGATTTCATATGGTTCAAAATTTTGGGTTCAATACTAGTATAAATTAGGTCATCAACATAAATAACAAGTATTATGAGATGGCTACCTAATTTTTTGGTAAAGATATTGGAAAAAAAACGAATTTAGAAAAGTCAATTTTAAGGAAAATACTATCCATTTTAACATATCATGCCAAAGGATATTTCATAATAGCATAGTGATATTTCTAAAGGTGACAATTTATGAGGGGATCATTCTAAAATCTCCTAGGAGGTTGTTCCATGTAAATTTCTTCTTGTAGATGGAATTCAATCACTTTAACTTGAGAATATCCTTTGGTGACTAATCAAGCCTTATGTCTTTAAATGCTTCCATCTAATGATACTTAGTTGTATCAAGAAATTTACATATAACAAGTTTTCTTCTTTTTAGAAGAGCTCGAAGATCAAGATTAATGTCACTTTCATTTAAGGAACAACATTCTCTGTTCATTGTTTTTTCCTAATTTTTGGATGGTGGGAAGATTCTATAAGTGTGAAACTTGAACCAAAAGTGAAGAGCATCATTATATCTGTGAACATGCATCACTTTGATTTGAAGGATAACTAACAATATCATTGTGCCTACATCTCATATTGCATCAGCCCATCTAACAATGCATCAGCCCATCTAACAAGTGATGGTGCTAATAAAATTTAATTTTCAATGAACCTAGGTTGAGGAATATGAGCTGGTGGAGGTGTATTTTCATCCTCATTTACATCATCTACTGAAGAAATAAAACTAAGATCAATAATGAAAAGGTTAAGAATAGAATTTTCCAGAAACACCAAAAATGTATGCTACAAACAAGATGGTAGAAATGCAAATTAAGATCATATGTTGAGATACCTTTTTCAAAATATAAATTTCTCCTACAAATAATTTTATTAAAATGATATTAAAAACTCTAAAACCATTTACATTTTTAGATGTCCAAATAAAAATTACAGTCCGCATTTTCCAGCTAAATACTGAGGACATTTCAACTAAATACTTCCTTTGCTCATGGGGAATATGAGCCATGCTTTACTACCAAAGACACAAATTAAGTGGATTACATCTGCTTTAAATTTACTTAATGATTCTCGCAATGGTATATCTATGATAACATTTATTTTTCACATAGGATATATATTTCATTTTTATTATAAACAGTAGTGTTTGAATTATATATATATATATATATATATATATATATATATATATATATAACGTGTTAATTACCCCAAACCTTAACCAGAACTATGTAAAAGATTTTAATTCGATATAAGTTCGAAATGCAGAAACCAGTGCTCCATTTTTTCCTTGAATATGTGAAAAGTATTATATACACTAAAAGAGTCACAGGGACTCACTGAATTTTGATTGAGGAGCATTGTTGGAATGCATAAGAATTGTAAACATATACATAACAAACGATACTAATATATATCCTCCTAGTTTTGTAAACCCTCATTAATCAATGCGTACATTGATAAAGTGATAATGCAGCGTTCCCATATCAATAATAAACTATTATATAGAGAAATAGAGAATAAAGATAGAGCAATAAAGGAGAATAAAGAAGAATTCAAATTTATTTCAGAATAATGTGCTGAAAGCAAATGGGAATACAGAATGGTAAAGTGTTTAGGCGCGAACAACTTTAATTACAACGTTTCAATATTATTCACAAATTTGACACCTTTGAAGATTTTATCTATCACTAGTGATAGGTTAAAAATAGAGAAGAAAATGTATAAACCAGGGTGCAGGAACACGGCCTCAAGCCTCCAGAACAAATACCAAACCATAAACACTTTTAAAGCTGCTAATCTCATAAAATCAGTAATTTCTTATTACATGAAATAATGATTTCCAACGGGAACATACAACGCTTAAAAAACCAGCCCATGAATCTTTCTTCCAATGCTTATGAACGAGAACTTCCACGAGATATTCAGATTTAACCAATTTTCAATGCAACAGATATATATTTGTTTAAGGAAGTTGTAGATAAAACTACAAATGATGAATACTATACCTACAATTGGAAGGACCAATTTCCAAACTTGGTTCCAAACGAGATTGAAGCAGTACTTAAAAAAGATGATGACTAAGACGACTATAGGAAAATAATATTCAGTACTTGGTAAAATGGAAAAAATAGCTAATAGAAAATGTTTGCTAGATGAAAATAATATAAATTTATAAATTTGGCATATTTGTTGAAGACATAATGAAAGAATCCCTTCTACCAAGGGAGTTTAATCCAGGAGCATCTTAGTAAAGAATTTTATTTTACCCACATGAACAATTTCATTTTTTCATTAATATAAGTTCTGATATTTAGCTAGGAGAATCTATGTTGGTTTGGAGGTTATAATGTTGTTTCTTTATAGGATATATGTAAATATTTTATTATATTTAGTTTCATTTAGCTTTTAGAATAGGTAAAATTATAGGAATAATTGAGGTTTGTTAGTTACAACCTCTATTTTTTCTTAGTGATTTTTTTTTGGCCATGAATATGAGAGAGATGATGAGGGTGAGAAGAGATAATTGTGTCTGGTGTAATTGTTTGGCTCTCTATAATAAAATCACTTTTGAGTAATATAATTTAAGTGGATTTATACTCTGTCTAATATGTTTTATGGTTATAACATTGTATTAATAGTCTATGGAGACAATTATTTAGTTGTCACAGGCTATATATTAAAGATAAAGTGTTTTCAAAGCTATTTAGTCTTTCACGGTTCATAGAACAAATCCCCATTTCAAGTTATTTCAAGTCAAGTCATGATGGTTGAATCCACATGAGTTAGTGTGAGGAAGAAAGATGATTAGATTCTTGTATCGACCACTTTGTGTATAAATTACTAGTTTTGTAAGGACCTCACTAAAATGTTGAATAGTTGCAAAGGTAGTGATTATGGTGAAACTCTTTGTATAAGAGATTTTTTTTATTTCAGCCAAATGAAAATTGCATCCATAAGAAAATAAATGAACTTTGAAGTTGGAAAGTGCACAATTATTGAGGGGTGGCATACATTTGGCTCGAAGAGAGCGCATGTAGCTTGTGAAGTATCTTGAAGCAAAGAAGTACTGAAGTAGCGAGTAAGGCTAGATCCCGAAACCTTCAAATTAATGTCTTGAGAAGTGAATATATATGTATTAGGTCCCACATTGGGACATATAATAGTTATCGAGACAAAGGAGTTATTCAACTATGAACGACTGTTAGACAAGGTTTCACTGGCATAAGGTTTTGAGAAACTAGGGTGGTTTCCATGGTGGTGTAGCATAACAACGAGAGTGAGCAAGAGAGGGGTCCCAATGACAAATAAGATTGTTCCACGTACTTTGGTTGCTTTCAGGGTGATTGTCTCCACCATCCCACCCTGAACGTTAAACCTTATCAAGCCTTGGGGCGCCACGAGTCATCGATTTGGTGGAGCCTATGATTGCGTCGCTCGATGGTGACTCAGTGTTAAAGAGGACCCATGCTAATATTAGGAGGCCCTGCGATCCTATTGGATAGCATATCATTCACAAGCATAATCACATCATTCAAATTTAGTGGGAAGTTAAATGTAGACTACACATACACTACGATACCGATGAGGAGACAAGGAAGATTTGGGCATGCAATAGTAAGGAGAGAATTCGTCATCACCTTTAATGGTAATTCTTCCTATATCATCATTAATGATCCTATGGGATTTTCATTTTTTTTTGTTATGTATTATAGATTTATTTTAATTATAAATTTAACAAGTATAAAGAGAGATCAAATATTTTGAGGTGCAATTTTTTTAGAGTGAAAAATATGAAGAATTATTTGCAATGGGATAGATTTGAGCAACCTTTCTCATATATTTTTAGTTGGTTTTAATTTTTAAATTTCATATATTAATTTATTATTAATAATTAAATGAATTACACATTTCACTCTTACTAGCTTAATTAGGAAATTATTGATATTTCTTACTTTCAATTACTTCTCTTCTTTGTATAGTGACATATTTTATTATGGTTAACACACGACAACATACCTTCTCTTCCTATATATATATATATAAATGATCTTGAAATAAATTAGTTAATATAGATATTCAAAAAGTCTATTTAAGTTCATATTAAAATATTTTTAAAAAGGTGTAATAAATATGTCTTATTCAGACTTAAAAGTGAGAATATAAGATTTTTTTACTTTTACTTATTTTATCTCAATAATGTTAATATAAAATTATGTTACTTCACAAGGGCATCAAAATATTTTATTTATAGTTGAGAGTTTGGAGTGAAATATTTTTACCATATTTTCTTTATATCAACCACATATATTCATTTATATTTAATTATAGTTGTCAATACTTATGTTATTTAGATAATATTTTGACACTTGTCAAATCCAAGTTCAGCATTGATGGAACCAAAAATTACCCTCATACTTGGCTTTAGAATCTGCCTCTTGTTGCAATAACCATACTCTCAACTCACATGCATCACAAAGCTACCATAAATATCACTGTATCATATATATATTTCTTAGAATAATCACTAAGGAAAGGGAACCCTATATGGAATGACACCTATTATCCTCAAATATCGTTCATTCAACATTGATAGTAGAGACAAGTGATAGAGACAAAATGAAGAAAGAAACAAATGGTCCTATGGGTGAACCATTACATACAAAATTTTTGGAAAGGGAAATAATGGAATGATAACAAAATAGTGATAAATAAGTATTCTAGTAGTATTGTTTATGTTAAACCTTATTCTATTAACATAGTTAATCCTTTGATAAATAGATAAATATTCCACCTGGTTAATATTGTATTTCCCCATATCCTAGGAAAATACTCTTTTTTGTTTTCTTTAGGGTATTAAATCCTTTATACCTAACACTCTTATATTTCCTTTAAAGCCTCCATTGAAAATAAAATGAACTAATTTCTAGATACTTTCTACTACCAAAATGTGAAATCTCTTACCATGAGATACCATTTATAGACATGGTTTAGATTTCTAGTCTTGAATTATGCTTTTACTTACTATGATTGAAGGAAATCCTTATTGTAATCCTTCTCCTTCTTTCTAAAATTTTTATTTTCAATTGACCTTATTCCATTGTAACTAACAGATTCTTATTTCAATCACGAAGATTGGGTTGCCACTCTTTTAGGAGTGGGAAAATGTTGGAAGAAAATTAATCGATTGAGATAGATAGACATTCCATGATTTATATTTTGGCACAATAATCCATATGCATATCAGGAATTTTTTGTTAACTTGATTTAGAGGATACACAATTATCCATCTCTAAAATCTTTATCTCCACTAAGGAAGAAATGGGATGCCTCCTCCTAATATCTCAAATGAAATTTTCCATACCTATCGAGTAAATTCATGTTGAAAAAATAAATTCTTGGTTTATTCCTCAATCAATAGGTAGAGACATCACCTAGAGTGTACTTCCACACCTCTTGTAAAAAATAATTATTTTGAGTATCCCACATAAAGTTTCAATTTTCAACAAGAAATATCCCTTAAATATTCTTTGAAATAGCTAATGAGGGGGAAATATCAGAACTATAAAGCAAGTAATTATCTTTGTTTCATTTCATAAAGAAGGTATAGGTTACATATAATTTTCTCACAATCAATCATTAGCAATGGACTCTCATTGGTCTTTAAATATAGCTCATGGAAAAATAGGCATTCAATTATGGATCAATAGATCTATTTTTATTGAAGAGTATACAAACTATTGGATCACTTTGTTTCTATAATAGATCATGAAAAATGGAATACACTAGAAAAACATACTTTATCAAAAGACACAACAAATTTTATTTATCTTCACTAACTCTTAAGAGTTTAAATATCTTAACATCCCCTTCCAAAAAAAAGGATACAATCCAAGGATTTACAAAGGTGACACAATAGGATAAGGAATGAGGTATTAAATTCCATCCCCTCTTAATGAAAACTCCCTAAAGTCTTAATATAGATCCATGTTTGGAAAACATCAATTTTGTAAGATATTTTGTGAGAATTTCTATAATTTGATCATTTGTAGGGAAAATTAGCAGTGTAAGAATGTGATTGCGAATAAGTTTTTGATGAGATGCACATGGAACATAATGTTTTTGGTGTGTAACAACATCTTTGGTGACATTAGTGGAATTATATTATGAAATTATATTGTGGTCATATGCTATTACCAAAATTCAAACCCTAAAAGGATATTACAACACTAGAGTGCTTCTTGAAATGCATTAATTGCTACTCGCCTTATACTTTTCCTCCAGGGTGAAACCTTGTTAACTACGACATGCTCGAGTTAGAGGTTCAAAACCAAGAATAAAACCAAAACCTAACATATATTTTTGATCATCAAGATCATTATCCCAATGAGAATTAGTGAAACCAATCAACAATAAAGATACCCCTAAACTATTCTCTTACCCAAACAAACTTGTACTGTGTATATATTGGATTATTCTTTTTTATTCTTAGTAATGGTTCTCATGGGGTTATACTAAGGAGTGATAATTAGAACAAAATAATAAGATACATATGAGTTAATTATAAAATAATACCACCTAACTAATCTTATAAAGCAACATTTATCTAGGTGTAGTATACGAGGAAAAAAAACATTGACTTTCGACTAGAAGGGAGATATTGCTAGTTTCCAATCTACCATGTGAAAGTAATGACTAAGGCCATATCTCTACTTGGACTAGAAAATAGAACTCCATCTGTAGTTTTTAATAATTTGAGGCCAATAAAACAATGCAAATAACCATTTTTTGTCATTTAAATTCTTATTAAGGTTGGATTTCATATGGTTCAAAATTTTGGGTTCAATACTAGTATAAATTAGGTCATCAACATAAATAACAAGTATTATGAGATGGTTACCTACTTTTTTGGTATAGATATTGGGATAAAAAAAGAAATTTATGAAATGCAATTTTAAGGGAAAGACTATCCATTTTAACATATCATGCCTAAGAATATTTCATAATACCATAGAGATATTTCTAAAGGTGACAATTCCTGAGGGGATTATTCTAAAATTTTCTAGAAAGTTGTTCTATGTGAATTCCTTCTTGTAGATGGAATTCATTCACTTTAATTGGAGAATATCCTTTGGTGACTAATCAAGCCTTATGTCTTTAAATGCTTCCATCTAATGATACTTAGTTGTATCTAGAAATTTACATATAACAAGTTTTCTTCTTTTTGGAAGAGCTCCAAGATCAAGATTGATATCACTTTCATTTAAGGAACAACATTCTATGTTCATTGTTGTGTCCTAATTTTTAGATAGTAAGAAGATTCTATAAATGTGAAACTTGAGCCAAAAGAGAAGAGCCTCATTATATCCGTGAACATGTGTCACTTTGATTTGTAAGATAACGAACAATATCATTGTGCCTACATCTCATACATCTCATATTGCATCAACCCATCTAACAAGTGATGCTGCTAATAAAATTTAATTTTCAATGAACCTAGGTTGACGAAAATGAGCAAGTGGAGGTGTATTTTCATCCTAATTTCCATCATCTCATTTAGTGAGGAAATAAAGCTAAGATCAATCATGAAAAAGTTAGGAATATAATTTTCCAGAAACACCAAATATTTATGATACACTCGAGATGGTAGAAATGCAAATTAAGATCATATGTTGAGATATCTTTTTCAAAATATAAATTTTTCATACAAATAATTTTATAGAAATGATATTAAAAACTCTATAACCATTTACATTTTTAAATGTCCAAATAAAAATTACAATCCGCATTTTCCAGATAAATACTGAGAACATTTCAACTAAATACTTATTTTGCTCATGGGCAATATGAGCCATGCTTTACTACCAAACACACAAATTAAGTGGATTACATCTGTTTTAAATTTACTTTATGAATCTCGCAATGTTATTCTAAGAAATTTTATATATATATATATATATATCGTGTCAATTACCCCAAACTTTAACCAGAACTAAGTAAAAGATTTTAATTCCATATAAGTTCGAAATGCAGAAACCAGTGCTCCATTTTTCCATTAAATATGTGAAAAGTATTATATACGCGACACACGAGTCACAGGGACTCACTGAATATTGATGGAGGAACATTTTTGGAACGCATAAGAATTATAAACATACATAACTAACGATACTAATATATATCCTCCTAGTTTTGTAAACCCTCATTAACCAATGCGTACATTGATAAAGTGATAATGCAGCGTTCCACATCAATAATAAACTACTATATAGAGAATAGAGAATAAAGATAGAGAAAGAAAGGAGAATAAAGATGAATACAAATTTATTTCAGAATAATGTGCTGAAAGCAAATGGGAATACAGAAGGCCCGAACAACATTAATTACAACGTTTCAATACTATTCACAAATTTGGCACCTTTGAAGATTTTATCTATGCACTAGTGATAGGTTAAAAATAGAGGAGAAATGTATAAACCAGGGTGCAGGAACACGGCCTCAAGCCTCCAGAACAAATACCAAACCACAAACACTTTTAAAGCTGCTAATCCCATAAAATCAGAAGTAAACCATGCATGCCTCTGGTTTTAAGGGCTTCACCCGACTAAGGTCTAGAACCACTCCGCCGCAAGTTACTCTCATCTTATAATGATGAGATGTCCAGCGCCCCACTTTGAACCGGATTCTGGCGATCACTTTCACCTCCACATTCAGTTGGCCCGTTAGACTCTCAGACTTCAAATTAGTAAAGGTCCCTGAGTCGAGATGAATGGATTGGCCTTTAACCAGGGGAGTAATTACGGTTGTATTCTTCTGGCTTTGAAAAAACTTGGGCACCGAAGCATTTGCAATCTTCACATAATCATAAATTACCAGCACCTCCATGCTGTCGTAGAAAATCCCAACCCTCTCGTTAGGGTTCCTGGACGAAATGTTGAAATGCATGCTTGTACCCATTGTGCCATTGGATATAGCTAGACTGGACACGGTGCCTGAATCCAAATGGTACCTTGGCTTGTGGGGTCGTACGGCGAGCCATGTAACGAATATGGCCACTGCAACCACAGAGAGTAGGGCAATTGAAATGGCGCAGAAACATCTCAGAAACCTCACGCTGCACTTGGGGCGCAGAGGAGGAGCAACTATTTGACCCGACGAGTCCGGAATCTCGTAGCGAAGCGGCCCGCTGAAGGGTTTGCTGTTGTTGTTGCCGTTATCAGTTGCCATGGCGAACTGTAACCCTAATGAACTTCTATTCAAATTCACTGCTCCTGATACACAATACGTGTAATTCTTCTGCTATTAATGATTTAGGAGAGTCACGAGTAGAGTAAAGCAAGACCTGGTTTGCAGCAATCGTTAAAGCGAGAAGGAATTTATTGTCGGTTGTTGTCTAGGTGTAAAGCAAATCAAAGAGTAGAATTCCTGAAGTATTTTAATGGCGTACGTTAAGTATAGAACTTATTCAAAGAAAGGAGGAAGGTCGACTGTTCAAGAACCGTCGATCTGCCTTCCCTACGAAGATGATGCATTCCGTACTCGTTGGATCTGCAAAGCCTTCGAATAAAGAACCGATGATGGCGTGACCCGTTCAGACGAATTGAGATTATATCCTTTCCTTTTTGGGCCTCGGCTAGTATCTTATCCAATCAAAGGGAGGATGATAAAACTTTATATGGGTGTAAGTTCCAAGTTTCAAGTTTCAAGTTATGCCGAAAAGTGTAGATGTGAAAAGAATTTATAATTGTGCCTTTTATTTTATTTTATTAAGAATTAGTTATTATGCTTAATTACTATGCTTTTTGGGAGAAGTAATTACTTTAATCATAATTAATAATATAATGTCACTTAAATTTTGATTTATTTATCAAAGAAGTTAGTATTTTAGAATTTTTATTTATTTGTGAAAGTAGTTTGCAGCATCAAGAATTGTAAGCGTAAGAGGAAGAAGATATTAATAAAAAAAATAATTAAATAGAAATATAAATTTTATATTATTTAAAAAAATAGAGATAAATATAATTTTAAAATAAAAAATAAATTAAGAAAAATAAATAATTTAAATAATAATTTAATATAGTGTTAGATTTAAAATTTTTGTGATCTATAATTTAGATAAATGTTTTTCGGATTAATCACATTATTAGGATTTGATCGACTTCCTAAAGGTCGACCAAATCTTAATAATGTGGTTAATTCGAAAGATATTTATCTAATTTAACATAGATTTTAAAAAATAAATTAGCATATTAAATGTAATTTTTTTATTTTTAATTATATACATTAAATGATATATGTATTTCTTTAGAATTCTAACTAATGGATATACTTTTCTTACTCAAAAAGTGAAAATCTCAAAAATTAAGATTATAAGTATTGATGGTGGAAACTTACATATTCTTATTTTCTCATTTTTATTTTTATTTTCAATAGAGATGAATTGGAAATGCTTATTTGTAAAAGATAAAACAGTCATCAATATTATTGTAAAAGTTATTGGTAGTTGTTTATTTATTCTATTGTGTCAAATCTCATCATGTCACTTGCTAAAATTAAATTTTGGTAAGGAAAAACAAAATCATTCTTCCCAACCACCAAAAATCATTGGTTCAAATAATGACATTATGACTTCGTCATAAATAACTTGGCATCCTAACTCTAATTATGCCGTAAGGCGTTATTATTTGAAAACAACTTTCCTAGCTGCCACTCTATCCTTTTTTGGGCCATTAGATGAAATGTTAGATGATTGAACCATTTTTTACCATTAGATTCAATACCTCCTCCAACCTAACTAGCTAACTTCTGCGTCTCTTTTGATATCCAGATAAAGCTCAATGAAAATTCTAGTGTGACGGTGCGTCAGTGCCTGAGAAGACTGAAACCAAAAGTAATGTGATCACTATGATCAACATGATTTCCCTGCTCTATAAAGTTGCTCTGTTGCTAACCATCGTAGTATTAGTGCTTTCTCTTCACAGGACAAGATTCTTCGTCTCTTCGAAAAGACTCAAGAAGGACCTCACAGAGATAGTATCAAACAATCTTTGTTTCCAATATGTGCGCTCGGAGCATCATAATGCATCATTATAGGTAATGTGGCTCTAGACTTTTGGTACGGGGGACACCTTATAGCGAAAGGAAAAATCACCCCCAAAGCTCTTTTCCAGGTTTTCTTCATTCTGATGAGCACTGGAAGAGCGATAGGAGAAGCAGGAAGTATGAGCGGTGACATCGCTAAAGGCTCACATTGCATTCTTCATCCAGCAAAGCCGCCTGGATTGATGGCGATGTCAACGGGAAAAAATCCTCCATATCTCTTTCAAAAGAACGCTCTGAGTCTTTTCCCGTCCTCTGGACTTTGAGAAACTCCAGCAAAACAATGCAGCAGAAGAGGGACCTCAGCAGATTCAATGGAAAAAAACCGTTATTCTTACGCCCACAGATAGCTACATAACTAAGTTCTTCTGCCACTAAATTCTTCAGGTTCTTCAAAGTTTTATTTTCTGATTTATTTAGAGGCTTGCTGTTGGAATGCTCTGAGAATTTCTTGACGGCTTCAGATAGTACAAAAATCATGGGAACCAAAGCAGCTATTGACGTGAAGCCACTACAACTTTTCCCCGCTGTGCATGCTGTAAAGCACTGAAATAGGTCTTTTGCGATGGAGATTCGAGAACCATATTTGAGAAATTTGATATGTGTGTTGAGTGGCTTAAATCCTGTGTGAATTTTATATGTATCCCTCGTCTGATACTGGAGGAGGAACGTTTGAGTTTTGTGGGCAAGTTGTGAAACTCTACGATATTGGCAATTTGGTGACTCTGTGTGGAAGGAATTAACCTTTCCAGAATTCGGTAGGTGTAATTGTGAATCTGGGTAAGGAAATATTGAGGAGTATCGAATTGGGAAAATCTGTATCGATTTTATAGGGAGTCACCATACAGAATTTATTGATTATTGAACGCGTTAATTGGTGTGGGGTCTGTAGTTTTGTGTTTGGCAGGAGCCGAGGGCGACGTGAAGATTCACAAAGTTTTTCTATGAGATCAGTAGCAAGAAGAAAAAATGGAGCAATCCAGAGCCATAGTGTGCGACATTTCTCCCGTAGAGGTAATACAAATCCTTTTCCTTTACATCCCATAAGTGCATTTATAATATTTTTACTTCGCCCTTTGCTTCTCTGCATGTATTTGTTTTGCAATTTCTTTGCTTATCTATTTCAGTTCAAGCATATTGTATTTTTTGTTTAGGGATAAAATGAAGCCTTATTTTGTGGCTCCCTGGGTGTGTAATAGAGCCTCTGCCTGGTGCCCAAATGCTTCCTGTAATGATCAAGCAGAACTCTCACAAGATATTACTACTCTATGGATAATTGACAAGCCAAATATACCTTGCCCTCCCATGGGATGGGAACGGTTGCTCTCCCTCAGAGGAGATAGCACCTGTAGGTTTGTAGGTGTGTACTATATTTCCCCATCTGGAAAAAAATTATTGTACAAATTGTTTTCAATGCCTCCTAAAGAGCTTTATTCTGTTATTGGAAACCTAGTCTCTGGTTGTTTAAAATATTTTAACTCTGCTTACCAGTTTATAAGAATCGAACCCTCTTCCTTTATTGAATTTAATAGGGTCGATTCATCCCTATTGAAGTTGTAGCAATAGAGAAACAATTAGATATATGTTCTTGGTGGTGAATTGCCTTCGTGAAGAATTAGGTAAATCAATGTAATTTATCCTTGTGTATGGGAAATTTGAGTTGATGTGTGGGATCATCGTCTAAAGGCAAAGTTCCATGGAGAAATTAACTCTGTGTTACCCAAAAAAAACGAGAAGTCAGAGTTTAGAATCCCGAATGTGCAAAGGAAGATCGGTAATTCACATCATAGCAGAATTGGAGTTTAATTGCAGAGGTGTCGTAGCGGAGTTGGAAGTGGACAGAACCAGGACGACAAGGAGCGGAACCTTGAAGCCAGAATAGTAAAACCAGAGTTTTAAAAACTAGCAGTATCACGTAGTTCAAAAGTGGTAATTAAGTTTAAAAAAAAAACGAGATGTGCGTCTCTGCATGACACGTAAGGTAGAGGTGGTTTCAAGAAACCACAAATTTCACGTGATTTCGGACGGGTAAGTCCCGAGTGTTTAAAAAACACAATGTGCATCTCTGCGTGACACGTAAGGCAGAGGTGGTTTCAAGAAACCACAAATTTCACATGATTTTGGATGGGTAAGTCTCGAGTGTTTAAAAAATGCGATTAGCTTATATCTACTCGATCAGCGATTGGAGCGCGATGAATTGTGGATCGTGGGATCCGGTTGACAATTACTTAATGAGTTAAGTGCGTGGCACTGAGCACATGGTCTTAATAATTGCAGTTTAGGAGTTAAATGGAGTTGGGCTTATGGAATGGTATAACATGTTATGTTGTGTGGGCTGAACGTTATAATACATGGGTGATGGCTTATTAACCCAACGTCGAAGAATTAGGTATGCGTTGGTACATGTGGTTAAATTATGGTGATTATATATGAATGCTTATGGGAAATGTGATGATCAAAAGGGTTTTTCATAATGTTTTATAACATTTAATGTGGAGACGTAATATATATATTTATATATTACGTTTGATGTGAGATTAACAAGCCGCGTTCATTATTATTATGGGTCGAATCAAATGTCAAGGTTGAAATTGATGTGAGATGGTAAATATAGGAACCAAAGGCTTGCATTGGTTTTTATTCCAAAGTAATGAATATTGATTTCATTAAATGAAACAGATTTGGACTATGATTTAACCATAGATATTTGAGGAAAGTAAAGCTTCTACCTACATTGCTTAAGTTACCCAGATTTAAAATTATTTGGGTGAAGTTTGGAAGGTAGCTTAAACACAAGATAGTGTAAAATGCGGATTGAGTAGGTAGCCCGGGCATCAACTTAACTTGCATGATTGCATATTTTGGAATATTTGAGAAATTTGATATTGCAGATTTGTGAATATTTGAGAAATTTGATTTTGGAATATTTGAGAAATTCATAGACTAAAATTTCTAGAATATTTCAGAATCCCCAGAATCTGCAATGGTTATTAAGAAATAAAATTCATAAAAAAATCCTATAATATGTGATATTTTTAGTCAATTTTATTGGAAAGATATTTTTAATTAGAAAAATAGTAAAATTCACTTGTTTTTCATGCACTCTTATGCATGGATTATTTTTCATGTGGAGATATTATAGTGCAGTGAATTATATGGTGTGCCCTTATAACTCCAATTCAAAACTCTTTTTTTTATAAATTTATTGAAATTCTATATCAATAGATTCATCAAGTTATTTACAGTTGATCTATTTCTAGCATCTTCCTTACGGCGTTCCCTTTGCAACATTAGGTGCAATTGCTAGTTAATATATTATCTTTGTATTTTGGATGATGATCCTTGCTCATAAATTTATTCTACGTCAAGTCCTCCATTCTCAAAGAGGTAAGCCTTTACGTGGTAAAAAGGATGAGTTTTGGCAATGCATATCTTCATTAATAACATCTAAAACCTCAATTTAGACCATTGTTTGTTGTTATTATGATGCTTTATATTCTGCTAATGTTGATTATTTAATAAATTCAATTAAAAAATAAGAATTTATAAGAATGTTAATTATTTTTATTTTTATTTAAAACGTAAATACACATCTCTTTAGAGGGGAAGATTAATGAATTTTTTATATAAAGGAGGTCTTTTTAGTTGTTTGTCCCTTATACACTAATCATTAGAAATAACTACCAAAAAAATGGCCCATCATCAATGGAATGGAATGCCTATATCAAGACCAAGTTAAGAAATATTATAAATATTTTGAAAGGTGTTGACCCTTTTTTGACATTCGCTTACATAAACCATGGATGTAATTATTAATATAATTACCCAAACAAATAGGGAAGTTTCCAATATTGTGTTTCATAGAAAGCACAAGCATCATAAATATGCATATTAATAATATCATAATTAAAAAAATAAAGATTAACGAGGATGTATTCACCCTTTTAATATACCATCATACAAGTGAAGTGTCAAACACTAATTAAGCATAAATTTTTATTGAGGGATTAGTTATTTTTCGTTTAATGATAATTGGATGACTAATTGGTGCATCATTTTGATGTGTTTTTTTAATAGGAAAACCATACTATACATTTCGAGGAAAATTTATGAATAATTTATTTTGGAAAAACCTGTTAACTTTTTTCATCATATACCTTTTTACGGGTTTACTTTGGGGATGCACAAAATCAACCTAATCTAAGGAATTTAGACTCAAATATCATTACCCATCGGCCCCATACATATTTATATAGGATATATTTCCTATGTATAGAGCAATTACTTCCATAAATACAAGAATAATTACTCTAATTAATAAACACGATCATCCATTATACAACATTTTCTGATATTAATAATTTGTTGTGGCTATCATCTATACGTTGGGTAGGGAAATAATTTCCAAGTTATGAAATATCGTCATCTCCTGTGGGGTAAGTCGCCATTTAGTAGTGGGAACTATTAACGAGGATGAATGGATTGTTTACAACATTAAGAAGATCTCTCCTATATGATGTCTTAACTAGGCTTCACACCATTTGGGATGCGAGTCTCATCCAGTTTTCTTTCCTAGCTACAATTTTATTCTTTTACAAATTTTTTATTTTTGGATGAATGATATATCAAATGGAAAGCTGAATTAAGCGCTTGATGGAAAGCAAGTGAAATCATATTCAATGAAAACACTTTAAATTAATATGTACAAGGAACACTGCAATAGATTTATAATAAGCATGTATCATAAAGAAAGAGCTATAGAAATCTCTAATTAATATACATGAAAACTAAAAGCATACTATTTATTAATTGCGAAAGAATTTAAAATAAAAAACTAGTATAAACATATGCAAATATCAACAAGAAATTCATAAAATGATAGGATTTTAGAGCTAACAAAATAGTTCATGAACTTGCCACAAATATACAAAAAACATATATTAACGAACAAGAATAAAGAAAAGCATTACGACAAACGCATGATACGAAAGTCCTTGTTCTGGCCCTTTGAGCTTCTAAATATTATACGTGAACATTGAATACCAAATCATAAAGTTTTTTGAAAAATCCCAATAGTGTGAGCACATAAATATGAAACTAGTCATCAAGGTGATTACAAGTTTTTCCCTTTCAAGGGTTCTCCAAAATTACAAGGAACGAAGCTCGCCTCTCGATTACTAAAGCGTTACATTTATACAAAAATAAGGTGACTCTGCACTTCCAATGACATTTCATTTACCCTGATCTCTAATTTATTATTCACCCTATTTCCTATGTTTGTTTCACTTTTACATAATTACATGAAAATTATAAAATATTTTGAATAAAATAAACATCTAACTTAGTCCCAACCCAAAATTTGATAAGAAAATTCACTTGGACTTGTAATTCTTGGTTCATATCAATGTTAAAAGCCCTATAATATGCCTTCGAGCTTCTAAATATTATATGTGAACATTGAATACCAAATCATAAAATGTTTTTAAAAATCCCAATAGTGTGAAAGCATAAAGATGAAACTAGTCGTCAAGGTGATTACAAGTTTTTCCCTTTCAAGGGTTCTCCAAAATTACAAAGAACGAAGCTCACCTCTTGATTACTAAAGGGATACATTTATACAAAAATAAGGTGACTCTTCACTTCCAATGACTTTTCATTTACCTTGATTTCTAATTTACAATTCACCCTATTTCCTATGTTTGTTTCACTTTTACATAATTACATGAAAATTATAAAATATTTTGAATAAATAAACATCTAACTTAGTCCCAACCCAAAAATTGATAAGAAAATTCACTTGGACTTGTAATTCTTGGCTCATATGAGTGTTACAAGCTCTATAATATGCTTTTATAGATAAAAAAATTCTCAAAATTAAGCCTTTATTTATGACTTCGTATTCACAAATATTTGGTACCATTGTCTTTAGGCCAACTTCGATCCACTGAAGTAATGAAGTGAGCATGGTATGCATCTTAGTAGGATCTATCAAATTTATCCTAATAAATCTTTGGTCAGCATGCTATCTTTTTCTATGAATGCTAGTTGTTATGAAAGAATCATTTCTTGTATTTTTCATTTAATGGCCTCCTTAAGTATCAGCTCTTCTGGGGCCATTGTGGATACTAACCTATGATATTTTACTAGTCTCTCCATCATAATGTGATTCTATTGATAGTTTTTCATAGTTCTTATCACATCCTACATCCTTCTCAATATTTTCTTGTGCTTAGATGGCAAGTCTGATTGCAAATTTATTTCTTTCTCAACTGAGCTCACCTTTTCTCAGAAATACCTCTTCTAAATTAGGGTGTTCCCAACTCCAAGTATGCATCATTTCTATGGATAATAAGGTGTCTTTGAGCTACACACCTTTATCTTTAATTTCATTTTGAATTGGAATGAGTATGGAAGCCACCTTTTGGAGTTTCTCGAGTTCTTGGTTCAATTTCTTTATGATGTCCTCCAATTATTTTTTTGTTGAGGATAAAGTTGGAATTTATATCAAATGGGAAAGGATGAAAATTCGTGGTTTTCCAATTTTAGGGGGATTCTTATGGTTACTGCATTCTTTGATAGATAACTATTATAGTAGCCGAATGAGTAAAGAAGATAAAATATTATACTTATGGTGGTTAGTTGGCTTGGGATTTGAACCCATTTCTACTTAAAGAGATCATATTGGATGCTCAGAAATAGTTTGATAGTGCTCAGAAATATATTTCCAATGCTGGTTCAAAGTTTTAATTTCATTGTCAAGATCATTAGTGATATCATAAGTTATCAGTAATCAAAATTACGCAAGCCAAAAGGGGTTAAAGGTTGCGGAGAAGAAAAATTTAGTGAAACTCAATGTTGGCACTAGTTCTGCATTTTTATAAACATGATGGATTCCCTAGAGAATTAGCTAGAAAAGAAAAATCGTTAAATAATGGGAAAGTTAAAAGGTGGATCACGTGGCACGTGTTCCCTCAAACTCATCGTGAAAATTCTTGAGTTCTTTTGTTTTCATGGGTTAACAATAAGGGAGCTATGTTATTTCTAGTATTTTACATATCGTTGATCAGGAGATTAATGACCCTATATATAAAAAGTGGGACCCCCCCCCTCAGGAGTTCAGGAAAAAAATAGTGGTAATGAAAGTGGTGTAAGAGAGAAGGGCTTGAGGTGAGCTGCCACAGTGAGTTGGCACAAATTTGTAATGGGAAATTCGATAAATGGAGTATAGAGTGAGGGCCTCTGCATGGACATGTCATCTCAAGAGTTATTTCCTAAGATTTTTCAAATGGTAGCACACGACCAAAGTTCTGGGGATCTAGGTTCCAGGGTGAGTTAGCACAAAGTCTGAAAAATCGAGTATAGTGCAAGGGTCTTGCCAGGGACATGTCATCTTGTTAATGATTCTATAGAAGTTTATACAAGAGTGTAGGACCAAAGTCTCGAGGAGAGTGGTCTATGATGAGTTGGCACAGGCATGGAGGTGGACCAATGGTAAAATGAAAAGTGACACAGTCCCATTAGTGAACATAAATGACATGGAGAATAGTTGGAAGCCATTATGATAGAATGAAATATGCGACACAAAGGCCTGGAATGGCATCATCATGATGTAAGACATAGAAATATGGAATTCCATGACAATGACACGTGCCATGTGGATTTGGCATTTTTAGGCAGCCACATTGGCCTATTTTGAGTGACACATGCACCTTCTGGAGATGCCACATGACATGTATGGCGAGAGAATTACATCATGTAGATACATAACCATCAGGCATTGTCCTTAGCATTAGAAAGTTAAGGCACATTGAAAAATGCTGGAGATGACCTAGCATTGAGACATTCTGGCATACATGGTGGTGCATAGGTACAAGGGTGGACCAATCATAGCGCGAACCCAGTAGGACTTGTACCCCAAGAGGTCTTACCCTAAAGTATTTCAAAGGGATCGAAGAATTTTTTTTCATTTAATAAGTTTTTCATTTGACAAAATGACACGAAGGAGCTTATTTTGTAGTGGTTTCATGTATTTTCTGACCAAAGGACTAAGGGCTTGTCATATTAAAAGGAGGTGTTAAGGGCATATTTCAAAGGGGCTTAACATTGAGTTTGGATAGTTGGTTTTATGGTTTTTGCTTAGTATTCGTACTTATAATGAAGTAATTATGGGCATAAATTTGTAGGGGTATGACATGAATGGTTCAGTAGCGAGTTTGGTACTACGTTCCATATTTGGAAGTTATGCCAAATTTGAAGGTTTGCAAAATTTAGGAAGCTATAATAAAACATGTTGCTGGCATTAATGGCTACTATAGATAATTGAGAAGCAAGCCCATGAGGACCACAGAACTCAGAGAATTAATGAAGCACTGTCTACATTAAAGAGAGCCATCCCTGATCACGTCATTTATGCAACAAATCACTTCATTAGAAATGAGATCAATGTTGTGTAATTAAAATCTCTGATATCATGTTGATAGATCTAGAGAGCCTTACAAAGCAACAATGGATACCATGTGTATACCTGTTGGTTGAGTAAATTATGCCCCTACTTAGGTTCTTTATTGAATATCAGTGAGCCAAACTACATTAGAAGTGAGATAAATGATGAGAACATAAAATACATCATTATTTATATAGTTGTGGAGAAAAACATAGGATCGTTGAGTTAGATAGTTAGATATTGTAGAGTTGAATCGGAAGCTAAATACACTTGTGTGCTAAGTTTGAATTTTGGGGTGCTCATGTGAGGAGGTAAAGAGAAGAGGAGTCTGTGTAGTAGAGATGAAGCAGTAGAGAAGAGGGTAGTTTAGCTTGTGGATGCAGAGTATAGAGGAAGGATCTATAAGAGACAATGGTCTAGGTCCTTTATGTTTTATGTAATTGAAGTAGGCCATGGTTTCTAGTTTGAAAATAGTATGAAAAATAAGACAGTTTGTTGAAGTAGGTTGTGGGTCTCATTTATAAAAGGTTGAAGCATCTTGGAATGTTGTGGGATGCCAATTTGAAGGAGGTTTGGGCCTCCTATGAGTGGGTTCTCACAGAAAAATTGATGTAACTAAGTAGGAGCTTAGGTTAGATCATAATAATAAATAGATTTGTAGCTTTTCGATTTTGGTTTCCACGTAAATCATCGTTTCCATATGTGTATGCTACTCATCTTGATGGCATGTGTTCCTATGAATGGTTTACATTGTTTCTTCTGTATCTAGCTATGAATTCTCTCATGAGTGATTTCCAGGTTAATATTTAAAATAAGAATTGATATTAAAATTTAAAATTATAATTAATAATTGATTCACCCCCTCTTTGTAATTCCTTATTGCAAAAATTGGTATCAGAGATTTGTTTCTTTAGGAAAAAATTAACCACTAGAAGATAAATATATAAAGAATCATGTATATATAAGAGAATCATGATGCTTTGTCAAGTAAGATAATAGTTTTTTATGGGAAAAACTATATTTTTTGGAAATTTAGGATGGAGGCCTATCTTATGTCCCTATGAGTAGATGTTTGGTGTTTTGTATTAGTCGATTATGATGTCCTAGCAAATCCCCCCTATAGATTTGGATGGTAAAATGATATATGGAAACAATTTAAAAGCAAATAATGTCATCCTCTTTGGTCTTAGTCAATGTGAATTAGTAAAGGTAATGCATTGTGAGTCAGCAAAGGAAACATGAGAAAAACTTAACAAGATTCATGAAGGAGATGAGAAAGTTAGGCAAGCTAAAATCCAAACCTTCATAATGAGATTATAGAGATTAAGGATGAATGAAGAAGAAACCATAACATAATATTTCCTTAGGTTTTATGAAGAAAAAAAATGATTAGAGGACTTGGTGAACATCTCAAAGAGGAAGTAGTTGTTTAGAAGGTTTTGAAGTCTCACAATGGATGAGCTAGATGGAACCCTCATGGCCTATGAGATTAGATTAGGGAAAAAATATTGAACCAAAGGAGGAAACATTTATATCTCAGAGGACTAAGGAGCACATAGATTACCAAGAATGTTCCAGTTGTGAATCTGATTAATAGATGGCTCATTTTTCTAGAAAATTAAAACGTGGCTTAATTAAATATAATGGAAAGATACATTTCAAATGCATTGAATGTGGAAGAGTTGGGAATTTTTCTTCCAAATTTCCTTACAAATAAAGGTAATAAAAGGATAAGGCTTAGAAGCCCAAATACAAAATTAAAAAATGTTATAAGAAGAAATACTTCAATAAGAAGGGGTTCTACTCCAACGAAGATAGTTCTACATCAAAAGAAAATAATGAGGATTATTTTGAAGGTGAGTCTAATGAGTTCTTATAGATGGAATTCAAATCAGACTCCAAATCCAATAACGAATCATACCTTTGGGAAGAAGAAAAAGGAGTAGTTGATATCGAAGGGGAGCTCATTAGTGCTCTTGAAGAGTTAAAGAAGGCCATAAAGAAGAACAAACATCTCCAAGAGAATTTGCTTCAAAATGAAGAAGGTATGTAAAAATATGGTAATGAGGAGTTGATTTATCAAAGAGACAATATTGCACAAGTAATTAAAACAGAAAAGAACCTAGCACTTCAATTAGAAGAAAACAAAAGAAATGTGAAAAACTAGAGGATGAGAATAAACTCCTAAAAGATAGTTGGTCAACAAATAGGATTAGATGAATCTAGAGACATGAAAAGGATAATAATATCCCTAAAATTCAAGTTGGAGGAAGAAAAAAAAAAGGAATATGTTCTAAATTATTTGGTCCTCAAATGGGAAGATAACTACCAGAGTCTATACATAGAAATGATTTCCTTAAGAACAGACCTTGTGAAGTCCAAATTTCAGAACAAATTAGACATAAAAGCTGCTGAAAAAATATAGAAATTAAATCACATTTTGAGCAACCAATGTCCTAGAAAAATAAGGTTAGTTTGGGATACTTTGAATCAGAAAAGTCTTGTATAGGAAAGACCAATTTCATGTCAGCAAGAGTAGAAGGCCCCCAAATATTTACTATGGTATTACAAGGAAGAGTCGATGAAGTTTTTTCATTGTGACAAACACCCTCCATAAGTTAGCCTATACTTGAATTTGGAGCCTACTGTAGATCTTTTGATTGGTCATTCCATAGTCACTTCCTGGGCAGTTGATTCTCTGAGCTCCCTTTCAGATTGTAAGTGTCAAATTCACATGCTCACAGATGCTCAGTTTGTAATGAATTCATGAAAGAACTCATGCACCTGAGCTTCAACAAGCCTAACACAACGCATCAAGGTTGTTCTTGTGCAATAATGAACCTATGTCAATAGTCAATGTTCACGGTCATTGACAATATCTCACTTTTGGTTGCATTTGTACTTCTATTTCGGTCAGTTTTTCAAATAGTTTCTTTTGCAGACCTTCATTTGCAAAAGTGTTGTTTTCATGTTTTCGACTACCCATTTTTATTTCTTTCCCTTTAATTACTGTATTTCTCATGTTATTATCTCTATAGCATGTGTGTCTTTCACTGTCATTTGTATATCGCAAGTGACACTCACACTTTTATTTCATATTGAAAATGTTGTCTTTTAGCATGGAAGCCATCACACATCGTATAAAATTAGTTTTGGTTTGTTTCAAGACATAGTATTCATGTTAATGAGTTTTTCTTATCATATAAACATATATCACACTGATTCCCAAATTTGTAAGAATTGTCACATAAGCTTCGTCATTGTCATCACAAAGTGTATCTTTAGTGTCGCACTTGGAGTGAGTTGTCACAATCTTGTCACAATGAGTCAAGTATGTTGTTCATGTGCTCTAAGTGGATTGTGTTGTTTCATCAAGTGATATATGTATTTGACCATGATCAAGTCTTGTTATTGTTCAAATTCGTCTCACTGATCCCACACTTAGTCAAAACTGGGAAAAATCCGCATCTGATCCACTCAGCCTCATCCAACCCTCCTCCATTACGCACTGCATCGACTCAGTCTTGAAGAAGCAACCTTGCCTCTTGGAACTATGCAATGCATAGTATCTACCTCCCATATTTTTGCACTATGTAGTCACAATTCTCAATCCCAACCCCTAAGCTCTAGAACTGCATAGTTTTCCTCTCCATCCAAACTCTCACTGATCATTGCATAGTCTCAGTCTTCAAGAATCAGTCTTGAGCCCCTAAAATGTGCAACTACGTAGTCACTTAGCCTCCTCTCCTATTATAATTGTGCATTGGGAAAATCCAAGCCTCAAGCATGAACCTTGATTTAATGAGCCCCTCAATTGCATAATCACTCATCTTTTCCTCTCAGAACTTTTCATTGCGAAAATTCAAGGATCAAGCCTCAAGCTTAACCTCTTGAGCCCCTCAACTGCATATTCAACTTCCTTGTCTTTCCAAAACTGCGGATTGGGAAAACTCAAGAATCAATGCCCAACCTTGACATATTGAGCCCCTAAAATTTGCAATTCCTCGAACCTGCCCATGTTGAACTGTGAATTATACAGTCTCAACCCTTAGTCTTAGACCTTGGCCTCTTGAATCATTAAATACTCGAGTTAGTCACTTAACCAATCATCAGTTCCATCCATTACAAGTGATTTCATGAAAAATGGTAGATTTGGGGTTTTTAGATTGATGTTGTACTTTCATGAATGATTTTTTGTTGCAGGTACTCTAACTTACCATGATAGGATGATAATGAAGGAAAAGGAGAAGGAGACCATGCTAGAAGACACCTATGGAGTTGAAGAGACCAGATGATCATCATGCTAGAAGACGAAGGAACACAAGATTACAACATAAGAAATAAGATCAAGATCACTTTTAAGACTCATTTTCTTCAAGTCATGAGGATGAAGAAGAATAGAAGCATGCACCATCATTCAAGAAGCCACAAATAAACTAGCAACAAAGGATGACTTGATATCTCCATTTCATCACAGAGTCCATGTCATTAGTATCTTGTCATGTGGTGTCATGAGTTATCATGTGCCACATAATTTTGTGGATTATGTAAATTATATATGGGATAAATTTAATGTAAATTGGAAGTCCAAGCATCATCCAAGTAATATAAAAATTCATGTAGGAATTCAAAAGGTTAGAGAGAAGATGAACAATCATGAAGGTAATCCGAGAGTCACAAGGGAGGTGAGTGATCACCCCATTTGTTATATACACACCCTAATTGGACAAGAAAAGGGAATTTTCACCTTTGATCCTCCGAACAGGAATTGGAGAGGAAGATATTTATTTTGGAGTAGCACGTGACTTCTCTAACACTTCACTATTGGAGCTAGTGGTGCTCATTGTCTAGATGTAACTTGGAACTTTTTCTTAATTGAAAATCTCATTGAGATTCAAAACTTTCATTCATGTGTTGTGAATATTGCAAAACTATTCTTTGAATGTTTTCAATGTTTGTTGTTTCATCTTTACTAAGGAAATTAAACTATTTTGGTGGCTTCGATACTTATCTTGTTGAAGGCATGTTGTATTTTATTTAACAATCATTACTTCCTTGTGAAATATTTCTCTAGGTGGTCAAGGATTCATTATTATTTATATTCTTGTGTTCCTTTTCTATATTAGTACTATTACTTGTCTTTAAAGGGCCCACTTTTCTCTTCCCTTTCAGTAGAAGGACCTCGATACATTCCGCAGTTAAAAATTTCACAAGGATTACTCTCTTGTCTTGAAATTTGTAGCAAGGAAAATCAATAAGAATACATGGAAGTTGGGCTGATAGTAAAAATGAGGATCCCACTCTAAACAATTTGAGGTCTAAGTGGGACTTTGCATTGGGGAGAACCCTTTTGTCCAAATGACAATATGTGCCCATTGCGTTTATTTTTAACCTCTTATCTGAAATGGATCGTGCCCGAATCATACTCCCAGGGTGTTTTTTTTAACGTTTACCTTGGTGAAATTTCAATCCCCAATGATTCTCTTCATGGCTTGTATAAATTCAAGTATTATGGTGAGGGTGATACATCTATTGCCGAGGATGCATCTCTTTTTCTTATGTTCTATGAGTACTATGAAATTTATTGTGAATATGTGGCTTCTATTCTCTTCTTCCTAACACTTGAAATTTGATTTAGCCAATGGCGTCACACTCTACCACCTTCTTCCATTCATTCTCTTGAAAACCTCATCAACGATATTCATTTAACATTTGAAAATTATAATTACATAGATGTTTAGAAAAGAATCAATCAACTTAGAATGGAACCTAATGAAATAATTGATGATTTTTCTAATATATTCCTTCACTTATGTTATTTTTTTCCTAAAGAAAACACGAATTGTGATTTCTTCAAGAAAAATTTCAAGATTTTGGTTCATATCTCTTTTCACAGTGAAATTAAACCACCTAGTGTTTTTTCTTCCCCAAATATTGTAAATAATGAGATACCGCTAATTTCAGAGGAGGAGCCTACTACTCATTTTGTTCCTTGTCCTCATTTTTTAGTTTCGATCTGGGTGACTCCATGTGATGACAATAAATTTGGGAAGCCTTCACATCAAATTCCTAATCCATCTTCTCATACCCCGTCCACTTTTCATTATTCATACCCAATGGAGGAAATACTAGAATGGCTCATGAATCCTATGGTGAAGACTAAATTTTCCATTGGTCAAGATGGTATTAAATATTATAACTATAGTATTCAATCTGATTTGGATTCCTATCATCCTATATCATATCTTTCTCATGATCCCTTTCCCCTTTATTTTATTGATCAACCTATTCTAAATCCAAAAAATTATCAGGTGCGGGGTAGTCACATTTCTCAGGTGGAGGAGCTAGAAGGTAATGATTATTTAAATATTTCTTCTCTTTTTCAAAATCCTGCATGTGAAGACTATTTTTCCTCATTCTCGGCTGATATTAAATCTGGTAATATTGATATTCAATCAAACGCAATAAGTTTTCCTAATCAATATCAACTCTTGCGAAACAATCATTCTGATGAGGATGACTTTTTTTATCTATGTGATGATGAATCCTCAAGTGCAACAACAAATATTTTAGTTTCAAAATAAAATTTTGTTTCGAAAGATTTAGACCTTAAATATGTTTTGTTCAAAGAGTGTTCTCTTATGAAGACTTCTTCCTCTTCACCTCCCTATCCTTTGAGCTCTATTGTTTACAATGCATCAACTTGCGTTGTAGACTCTCCATTCTCTTCAAGTTTGTTATATCATGATTTTAATATTGAAATGACACAAGATAGTGAGAATATCCATGACGAAGAGGAAAGCGATGGAATTATAGAGCATCCATTCCATACCTTATCATACCTTGTTTTTTATGGGGAAAATTCTTTGAATCAGTGTGATGATGATATTTTTCCAATTAATACATCCTCAAACATGCAATCAAAGAAATATTATGACTTGAGTAATTTATTTTTTGAGGTTAAAATATATGATCAAAGCAATAATGTAGATAAATACCCTCCAGATAATGGTGATCCTATTAACTGAATTGATAGCATTTGTCTACATGCAATTTTCAATCCAACTCATTTTATAAAATGTTATTATTTCTCATTTAAAATTTCCATAAATTGTCAGGGAGTCATGGAACTTCAACTCTTGTTGATGGTTATGTCAGGTTCTCGCGATCTTGGTAAAATTCTTAAACCATGTTAGATTTTGGTTTTCTCACAAAATTGTTTCATTTTTATTATTTCACTTTATGCAAACTCATTCTTGATCGACTTTGGGATTTATCATTACAGTTTTACTATTTCTCAAGACTAGGTTTACGATCATACTGCTATAGTGAATTCATTTGCATGAAAATATGTTGTATCGAATTTTAGTTTGGAGTGTCTATATTTCATGAATGCAAAAAATTACGAAGAAGGTCAATTTGAATATTACCTCTCGCCAAATAATTCATATATGTTAAGTGTTATGGTGGACAATCAACTCCTAGTCTCTCTTGTGAATGTCTTGATAAAGCCAGAAATCCTCTTGACTGTTACAAAGTGCATGAATTATTTTTTGAATCAGGTTCATTTTTTTCATCCATTACATTATGTCTGGTTTCATATGTTCGCTATAGTATAATTCCTTTTCAGTTTTATCGATGATTATGATGCTTTTACAATTCATCACCAGTTACATGAAATGTTTTGTCACATTCGACATCCAAGGAAGTTGATTCTATTATTCAGAACATTTGAATATACTCTCAAATTGATTTATCTTTGTTAATAATAAACCGGGAATTTGATGCTTTAATAAGCCCATATGATAATGATTATGGTTGCAATGACTATCATTCAACATACCATTTTCCCATTGGCACATCAAATGATAGCTTTTATACATCCTTTGATCCTTATGGTTTAATTTCTTACTATTTGGGAACTTGTCAAGTAGTTGAGGCATTTATGAATTATTTTATGATTATGTGAGGCCCTCACAGTCTTTGCATGCCTGCTAAGTATGATCATATCCATTTTAATTCACAATATTTTCATCCTAAACCCATGCTTTTAATTCAAAATTCATCCTTTCATGGATTGTGTAGTTTTCAAGAGGATAGTTTCAAATTTCAGGACCCAAAATATGATTGTTTGGAAGCATGTTACTTAGAAAGTCCTACGATTTGTTTTTTTTAGTTTTCATCGAGAAGGTAAGATCACAAGTGGGGTAGGATTAGTGGTTGTGATACATATTCATGCCCAGAGGACAGACCTTCAATTTGTTGTGAAAATTATTCAAACTCTTGTCTTTTCTATTGCAAATTGCATTTTATCAATTTTAATCCATCATATATTTTTGTATGCAGGTTGTGAGAAGCCATGAAGGCCTCATTGGAAATTTCATTATATGTGACTCCAACCTTCTAGTTGGGTAGGTTAGGAGTAGGTCTAGCTACATCATAGTTTTCCTTTCACATGGATTCTACCCTCACTGTATGTAGTCTTCATTTGTTTTCTAACTTTTGTCTCACATTATGTTTTTGGTTTAGCGTCCATTTTTTATTTTCGTTTGTTTCCTTGTTTTGTATTGTATTTTATTTCATTTTTTTAAATAATAATTCACATGAATGGTGTTCTCTTCAGCTCAAAAGAAAATATGGAAAAATAGAAAAAGGATTTGTGGCACCGCAATATTTGGCTAACATTTAGTCCTTCTTCTCCATTTATGTTCTCCTTTGGTCGATGATTTTCTGACTGAAAATATGATCGTTGCATGAGGAAAGTGTTGTGTCAAACCATAATATTCATGTCTATTCTAGAAACCTCATGGCTACAATCGGTTCTTTATGTTTCAGTGTTTCATATGCTGATCCAATCAAGTATAGAGGTGCAAGGGAAAAGCATAAATGAGCAAAACAATATCATAGGTCTTACATATTCTTCTCTAAAGGAATAACCTCTTCTACTCTCAATAATTCAAGATCCCTCTTCTTCCCATGAAATAAATAAGTTTTCATGAAAATTTCTATATAAATAAGTAAATAAAGGGTGAAATAAGAGAAATAATTCCTACATAGGGAGGTGAATCAAGAAAATTTGTCGGGGTACTATCCAATCTCACAGGAAGCGGAGAAATATTTTTTTTCTAGAAGTGACTCTGTCGGGGTACTATATCGGCCTTATAGAATTGGAGAAACTCCAGAGATGAAAAAATACACTCTGAAAATATAAATCTCACAAGAAAATTTACCCTTATCCCGATTCAAAACATTTTGATATGGCTAGTTTTATGATTTTGTTTAATCAAGAAGGGATAAAGATGAATATGTTTTTATGCGGAGTAAGTCAGGAAATCAGAGTAATGTAAATTATGAATCAATATTCCCTAAGGAACTAGACCTTGAAAAAATAATTTATGAAGGAAGAGAAGTTAGGGTTCTACTAGTGCGTCTGTCGGTGTTGTCGTTGTGAAAAACACAATCCAAAATTTTTTCAATACCTTAATTTTGGAGCCTACTATGCATCTTGAATTCTATTATTCCATAGTAACTTTTTAGTTAGTTGATGCTCTAAGCTCCCTTTTTTATTGTAAGTGTTGAATTGAACTACTCACACATGCTCAGTCAATAACGAATTGATGAATGCATTCCTTCACACAAGCATGAACAAGCCTATCATACTCCATCGATACAATGCATGTGCAATGTTCAACCTATGTCAATAGTTAGTGTGCATTTACATTGATAGTATTTCACTTTTGGCTACTTTTTAACCTCTATTTTGGTGATTTTTTCAAACTATTGCTTTTGCACACTTTCTCTTTTATTAGTGTCATTTTCATATTTTCATCTACCACTTTTGCTTTCTTTCACTTTAATCAGTATCTTTCTCATGTTATATTTTCTATGGAATGTCTCACTTTCACTTTCGTTCGTATATCGCAACCGTCACTTGAACTTTTCTCTTCATATAAAAAAAGTTTTCTTTTAGCATGGAAGGCATAACACATCATATAAAAGTAGTTTTGGTTTGTTTTAAGGGGCAATATTTATGTTCATGAATTTTTATTATCATGTAAACATGTATCACACTCATTCCCAAATTTATATCGTTGTTGCACAAGTGTCATCACTATCATCGTAAAGTGTATCTTTAGTGTCGCACTTGGAGTGAATTCTCACAATTTTGTCAAAATGAGGAAATTATGTTGTTCATGTGTGTTGAGTGTCATGTGTGTGTCATCAAGTGATCTATGTGTGTGATCATGCTCAAGTATGGTTCTTATTTAACTTCATCCCACATATTCCACACTTAGTAAAAACTGGAAAAAGTCCCTAACATGGCTCCTCAGCATCATCCAACCCTCATGATTGTGCACTATGCAATCTCAATCCTCAAGAAACAACCTTGCCTCTCTGCATTGCGCAATGCATAATATTTTCCTCCCATTACAGTTCACTACGTAGTAACAGTGCCCAAGCCCTAGGTTTCCTCTAGAACTAGTCCTTAGCTAAGGATTATGTAGTGCCAGTCCTCAGGCCTCAGACTTGAGCTCCTCAACTGTGAAACTGTGCAATCACTTGGCCTCCTCTCTTGCTATAACTGCACATTGGGAAAATCCAAGCCTCAAGCCTCAAATTTGAGCTCTTTATCCCATCAATTGTGTATTCACTCAGGCTTGCCTCTCAGAAATGTGCATTGGGAAAGTTCAAAGCTCCAACTTGAAGCTTGACCTCTTGAACCACTCAATTTTGCAAAGACTTGCCATGTCGTTGAGAAACTACACATTAGGAAACCTCAAGCACCATCCTTCAACTCTTGAGCCCCTCAAATGTGGAATCCCTTGACCCTGGCCACCTTGAATTGCACATTACATAGTCCCAAGCCTTAGTCCCAGACCTCGTCCTATGGAACTCCATAATTCCTAAACATGTCACTCGACTAGTGACTAGTTCCAACCCTAACAAGTAATTTCATGAAACATGTTAGGTTAGGTATTTTTGGAACAATTTCATCTTTTCATGAATGGTTTTTCAGTTTCAGGTAATCTATATTATCATGAAGGGATGATGATGCAGGAAAAGGAGAAGGACACCATGCTAGAAGACACCTATGGTGCTGAAGAGACTAGATGATCATCAGGCGAGAAGACAAAGGAACACAAGATTGCAAAATAAGGAAAAATATCAAACTCACATTGAATACTCCTTATATTCAAGTCATGAGGAGGAGGAAGAAGAAGAGAATGCACCATCCTTCAATAAGACACAAAGAAACTAAAAACAAAGGATGACTTGATATTTCCATGTCATCACAAATTCTATGTCATTAGTATCATGTCATGTCATGTCATGAGTCATCATGCTCCACACCATTTTTTGGATTTTGTAAATTCTGTATGGAAGAAATATAATTTAAAGTGGAATTCTAATAGCCATCAATGTAATATGAAAATTCATGTAGGAATTCAAAATTTCATAGAGAAGTTGAACAATCATGAGGGTAGTCCAAGAGTCACAAGGAAGGTGAATGATCCCCCAATTTTTTATATATACACTCTCATTACACAAAGAAAAGGGAATTTTCACCTTGGTTCCTCCCTCCAGGCATTGGAGAGGAATATGATTGTTTTGGAGGGACAAGTGATTGCTCTAGCCTTCCACTACTGGCGCTAGTGGTGTTCAATGTCCTAGTGTACCTTGGAACTTTTACTTAATTCATAATCTCATTGAGCCATCACTATTTCATGCATATGTAATGAATATTGTAATATCATTCTTTGAATTCTTCTGATGTATGTCATTTCATATGTACTAAAAAATTCGAACTATTTCAGTGACTTTGGCACCTATCTTGTTGAAGGTGTATTGTTGTATTTGATTTAACAATTTTTGTTTCCTTGTGAAATAATTCACTTTTTGATCAACGATTCATTCTCATGTATATGGTACGTGTGCCTTTTCTATATTATTACTATTACTTGTCTTTAATGGGTCCATTTTTCTCTTCCCTTTATATAGAAGGACCTCGATACATTTTGTAGTTCAACATTTCAAAAGGAATACTAACTTGCCAATATGAAAGTACATGTGCATTACTCTCTTGTGCTAAACTTTGTAGCCAGGAAAAATACATAAGAATATATGGAATTTTGGTTGATACTATGGATGGGCATCCTACTCCAAATGTTGTGAGGTCTAAATTAGACTTCACATCAGGGATACCCCATTTTTTAATGGATTTCCAACACCGTCAACATGAAGATAAACCAAAATAAATTTAGATAATCACTGAAAATTAGAGAAATAATGCTAACCCATGAAATATTTATCCATGCATAGATGTAAATAAGACAACAAGGAAACAAAGGTACAAGCCACTAGCTCAATATCGTAAATTTTTAAAAATCAAGTATGCAAAATTGTTGTATGGATATTTCTATAAATGTCACTTCTTTTGACATAAATAAATTAATTGAAAATTGTTAAAGTTGACAGAGATGAAAATCTCAGATATAGAAATTATCAAAATTTTAGAGCTCAGAATTCATTTTTAGGAATATGAATCCTTTCTCTCCCCTAATGGATGTAATTGAAAATCTCAAGTTTTATTATTTTTGGCAGAATAAAAGTGTGTGTAGGAACATATTTTAGTACCTTTCCAATCCACAATACACTGAGAAACCATCATTCTTTAGGGACAAGAGGAATTAGAAGCATAAGATTAATAAAAACAAGGAATGTGGACTTTCTCTATCAGCACATGATCAAGAAAACAAATGGTATGTGGATAGTGGCTTCTCTAAACAAATGAATAGCTACAAGAGTAAATTATATTTTCTAAAATAAAAATATAAAGGGAATAATGTAACATTTTGAAATAATTCTCCAGAAAAAATTAAGGGGAAAGGCATAATCAATATTGATGAGAATATCAAGGCCCAAAATGCGTTGTATGTGGAAGGCCTCAAGCACAATTTCCTCAACGTAAGTCAAATGTGTGATAATGGCTATAATGTGACTTTTCCATCCAAAGACTATGAGATCCAAAAAGTAGAGAATGGGAAGCTTGTGGGAAAGGCAGTTAAGCTCACAAAAATGCGTATGTGTTTGATGATTTTAGAGTAAGCTACTACATGAGTAAAATGAATCAAAATTGGATGTGGAATAAAATAATTGGTCATATAAATTTGACACCCTAATAAAGATAAGAAAAATATAAGTAGGCATAGGATTTTCAATATTGTCAGAGCTCGATTGCTCATTCTACAAGGCCTGTCAGTTTGGAAAGAAAATAATGATTCATTTTAAGACATAGGAATTCTAAACCTCTAAACCTTCAGATCCAGTTCACAATGATATCCATGGTCCTACAAGAAAAAATAACCAAAGAGGATAAAGGTACTTTATTTTATTTAATCATGATTTTTCTATGGCCATTTGGATCATTTTATTGAAATAAAAATTATAAGATTTGGAAAAGTTTATGATATTTAAACCCGAGGTTGAAAATGGGAAATATATAGAGATTGAATGTGTAATATCATAGGGAGGAGGAGAATTCACTCAAGATATTTTGAATATTTTTGTGAAGGATGCAATGCTGAGTGGCTAAAAATTCAAAATAGAATGGAGTAGTAGAGAAAAAGAACACAACAATTCAAGATATGGCTAGAGAAATCATGGATGAAGGGGATGTTCCAGAAACCTTCTGGGGAGAAGAAACACAAGTATTTCTCTATCTAGTTATAAATAGGACACATCACATGCCTAACAATTATAATACTCCTTATGAATTATGGAAAGGGAGACCAGCATCAGTAACAAACTTCAAAGTAGTTTGGATAAAATGCTATATCAAGATAAATGATAAGGATATTATAATATTTGACTCCTGAGATGATTAGGGTATATATCTTGGGAGCTCATCCAAGAGTAAAGGATACAAGTTCTTCAACAAGAGGGATAGAAGGGTTGAATAATATATTGATAGTGTAGTGGATGAAATATTTCCATGTTGTGAGCCATATAGAGAAAACATGAACTCAAGTGATGAACATAATTCATCCTCCATATTATCATATCAAGAAGAAACATAAGAAGACGTAGATGCAGAAGAAGTTGCAACACAAAGGCACAAAAATCCTTCTAGGTATATGTAGAAACAACATCTCAAATGTCAATTTATTGGTGATATTTGACTTAGTGTGAAAACTAATAGAAACTTCATAGGGAGTCTAAGATGCACAAATATTTCCCTCATGTTACAAATCGAGCCCAAAAGTATCAATAACGAAAGTGAAAAAAATTTGTAAGTGAAGGAAATGAATGAGGAAATAGATCAAATTGATAAGAATGGAACTTGGAAGCTTATCCCTAGACCCAAATACAAAAATTTTAGAGAAACCAAATGGTTCTTTAGTACCAAGATAAATGAGGAAGGACTAGTGGTAAGAAAGAAATCAATACTATCTTGAAAATGGTACACATAGACAAAAGGGATACATTTTTAAGAGGCCTTTGTAGTTGTAGCTATATTGGAAGCCATCAAAATGTTCCTTTATTTTTCTAGCCATATTATTATCAAAGTATATCAAATGGATGTGAAATCAACCTTTCTCAATGGAGATATGGAAGAGGAATTATATATAAAAAAACCAGAAGAATTTGTGCTCTTAAAAAACAAAGATCATTTTTGTAGACTAAAAAAGTTTTTGTATGGCCTAAAATAACCCACTAGATCTTGGTATACCAGATTGTACATATATATTCAAGAACAAGGTTTCAAAAGAGGGACCACATATAGAAATTTTGATATAAAATTTGAAGATGAAAAGTTGTTGGTTGTTGTTGTTTTCCTAGATTATACTATCTTCGACAATGATTCAGAAAAGATGGGACATTGGTTTGTTGAGTCAATGCATAAATAATTTTAGATGCCTATGATAGGTGAACTATCCTTTTTCCTTGAACTCGAAATCACTCAATGTATAAATTGCATCCTTATCTCTCAATCCAAATATTTAAGTTAAACACTTAATAAATTTGGGATGGAGGAATGCAAACCAATTACTACCCCAATGGTTAATGCTTGTAAGCTATGTAAAGAGGATAAAACCCCTATAATAAATCATGAAACCTATAGATCGATGATTTGAAGCTTAATATACCTCACTTCCTCAATACCAGACATAATGCAAAAGTAGGCTTCGGGGCGAGATTTCAAGCCAGGCCCAGAGAAATCCATGTCAATCTTGTAAAAATGATTTTCAAATACATGTAAGCACAAAATAATTTTTCTTATGGTATGTTACAGGAAAATCATTCAAATCAAAATATTACACTTCTTTTGATTGGGAAGGAAACCTTGATGACAAGAAAATCACCTCTCGAGCAACATTCATTTTGGGAGATTGTCGTGTGCCTTAGGTTAGCAAAAATTAAGACTAAATCACACTACCTATGGTTGAAGTTGAGTACATTGTTGTAGCCACTTTTTTCATTCAAGCTATTTGGATGAAGTATACCTTAAAGTACATCAAGATATATTTGAATTATTGAATTCCAATCATGTGTGAAAACACTAGTGCTATCAGCTTCTCCAAAAATATTGTCATACATTATAGGACCAATAATATTCCAATTAAGTTTCATTTGTAATATAACATTTTTTTGCTAAAGTTATTTGAATTGAATATGTGGCCACTAATTAATAACTTGAAAATATATCCACATAGCCTCTAGGACGAGAACCCTTTGAGTATTTGAGGAAACAAATAGGATTTGTTTATCCTACAAAAGAATGGCTCTGTTTGAATGATTTTTGGAAGAAAATAAACTTGTTACTTGAATTAATTGGTAGGCTAAAAATTTTTAGGGGTAGATTCATTCATTTGGTACATCCTTTGTTTTTTATATAAAAATTGAAGGAGAAATTTATGAGTGGAATGACGATCATAAACGTCAGCAGGAGTGCAGAGAGGGAGACAAACCTACTTCGAGTTAGGAGGAGTTGCTACGAAAAGCTCTAGAAATTTTTCCATCAATGTAAAATGGGCATATTGTTGAGCATAATATTGGAAATGATGTGAATTTGGAAAGGATTCAAAATTGATGGTTTCTCAAATTTAGGGAAAGTTCTATGGTTGCTACAATATTTATTAGACAACCATCATAGTAGTGGGATGGGTAAAGAAGATAAAATATTATACCTATGGTGGTTAGATGACTTAGTATTTGAATCAATTTCTTCCTTAGGGGATCATATTGGATTCTCTGGAAGTGACACACTTTTCTAGTTCTTGTAAAGAGCTTTCCAATGCTAGGTCAAAGTTTGAATTTTTCCCTCAGGAATAGAAGTTATTTCCAGTCAGAGTTATGAAGGAAAAAAGGTGTCAATTGTTTCAAGAAAGCTAAATTTAGTGAATCCCAATGTTGGTGCTAATTTTGTTTTTGGCCAAACATGATGGATTCCTTGGAAAAGGAAAATTGTTAAACAGTAAGAAAGTTTGAAGACATATTTTGCACCATTATTTCCCTCAAAACCATCATGAAAAATGTAGGGACCCATGCCTTTTCATGGGTTAAAAATAGGGGTGTTTTATATTGTTAGTATTATCCATACAAATGACTGAAAGATCATGGTCAATGTTAAAAGCAACCCCTGTCCTCAATTACCACAAACAAGGGGAGGTTCGTGAAATCGATGATGGTAATCATAGTAATACAATAAAGAATGGCCTGGGGTAAACTAGCAAAGTTAGTTAGCACAAAAGTGTAATTGGTGAGAAGTATGACCAATAGAGTATAGTGTGAGGGACTTTCCAGGGACTCGTCATCTCAATATTTCTTCCATGAGTGTTTTTTAATGGTATTGCAAGACGTATGCTTCGAGGATCCGGGGTCTTGGGTGAGTTTGTACAAAGGAATAGATAGTGAAAAGTATAAAAATACAATATAGAATAAGGTTCCTTCCAAGGCAGCATCACCTTGGGAGTTCTTCCCCAGAATTTTTCAAAGGAGTGCGAGATCAAAGTCCCAAGGAGATCGGCTAGGGATGAGTTGGCATAGGTGTGGAGGTTGACCAATGGTAGAAGGAAAAGTGCCAAAATCCCATTGGTGAACATAAATGAGGTGGAGAAGAATTCGAAGCGACAATGAAAATATGACATATGCATATCAAGGGTCCTAGATGACATCATCATGATGTATTACACATACATGTGGTAGTCTATGGAAATGACACATCGCATGTGGATTCAACATTTTTGGTTGGCCATGTGGGCCTATTTTGAGTGACATGTCAACTAATCCTGAGAGGCCATGTGGGATATATGATAGGAGCAATACATAATCTGGACATGTAACCTCAAAGGATTGTCCATGGTGTTTTAAAGGTGAGGTACATTAAAAAATGTTCGAGATGACTTGGCACTGGGACACCATGGCATGTAGGTTGGTAAAAGAGGTATAATGGTGTACCAATCACAACGTGGACCGACCATGACATGTATCCTTAAAGGTCTTACGTCAAAAATTTTTCGAAGGCGCGCTAGAGTAAATCGTAGGGCTAAGGGATCTAGGGGATGGAGAAATTTTCATCATTTAATAAGTTTGTTAATTTATGAAAGGGAACCTAAGAGCTAGTTTTGTAGTCGTTTCATGCTTTTTGTGACTATGAAACTAATTTCTTACTATATTTAAAAGGAGGTACTAAGGCCATATTTCAAAGGGGATTAGCATTGAGTTTGGATTGTTGGGTCTTATTTTTTACACTTAGGCCTTTAGGCTTATAATCAAGAAATTCTAGTCTTAAATATTTGGTGGAATGACATGAATGGGTCATAAAATTGTTCAAAATTATGTGCCATATTTGATGGTTATGTGATATCTACAGGTTCGCCAGACTTGTAAAACTCTACTAAAACCTAGTCCTATAATTAATGGCTACTATAGAGAATTGAGAAGCAAGGAAATGAGGACCATGAAATTGAGAGAGTTATTTAAGCTCTACCTAGACTAAAGAGAGCCATCCCTGATCTCAACTTTTATGCAACATATCATTTAATAAGTGAGGAGAGTCATTAAATTCTCTGACAACATGTTAACATATTTGAAGACCCTTAGAAAGAAGGAATGGAGACCATTCCTGTACCTATTGGTTGAGTGAATTGTGCCCATATTTAGGCTCTTTATTAAATAACATTGAATCATACTGCACAATGAGTGAGTTGAATAATGAGTAGATAGACTACATCATTCTTTGTGTAGTTGTGAAAAAAAAATTAGGAAATATTAAGTTATATAGTTGGATATTGTAGAATTATATGGGGAGATGAGTGCACTCATGTGATGATTGTGAATTGTGGGGTGCTCATTTTAAGGACGCGAAGAGAAGAGCAGTGTGTGTAGCAGAGGTGAAGGAGTACAAAAGAGAGCAGTTATTTATGTGGATATAAATAAAATAGGAAGTTGTTGTGAGAGATAATAGTCGAAGTTCTTTATGTTTTATGAAATAGAAGTAGGCCATTGTTTTTAGTTTGAAAATTGTATGAAAAACAAGATAGCTAGCTGAAGCAGGTCTTGGCCTACTTTTACAAGAGGTCTTAGATTCTTGTGAATTTGTGGCTTACTAATTTAAATTGGGTTTGGGCCTCCTGTGTATGGGTGCTCACAAACAAATGGATGTAACTGAGTAGGAGATTATATTACATCATAATAAAAAACTTATTTGTGTTTTTTCCCTTTTGGATTTCCTTGATAAATATTTGTGTCCATATGTGTATTATACCCATGTTTACGTCATGTGTTCATGTGAATGAATTCTCACATGAGTTATTTCCAAGTGAAAAGAGAAAATAGGAATTGGGATTAAAAATTAAAATTAGCATTAATTATTGATTCACCCCCACCCACCTCTTAGTAATTCCTTATCAAGAATATTTGTTTGCAATTTTTCACTCTGATAATCGTTTTCAGAAGAGCTTGAAGCTAAGAAAGCTTGGTTTTATTTATATGACCTTTAAATTTATTGGTGGGATTTCTTCAAGCTCCTATCATTATCTCTTTTCCATAAAATTATGAATATTCCTTTATGTTTCTCAAGAATAGGAATTTTTGGTTAATGCTACGACCAAGGATTTATTTGAAGTATTAGGAACTATATTTATCTTCATGGTCATTGTTATGGGCTTTGCTAGTTCTTAATCCACACATTTTCTCCTCTCCTAGACAATATGGTTATGTCCCTGTCAAATCTGAATTTTTCTATGTTTATAACTTGATTATCATCACTTAAAGTGATTGTAATATCACCAATCGAAAAATTTCCTCCCATCAATAGTTTGGAATTTAAGGCTATTATATCAAATTCCATGCTAAGAAAACCACTATTTTCTGCAATTTTGACTTCTTGTTCCTATTGTTCCTTCAAGCTTGCTTCTTCTTTGCCTTGTTTTTCTAGATGTTCTTCTTCTTTCCTTTTCTCTTATTCTTTCTCTTTTATTTATTTCTCCTCCTTTTTGAATCTTTCTCTTTATTATTTTACGCTCTTTTCTTCATCCTCATTTTCTCTTTTATCCTCTTCCTTGAAATTGTGATCATATTTTAATTTCTTCTCCTTTTCATTCTTAGCAACTTCCTTTTATAATGCCTTTTTCTATGTGTTTTCCTGTCGTTATGATTATTTATTTTCGAATACTCTTCTAGTATAAGACCAAAGTCATTCATTATTCCCAAGGCTTATATATAATTCTAATAGTTTTAATTTTTTGTTTGTCCTTGTCGATTTGCAACAAGTAAGACTACTTGCACTTACATTTAGAACAATGTATCGATAATACACCCCTTTCGTCATACCTATCAAAGTCTAGTTCTCTAAATTTAAAATGATCAAGTTTACTAGCTTTTGTTTTTTCTTCTCTATAGTTATTTATATCATAAAATCCTACATAAAAGGGGTATGTAGGTCGTGATGCCTTCTTTAGTTGTGCTAGCATGCCATCAACACTTGTGGTCACTTGATATGAAATTTACTATAAAATTGTCTTTCCAATGACAAATGTTCGGTGCTGGTGGGTGTATTCCATAAGAGAAATGCTCATATAAATGTTGAATATGGTGGGTTTAACTAGTCAACAACTTCCTAAACTACTTATTTAGTACAATCAAGCATGCACAATGAATCATGATCAAATAGGATGTGGAATAGTAGTAAAGTGGAGCCTTCGAATATATTTACCTAAAATTTCATATATTCGATATCCCACAACTCCCTGTGATAGATATGAATAATTTTAATGTATGGATTTAGTGTCCACCTCCACCACATCATCTCAAAATCACATCTAGCACATATTCCATTAAGTTGGAAAGAAACCCTGTAAAATTCAGGGTGTCATTAGAGAACTTTTGAGGTCTAAAATGGGCCTCCTAAGAAAAATGTACAAAAAAAATGAACTTTATAAGAACCAATAGGATTCAAGATGATGATGTCAACCATGGGGGATGATTTACCATTTTTTAGGTCAAAAAGTAAAAAGACTAAAAAATAATAACATAATAAACTACTTTTTCAACTTGTATTTTCAACTTATCTCCCTAAGGTTTTACTCAAATTTCGATTAGGAGTAATCATTAGATGTAAAATTTAATTCCTCATCCAAGGAGTAGCCATGTTGCATACTTTCGATGGACCCTTCTATAATAAAATGAGAAATACATGAAAAACCATGATTTTGATCACGTTTTCCATGTATTACTCATTTTTTAGTGTAGTAGGGCCCATCGAAAGTATGAAACATGGATACTTATTAGAAGAAAATCAAATCTTGCATCCAACAACTGTTCCTACTCAAAATTTTAGTAAACCCACAGGGAGATAAGTTGAAAATACGAGTTGAAAAAATATTTTTTTGCTTTTCCCCTCTAAAATTTGATGATGTAATCTAATATTATTTTATTATTTCCATTATTATTTTATAGTTTCCTTAGGAGGCCTATTTTAGACCACAAAATTCCCCTAATTTCTACTTTTGCTGTACTTTGCATATCTGTTACACTGACTCGGATAAATGCAACAATCATTTCAACCTAATTAAAATTTAACCCATTATAAGTCATTGTATACATCAGTGGGACCCATCTCTCATAGGATAATTCCATAGATTATTTGCCATATAACCTTCAAAACATAGCTATGACCATTTTATATGCCTTCCTAAGTGACTTTTTTTTATTTCTCTTGTATAAATTACTTCTAGACTTGTTGGGCTCTTGCCACCAACTTCTCAGGATGCCCTTTCTATTAAATTTAGACATGTTATACCAAACAACTAAGAATGCAGTCTGATTTTTGGTAAATTTTAATAGTCATATATCCGTGGATATGTAAGTTCAATAATTTAATTTCCATGACTATCTATTATATACATAACCCTTGTATCAATACACCACCCTACCCATTTTATGGTCTAACCACGTGGAAATACCACTACAAGAGAACCCATTTATGCATACATCACTTCCTAAAATTTTGGTATACCTTGATGTCCTCCTCTCGAGCCACATATTCTTTCCTTTAGAACAGCTCATATCTTTATGACCACTCAAAAAAAAATTACTTGTCATTACCACACTTTGTATCAGTCTATGTGGGAACTAATGCGATAGGAATTTCCTAAAATTATTCCTCCATTGTGTCTTGGGATGAGAGATATATTCAAAATATGAAACATTAAATTATTTCAAATTGTCCAATCCCGAAAGATCAAAGATATCCATTATAATAGTATCTTATAAAGCTAAAGAAAATTGTGGTGCAATGAAAAATAGTAGTGTATTTTGAACCCAAGAGATGCATTGTCGTCTAAGGAAAAATTTTATTCTCTCAAACTAAATTGTGTCATGATACAAATCAATGTATTCACACAATAAATATTTCTTGTGATATGCATATCACATCATTGCATAACAAGCTATGCAAAGGGGTTTTTCCATAGCACAACACTAAAACCTTGATTTCTAAACAAATATGTGATGGGATGATGGTTAAGGTTATGCAAAGAGGGGGGACACTCATATATCAAAATGTGATGCACTTTGTGCAAGCTAGTAATTTAGAGATGCAATGTGAAATTGCAACACAATGGAAAATGGAGATGGGAAAATGATTAAGTGTTTGGTAATGAGTAATCTATTGGTGGAAATGGATACAAGGAGAGGATGAAAAATAGTGACCTCAAATGTGACATGCAAAAGTGAGGGTGTTACAACTCTAGGAATCGCATCATGATCATAGGCGTTAAGGATATATTACCAAGTGGTGCAATGCAAGTATCCAAGGAAGCCTTGTGAATATATATTATGGTGAAAATAAAATAGAGAGGGGGGTATATATAACAATTTTTTTGTGGTAAATGCATTAAATTAAAATTAACGAAAAGCCACACATAATGAAGATATTTTTAATGAAATTTAGTGTCACAAATTATGGTCAAATTCGTATGATGTTTATTTTGCAATGAGATGATAGGTTGCGATGTGCCCTTAATCAAGTTTTATGATTTTTATAAGTCATAACCTACTCATCTATTACAATTTATGAGTGTTAGCACAGTTCTTTGCCAAGTCATGAGTCTTTTTTATATCTTTTTTAGGACTAAACATTGAAAAATTTCAAAAAAAAATTGGTCACTACCAGAATTTTTGGAATCACCTCTTTGAGTATTTTCGAAGAATCTATTATATTAATGCCTCTGTATGTTTTTATTTTATTCCAATGTTGTCGTAAATTCCGGTAACATCATCTATTTTTAAAAAATAAATGAAAAAGTGCATCCGCTTTTTTCAAGCCACGTGTTGGAGTGTAAATATGTTTCAAATTATTTTTTAAATGTTTTATATCTTGTGATAGGAGCTTTATGTAGTCAGTTGAGTTGAAGTCAAGTCATGGTATACGTTTAAGCTTAGGTGTCAACCCGCATTAATACACCCAACCATTAATCCCATGTTGGCGAGAAGTCAGGTCTCGCGGACAAGACCCAGGTTCAGGAGTTGTGGCCAACAAAGGGGTACGGTGTAGTCTAGGAACACGCCGGCATTTTCACCCTGCTCTGGAGAGTAGTACATCTCACCCGAGGCGTGCCACAACCACATGCAAAAGGGGATGAGATCAATGGCAAGGAACAAACCCGCAACTAAAGAAAGTCGGTGCATCCATTACATATACAAAGCTATATGCGAGATCACTTAACATGCATTCAGACATTCATAAATTAAATTTTAAACCGGCAGGAACACATTATAAGCACATGAACATCTTATTGAGACAGCAACCTTCCATGGTATTAATCTCTTGGCCCAATACATGATTACATGGCATTCCTTCTGATAGCTCTCAAAGCTGATACAGATGAATCTCAGAACAAAAAGGTAGAATAGAGGATAAGAAACCATATGAAGAACAAGCCTGAATCCTCCGCAGATGCCCTGCGCGTCTTTCTCTGTCTCGAGCCTCGCAAACTCTTCAGCATCTATTCGACTCTCAGCATTCAACAACCTTTTCAGCCGGGTGACTGTTATTTATTCACCCGCTCTCGCGACTATCGGCTCCTCTGCGTCTTCACTTCGGCTTCCCCCAGCTTCTCTCCTGATGTCTGTGTGTTCCACTTTCTATTTTCCGCTGTGTTTCCTTCATCTGCACTTATCTCCGTTCTATCTCCAGCTATCGAGTGCTTTCGCCCCACCTTGGTAGCTCCGCAACTCCTGGTCGTTGCGGCGCGGTCGCGGTTGCCATGTGTATTTATTCCGCAACTCAAAAAGGGCCAAAGTTCAAAATTTCTTAGACAAAACTTCAAAACTAACCAAAAACAAGGGCCCCAACAGGCCCCGACCACAATTCCTTGACTCGTCCGCGAGTCAATCACAAATAACAGTTTCTACTTCCATTGCCCCGCTGGCACCCATCCTCTGCTCTTCTGTGCCTTCCCCCTGCGCTCTCTCCTGCTATGCTCCGCCACTTGGTTGTTCAAACAAGGGCCCCAACTCCGGGACCCGGAGGAGCGCTGTATCTCTAAGCTCTTTAAAGGCCGCCACTGCTTGCTACCATTCCTGCATAAGCAGGTCGGCTTCTTGAGAGATTCGGTTGGCGGCGGATTCGTCTATGGGAGTCAGGGCAGCCCCGAACAGCGTGGCGAGCTGGGCTTCGGCCTTGGCATCCAGCTGGTGCATGGCGTCAGCATGGGTGCGAAGGGGTGGACGAATCTCCCGGATGACGTGTTTGGCCGCTGCTGATTCGGCCTTAGTCTGTTGCATGTGGAGTTCCAGCTCGTCCGACTGGGCGTAGAGCTGATCTAACCTTGCTGGGTCCGTGGTTGCCTGAATGTCCCGGGAAATCTGTTGCAGCTGGGCAGCGATGGGCTGCGTCTTGACAGTTAACGCGAGTGAGCACTCCTGCAAACTTCGCAGAAGGGCAGAAGCTGCGGCTGCAGTGGAATGGAGAGTGGCTTGCATACTGACTGCCTGCGTCTGTTTGGTAGTCACCTGTCCTGAATGGTCCCTGGGTGGATCTGGAAGGGTAGGCCGTGCGGCTAATGCCACTTGGAGTTCTTGGTTCTCCCTGCAAACACTAGTGAAAACTTCCCTGAGGTGGTGAGCCTGTAGTGCTATACTGTCCTCCTCTATACCAGCAGGGAGTGGGGCATAGTGAGCCCTTGCAGCAGGCCATACACTGGAGAGCACCTGAATAACAATGTTGGCCTGCTCTTGGAGGTTGGTCTTCTCCCGCAGCAACTGATTGCGTTGTTCAGTAAGCGCCGTGATCTGATTCCACTGCTCGGTGCACCGCCGCTGTAGCTCTGTGTGAATCTGCTCGGCCTTGAGGGCCGCCCGCTGAATGGGAAGGTACAGCTGTGCTGGACTCCATTGTTCTGTAGTGGTCGTGCTGGGTGTGCCCTGCTCCGGCACCCTCTCCTACGACGGTTGGTGGCTGGCCGCTGGTCGGCCGAAAGTTTCTGGAGGATGGACCGGCGTCTGCTGCTACACTGAAGTGGCCATCTCGGACTCCGGTCGGTCTTGCTGCGTGGTCTGCTCTAGGGGAGGGGCAGCCGAATCAGCCCCCCCATTCGTAAACCTGCTAGATATAGTAACAAAAGGGTCTGGGGCCGTGGCCGTGGGGTCAACCGGTGGTACCACAGCTGCAGTACTAGAGGTGACTTCCTCCCCATGGTCACCTCCGAAAAGGTCTCGGATCAACGAATCTGACAAAGTGGTTGATGAGTTGGATGGATTGGGGGAGGTGGCAGGTGGTCGGCCGGTGGGAGCGGTGGACGGAGTGAAAGAAGTGGGAGGGAGGCAAAGGTTGAGTAACTCTGCCGGATCGATCAGAGGTTCCTCCGGAATCAGAGTTGCTGTGGGCGGAGTGACTGGTGGATCATCGACAGTCAGATCCACCACTGGATCTGTAGCAGTAATACGGGCCCTCTTGGATGGAGGTGGGTCGGCGGAATCGGGTTTGGGCCCCGGTTCACCCATTGGTGTGATGAGGGGGGTGGCAGAAGTGAACAGGTTAGTGGGAATGGGGGAAATGAGGGGGGCGGTGTTGGAGGGACCACGAGACCGATTAATATGAAATTCAGCAAAAGAAGGAAATATAGGGGCACCACTTGAAGCGACCTGGGTGGCCACGTTAATTCGTCGTACCTAGTCATTGAGGTGCTCGACGATCGGGACCAGCGCTGGAGGCAGATCCGGGGCGGTCTCAACTGCTTCTTGTGGAGGGTCCGCTGCAACCTGTGAGGACCCCGCTGCGCCGGTCGCGGCAGGCCGCTGTGCCGGCAGCATCCCCTCAAAGTTATAGCGGGTGATCTCGTCTTGGACGTGCTTGACGACCCCCGGCCACGCAGAAACCTCTCGGTGGAAGGTGTCGTCATTCAGCTGGAACCGGAGGGGCGCCATGTGAAATGTAGCGGCCGGCACGCAAGTTGGCTGGATGAAGGTGTGCCTGTGGCTGACCCCAAACCACACCTGCTCACTGTACTCATCCAGCAAGGGCCTGGGCACCCGTTGCTGGTTGGCCACAACATCGGTCATCATCCCGTACCACGCCCGGAACGCTGCCGCGTTCACCTGTTTGGTGCTGGGATCCATGGACACCTGCCAGGGGGTGTATTTCATCGCAAGAGGCTGGCTTATGGTCGTCTCCGCCGGCTCCCGGATGGGAGGAAGGTGCCATTTCCACATGGCAAAGGCTAAGATCAAGTAGCCATAAATGAAAGTGGTGGTACGCCTATAATTTTCTTCGCAGGCCGCGAAGAGTTCCTTCAACACGAAAGAGCACCAATTCAACTTGGCGCCCCGGGTGCAGTGCTCTGCAATGGAAATTGTGTCCAGGGTGCATTCTCCCTTCGTATAGTGGCGCATCGTCTTGCTAGCGATCAGGTAGCAAGCGAACCGGATTTCTGGTTTGTTGATCAAGTCAATTTTGGCACCTTTGCCACCCCGGCGGGTGCCATACTTGGTGTACAGGTCGGCGTCTCCCGAATTTCGGGCACGCTTGGAGGATGTCTGGCCAGCAGCGGAGACATCTGCACCGTTTTGAGACAGCCCTGTAAGCCGATGAATGTCTTTGGCATGAATTGGGATTTCTTCGTTGAGCCACAGGGACCCGTTCTGTATCTGACTGAGGAGGAACCGGGTGCATTGCAGAGCCGGTCCCGTAGTTCCGAAAACTGGAAGAGTCCTCAAATGCATCAAGGTCGACTGCTGTAGGCCCCTGAATTCTTGTCGCATCCGAATGTTGGAGCTGCTGCCTGGCGTGTAATGGTGCTCCATGTAGGTCTGCCAATGGAGGTGAGGAAACTCAGCCGGGTCGGACAAGTTGGCGTCCATACATGCTGCATTGTCATACTTGCCGACCAGCGACTCTACACGGTGAATTCTGCTGTCTAACGCTGGTTCAGGGACAGATACGATAGCCCTCGGCATCTTGGCACGACGCTGGTAAACTTGGAGTGTTCTTCTGGAGTTCTCTGCTGAATGCGGTGCGCTTCGATGCTGCAAATGCTCTGGAGACGCTGCAACTTCCAAATTGAACTAGTCCGTCATTCTCGTGCTGTTGATCTTCATGCAAATTATGGCATCCGCTGGCACGCGCGGAGTTGATGAGACTCCATAACGGCAATTAATTCTTGCTATCCTTCGAGGCTGCGATAATCGTGCGATCAATCGCGTGCCTGTATGTAATCTGACAGTTGCTGACGGCGTCATGGGAAGATGGGCGGACTCGACGGCTGAGGGAACTGCGGGTGATGGAAAATGATTACGGTACGATTACTGTCTATTATGGTAATTTATGAACAAATCTGAGCGATCCTACGGACTGAAAAAAGGACTGACGGAAATGACCTGGACTGACACTGGCACGAGGATGGATCCTACGTGAACGACACGCTGGACTGGCGCGGCGACACGCTGGACTGGTCCGCCCCGACCACAGTCGGTTGCGGTGAGGTACCCGCAACTGACCAATTATTTGACAGACTGCCTATGAACGGAAAAGACTCTCTATGCTCATCCCGGTTGCGGGAGAGTTATTCGACTAAGCTACTCTACGGGTTCTCTCGGTTGCGAGAGTTATTGATGAAAAGTGAAAGGTACCTACTCCTGGTAGGGTTTCAGGCGTGCGCCATTCACCCACCCAGGAAGAACTGTACCGTCCAGCTGTGCCAACCGAACGGCGCCTGAGTCGCGGATCTCGATGACAAAGTACGGTCCCAACCAGTGCATCTGGAGCTTGCCTGGAAACTTCTGGAACCGGCTGTCGTACAAGAGAACTTTGCCGCCAACTTGGAAGGCCTTAGTTTTGATGTGGCGGTCGTGCCACGCTTTCTGCCTGGCCTTCTGAACCTTTTGGTGGAATTTCGTGAGGAATCGGGCCTCATCCAGCTCCTGTAGCTCCTGGAGGCGTTCCCGAAGTGATGCCTCTTCTGAGAATTGAAGGGACGTTGCGATCAAAAGACTGGGTACCGTGAACTCGGTAGGAATCACAGCTTCCCGGCCATACACCAACTGAAATGGTGTCTGGTTGGTCAAACGTTTCACTGTGGTCCGGTAGGCCCATAATGCCACTGGGAGGCGCTCGTCCCAATCGTCGCGCTGAGCGTTGCAGATTTTAGTCAAGCCCTTCTCAAGAATCTTGTTGAAAGCTTCCACCGTACCATTGGCCTGCGGGTGGTATGGGCTGCTTTTATGATGCTGAATCATAAATGTGGCCAGTAGTGACTTGACCATGGCGTTAATGAAATGTGTACCCTGATCGTTGGTCAAACTCCGCTGGCAGCCAAAGCGGCTGATGATGTGTTCAAAAATGAACCGGGCAGCGGTCTCTGCCGAGCAGTCGCGTACCGCTGCCGCCTCAGCCCACCGTGTGAGGTAATCCGTTGCGGTAATGATGTACCGGGCCTTGGAATGTTGAGCGATTGGTGCGATGGGGCCTACGAAATCAACAGCCCACTTCTCAAACGGCCGCAACACATGCACTGGGTGTAGCGGAAGCTCGTCCCGGTACGAAGGCCTTCCCGTCCGCTGGAAAACATCGCAATGCTTCACATAGGCCTTACAGTCTGCATGTACCGTCGGCCACCATAGGCCAGCCTGAAGCACCTTTCTGGCGGTGGGTTTCGCACCCACATGCCCTCCCGCAACACCACTATGACATTCCCACATCACTGCTTCCCGTTCATGGTTGAGGACACACCTGCGCAACACCTCATCAAGCCCCAATTTGTACAGCTGCCCCGCGATCAATTGGTAGTCGGCCGCCCGGACAACAAGGTGGCGTTTCTGAAGCGGGGTGTAATCCTCAGGGCACTGTCCCGTGGTCAGATACGTGGCAATGTCATCCAGGTAATCTGGTACTACTTCAACTCGGAAGAGGTCAGCATCCAGAAGTTGATCGTCCAACGGGCCTTCATTCTCTCCTGTCTCCAACCTGGATAAATGATCAGGACTAACATTCAACCTGCCAGGCTTGACAATCACCTCAAATGTGAACTCCTGAAAAAGTAGAAGCCATCGACAGATTCTTCCTTCCAACACAGGCTTATTTACCAGATATTTCAATGCAGAATGGTCCGTGAAAAATGTAAATTTTCCGCCCAGAAGATAGTGGCTGAACTTCTGGAGAGAGTACACCATCGCCAACGCCTCCTGCTCAGTCGTGGTGTAATTCTTCTCCGCATTCTATAACTGTCGGCTGGCGAAGTATACGGGGTGGTCAACTGTCGTTTCCCCGGGTTGCGCCAATACAGCTCCAAGTGCAATTCCGGACGCATCAATATGCACATGGAACTGCTTATCCCAGTCAGGATGAACCAGTATGGGTGCCGTTGCCAACTTCTCCTTCAATGTGTCAAGTGCCTTCCTGCACTCCGCCGTCCACTGAAATGCTTCTGCCTTTCGCAACAGTTTCTCCAGAGGGGCCGTAATCCTTGAGTAGTTGCGAATAAACCGCCTGTAATATCCTGTGTGCCCGAGCAGCGCCCGCAACTGCTTCACGGTCTCGGGGGCCTCCATGTGTACGATGACCGCGACCTTGGCAGGATCAACACAGACTCCTTGCTTGCACACCACGTGGCCCAAGAGTGTGCCGAATGGTACTGCAAAAATACATTTCTTCAAATTTAAGGAAATCTGAAGCTGGAGACACCGGTCTAACATGACACGCAACAGGGAGGCGTGTTTCTTCAGCAGGCTGTAAACAATCCAGTCGTCCATGTAGACTTCCAGGAACTTGTGAATGTACTCCCGGAAAGCAGCAATGACAATCCGGGAAAACACATCCGGTGCGTTCTTCAGACCAAACGGCATAACGTGGTATGCGAATGATCCCCACTCAGTGGTGAATGTCATCTTTGCTTTGTCTTCCTTAGCGATGCGCACCTGATGGTAGCCCGAGAACCCATCAGTGAAGGAATAAGCTTCGTTTCCCGCGACATGATCTAGAACTTCATCGCTGAAGGGAGTGGGAAACGGGTCGTGGATACAAGCATTATTCAAGCTCCGGTAGTCTACACAGACCCGGATCTCCGCTTTGTCCTTCTTGTTCTGGATGACAATGGGACTCACCCATTCCGCTTCTTCTACTGGAAAGATGAGACCTGCAGCCAGCATCTTGTCAATCTCCATCTTGACCTTCTCTTTGATACGTGGATTCAACCGGTAGGGTCGGTGCTTCACCGGTCTGGCCCCCGGCTTCAACGTGATGCGCATTTCACCCAGATCCCCCTTGATCCCCTTCAGGTCCGCAACTGAGGACGGAAACAAATCTTCGTATTCCCGGAGGAGGCTGAAAATTTCTTTTGTTGTCTCCTCGTCCCAGTAATCTCCCACCGTTGCGAGCTTAGGTTTCTCGTCCGTTCCAATGTTCAGTTTTTTTGTCTTGAGCGGCTGTAAATGGACTCCTTCAGTCGTCGGCTCTTCACTGATGCTCCGCTCTCCTTTTTCGTCAAAATAGAGATGCCTGAGGTCCTCCAAACTATCATCCTCCGGATCGCCATCAATCCGGTGACAAACCAACTCGCGCCTGACCTCAGGTCGTGACACAGCCGGGCCCTTATCGGGCTTAGGCTGGTGGAAAAACAAGACCTCCTTGATTGCCTGTAGGGCCTGAGACTCCTGCGCCGTTTCCCCTTCGAACGAGAAGCTCAAAACGAACTTGTCTGCAACTGCCTGCCAAGAGCGGGTTTCTTGTTTCCGCTCTTCCGCCAGGTACCAGGCCTGGGGAATGGTACCTAGGGAGTGGACAAACCTGTGGACCCACAGCTCCACAAGGTACCGTGAGCTCCACCACTGTTCTTCGCAGGCCCGCAAATGGTCTCGCGGGTCTGAATTTCCATGATACTTAAGTGTACTGGAGGGTCCTTCATCCTCTTTAAAGCATGCCCGCAGAGCATCCACCACACACTCCCATCGCAACAGAGTGTTGCGGTGATTTTTCCACCATCAAGCCGACGTTGACTGCAAGGCCACATCCAAAAGGGCCATCCGGCTTTCAGCTGGGACCCGATCTTCCACTTTGGCAATAAAAGTATTGACTGCTTGCATGTTTGATAATGTGGGATATCCGCAGATCTCAGTCCATACCCACCGGACCTGAGCGATGGAGGCACATCTCCGCGTGGTGGTCTCATATCCCCCTTGCTGCCAGTCTTCCCAAGCGAGTTCGGATCCGAGCTCCGAGCTCTGTACACTCTGCCAACTGACAGAGCCAGTTGCGGTCGGGTTAATATAATCGTCTTGCTTCCCTTCAGTCATCTGATAGAGATGGTCCATTATCTGAGCATCCTCCCGATTTTCCACTGTTTCTATATATTGCGGGCCCTGATACGGGTCGAGAGGCTGGGTGACCCGTACCTCCCCATCCTCAAAGATCATCAGCTCCTTCTTGAGGTCGATGATGGTGTAATTCTCAAAAGCCCAATCAATGCCGAGTAAGGCCGGATAGGGATCCTTGTCGCCCATGATATCAATAACTTCAAAATCAGTGTATGTCTTCACCCCCGCAACGTCGACCTCGACTCCCTCGAGCCGGCCGATTGGCAAAATGCAGTACTGATTCGCCATCCTAAGTTGGATGGGTGAGTAGGCTAACCGCGGCCTTCCAAGAGCCTCCCATGTCTTTCGTGGCAGTATCTTGACGTCGGACCCCAAGTCCAACATGGTGTCGCTGATTTGGAACCCTGCGACCTGCGTGTTAAGCCAGAATTCTTTGCCTGTTCGTTGCTTGTTCTTCTTGACACGTTGCACGTATTGAGGGCTAGTGTCCGCCGGATCTCTAGGTTCTGTGCGCCCCTGTAGCGCTCCGTTCAAAGCATGCTTGAGCTGCTGCCGCAGCACATCGTTCTCAACAATCATGAGGAATAGCCGGAGCCAATCCTCGACCACAGTATCTGCGACATTCTGCGCACCAGATTCCGGCCGCCTGGGATCCTCCAACCCTCCCTCGTTCCGCAACTGGGCGAATGCCTCAACCGCCTCCTGGAAATACTTCTTCTGGGCTTCGGGCCTGTTCAACTTCTTTGGGGATGCCGGCCGAACCACTTGCGCTGGCTCCTTCTCGTGGGCATCCTCTCCAGTCTTCTTTCCGCCCCGTGTTACTATCGCGACGTTCTGCATGTCAGGGGTTGCGGCGCTGCGCGGTTCTGAGTTTATCAGATTCGCTCCCCTCTGCCTCGCCCGTTCTTCCCACTTCTTGATGAGCTCCGGAGAGTCTTCTGTAGCGTGGGCGTTGACCCGGCACTGGGAACACCAGGGTCGTCGCGGAAGGGGACATTCTCGAGCCACATGACCCTCCTGGTCACAGTTGTAGCATTTTACCGGACCGCGTCCGCCTGTGCGGCCTCCCCGCATGCCTCCGCCTCTTCCTCTTGGAGCCTCGTTCACCCTGTAGGAGGGACGGTCCAGTCGGTCCGCAAGTGCGTCGAGAGCCCTGCACTGCTCAGTATTGTGAGTCGTGGACACACAAAATTCGCAGTATACATTATTCGGGACCGTGGAGTACTTCTGTAATATCGGGCACATCCGAGGAGGATGCCCCATCGTCCGGAAAATCTCACAGTACTCTGTGGTGGAGGACCCCGGTTGCGGTGGGAACCCCGCAAAGGTCTGTTGCGGCTGGTAGACTCCCTGCGGGTTCATCCCCGCACCACCCCCTAGTGGTGGACCCCCCTGGATTGCTGCGACCGAGGGTCCTGCTCCTGTGCCGCGCAACCGAGGACATTCGGTTGCGACGTGGCCCTCGACCAGACAATGGGTACACCAAACATTCGGTCACACTGGTCTTACCGGCTGAAGTTCCTTGAGCTTTTTGGTCAAGCTGGTGATCTGGTGTTGCAACCCTACCAAAGAAGGGTCTTGCGGGGCCACCCCCCCCCCCCTGATATTCCTGGGGGTAGCCCGCCATGGCTTCAATCTTCATGGCCTGCTCCAAAGCGTCCTGCAGATTATCAATCTTCTGCTGAGTAAGAGGGGTTCGTGTCAAGGGGAGCAGAGCCTTGATGAACCAGTCCCTCTGGTGGTTTGGATCGATCGGGTAGCTGAGTTTCACGATCGCGTCCTTGAATCGCCGCATCAACTCCCACGCGGTCTCACCTTCCTTCTGCTTAATTTCCCACAGCTCTGACAGGCCCTGCTGGTCTGTCTGGGGAAGCTTGAATTCGCGGACAAAATCTCGCTTCACGTCCGCAATTACCGGGTTAGGATGCGCCTCAGACCACTTGATAAACCATCGCAGAGCCCTCTCTCTGAGCGTGGTTTGGAATTCTATTAACTTCCCTGTATCTGGTGTCTGGCGGGCCCTCCAGATGGCTTCGCACAGGTACCAGTGTTGTTCTACGTCATCATTGCCCCGGCCAGAGAACTCTGGATACCGGGTGAAAGATCCAGCCATGTGTACTTGCGGAGAATTAACCAGGATAAAACCTCCCGGTCCTGGTTGCGTAACGGTCCCACTAGGGAAAATACTACTACTAGTAATGCTGCTGTTACTGGGCGTTACCGACGCTACTGAACTACTGTATGACTGACTTAATGATTGTAACTGAATAAAAATATTTCTTAAAGGTTGATAAAGTACCAGGGGAAGGTCGGGATCCTGGCCATGCGGAAGGTGGGAAGCAGGGCTGCCTGGAGGGGTGGGTGCCATCTGATCTTGAAACATCTGCTGCATCACGTCGTGCCATTCATCATCGGAACTTTCTTCGGGCTGCATCTTTCCATTATCTTCGCTAGTCATGATCTCTCTTCCTCACATCGCTAGGCTCCCATGCACCCACTGCACTTCCACTGCTGTCCTGTCTTCTTTCCGGGTATCCAAACTCATAACTCCCGTCCTCTGAGGCGCCTCCTTCTGATTTTTCCTCTCGATATCTCTTCTCTTCAAATCTCTCATTACCCTTCTTCGCCACCTATCGGCGATCTGTGCCCGCCGATGCGCACGTAACTCCCATAACTTGCATGCGGCCTCAACGTCCATCCCCCGCTCCCTACTCTCACAGTCTACACAGCATTAGTCCCCTCAATCCTTCCCCCAGTACGGGTGGTTTACGCTTCCATACCCGTTTTGTGGAATTCAATCAACCCTTCGTCCACCATCAGGGATTTGATCCACAGCGGAATCTCCTTCAACAGCTTCCCCCTCAGCCCTGAGTGAAAAACAGCCTCGGCCTTCGAGAAGGACTGGTAGCACTCAGCTGCAAACTCCACAGTGTATCCTTCCAACGTGATCCTTACCCAGAAATCCACTGCACGAGTTAGTTCAGTGTCTACCCGATGCAGTGCCACCAGGTCTTCGTGCGTCCACCTGCGGTTTATCTTCCACAAGCCTTCTTGGGGCAGCATCGTTTGTAATCTCCGCAACCAATTGTAAAGGTCCGTAGGGAACCTTCCCCAGAAAATTTCGTACGTATCACTGGCTGCGTCGGAGAAAAGAACAAGCTCCTTGACCGCCGCCTCCTTTTTCTTGGTCAGCTTTGCTTGCTGAGCAATGAACTGGTCAAGATGATCATCCCACCATCGCCGTATTGCTCCTTCAAAGATCCTCGATACCATGATCTAGATCCCCTCAGAACATGCAGGTCCCGGCAACGGAACCATTTGTTGGCGAGAAGTCAGGTCTCGCGGACAAGACCCAGGTTCAGGAGTTGTGGCCAACAAAGGGGCCCGGTGTAGTCTAGGAACACACCGGCATTTTCACCCTACTCTGGAGAGCAGTGCGTCTCACCCGAGGCGTGCCGCAAGAACATGCAAAAGGGGATGAGATCAATGGCAAGGAACAAACTCGCAACTAAAGAAAGTCGGTGCATCCATTACATATACAAAGCTATATGCGAGATCACTTAACATGCATTCAGACATTCATAAATTAAATTTTAAACCGGCAGGAACACATTATAAGCACATGAACATCTTATTGAGACAGAAACCTTCCATGGTATTAATCTCTTGGCCCAATACATGATTACATGGCATTCCTTCTGATAGCTCTCAAAGCTGATATAGATGAATCTCAGAACATAAAGGTAGAATAGAGGATAAGAAACCATATGAAGAACAAGCCTGAATCCTCCGCAGACGCCCTGCACGTCTTTCTCTGTCTCGAGCCTCGCAACCTCTTCAGCATCTATTCGACTCTCAGCATTCAAAAACCTTTTCAGCCGGGTGACTGTTATTTATTCACCCGCTCTCACGACTATCGGCTCCTCTGTGTCTTCACTTTGGCTTCCCCCAGCTTCTCTCCTGATGTCTGCGTGTTCCACTTTCTGTTTTCTACTGTGTTTCCTTCATCTGCACTTATCTCCGTTCTATCTCCAGCTATCGAGTGCTTCCGTGCCACCTTGGTAGCTCTGCAACTCCTGGTCGTTGCGGCGCAGTCGCGGTTGCCATGTGTATTTATTCCGCAACTCAAAAAGGACCAAAGTTCAAAATGTCTTAGCCAAAACTTCAAAAATAACCAAAAACAAGGGCCCCAACATCCCATCTTGCATTTCACCCCAGGTCAGTTAATATAATGTCAAAGTATGTGTTTTTCCGAATGGAAGAGTCACAGTCATTAAACTTAATGTAATGACTGTTTGAATTTTCATAAAGCAGTGCTGCTAGAAATTTCAGCTAATAATCCGCAAAATAGCAGAGTTGACTTCTAGTCACATATCCACTTGTATCAAGCCATCTGGAGCTTTCCATACGAAGTTACACAACCAACTGGAGGTAATAATGGATATCACATGGTACACACTACGGTGAGGAATATTTTCCATAATGAAAGTCAATTTTCATGTGCTAATGAACCATAGTTGACATTTTAAAACCACCAAGAAAATAGGAGCATTATCATTTGAGATTTTAGTTGTTGGAGACTGAATTGCATAGAGTTGCAGTTTGAGGAGGTGTCTAGATTTCAGACAGGATTTCAAAAGGAAACACAAATAACACTTGTAAATTTAAACTCTTCCATCCTTGCAACCTATTAGTTTCAAGAGAAAGAGTCATTAATTTTTGAAGATGTCTAAAACAGGTGGGAAAATAAATTGAATTGAGCCACATGATTCAGACCTAGTGGATGCAAATTTAATGGTGTGTTGGTGTGTTTAGTGCACGAGTGGACTAAAACACTTGTTCTTGATAGGAGTGATTGCTAACCTACAAGAAATGGTCACAGGGAAAAAATGGTTATTAGATGGCTATTGGAAACATACTAACATGTAGGACAATTGTTTTATGGAACATAGCATGCTACAAACAAGAAAATGATACAAAACAAAAATAAAACATAAACACAAACTCAATCGATTAAAACAAGCTAATAATCCAAACGGAGAACTAATACCCTCTTATTATCAAATATTAGTAAATAAGTGGTAGAAAATTACACACTTTCAGTGAGTCCTTAGAACTATGAAGCTCTAATACCCGAATGAAGGAGGGCTTCCCCCTTGAGCTGGTCTATAGGCCTCTCTCTTATTCTCGAATGAGTGATTGGATGTTGGACACTTGGTGAACTTATCCTTAAGGATTAATGTGTTGGATGGCCAACAACTGAATCCCTTCACTCTATTGCTGTTGGGATAACACACTATGGGTTTGATCATGGAAATTTTTTCCAGCATAACAATGTGTTCTCCATTTGTTCTTCTCATGCTTTCATTTTATAGGAAAAATTCAAATCCTTCTTCCCTCTCTTGGTACAATTGTGGATAGTGACCCGAGAGTGGGGGTTGATTCCATTTTGTGCTCACTTGAGGTCTCAAGGTGGCTCTAGGCATCTATCCTTCGGTAAAAAGCTATCAAGTGAGTCTAACTTTTTCACAGGGGGTAACATGGTGATGCGGTGGCGACCTTATGCCATGTCGAGGTCTGCTTTTTAAGGAAGAGACTAAGGTGAACTTTTTGGGATATGGAAAAAAGAAAAATATTATTTGCGAGCGCACTTTTGTATGCTTTTGTGTGCAATTTGATAATTTTCTCTTCGACTTCTTGAATGTTCTGCAGAATTTTGAAGATTCTCTAATGTTTTATAGGCCTTGTAAATCCTTGCAACGGCATTTCATGATTTACTAACAAGATCTACTGTTGCGGGTGATAGCAAATTCCCCTAATATGAGGTCTGGGAAAAACAGTATATAAAATACCATTAGATTTTATATTCTGTATTACTACGGCCCCGAAGAGAGAGAAAGAGAGGAACGTAATAGGCCCGAGGTTGGAACCCTTCCTCCCGACTTCCAAGGGACTACTTGTTATGTGAAACCATACGAAATTCTATAATATGGCTGATACGATAATTTCTCTGATGGGGGCATGTCCATGTACATGATACTTGGGCTAGTTTTAAAATCCTGTAGTGGAGGAGTTCTATACATGTCCATATATGGTAGTCCTTGATTTGATTGTGATGGCAATAGTCTGACACCTAAAGTGTTTTTCTTTGATGATAAATTTAATTTAGTGCCCATATGCATAATTTTGGTATAAATTTCTTCATCATTTATACATAGGTGTATATGGTTGTACCATTTCTACATTACATAAGCATTGCTAAAAGATATGCTTATAATAACATGGGTCTTCAATGAATTTTGACAAAGTGCAATGGTTGTGAAGTACGATACCATCTTGACATGAAAGCTTGTGTTGTAGCTGAATGTCAAGAGGATCTATGACATCAATGGGAAATGATGCTTCCCATAGTGAAATCTGCGGATGCCCTTATTGAGGTGAGGAGAAATCCAAGGTACTACTTCCTTTTTAAGAGAATGGTTGTTGAAGTCAAAAAAAAGGAAGCCTCAACTGACCGAGAGAATTTCTAATGCAAGGGACCAGGGTCTCTGATGTGACAGGCTTAACATAGGCATGATGGCGATAAATGGTTGAAAACTGATGATGGGAGTTTGGTGGACAAAGGTCAGAGAATGAAAAGGAAGCATTTTGGCAGCAGTCATAACTATTTCTGCTGAGGAAAGCCCTAGAATTGGTAGGACGTCTAGGGTCGGTATATTTTGGTTATGAATGTCGTGGTGGATTTGCATGAAGGGTGTGATTCTCTAACCAATGGTTATTAAGGATTGCTGCCATGGGAGAAAAATGGGTGGATAGGTGAGGGATGTTCTCCTAAAAAATATGTGTACACTTGCGAAAAGAATAAAAAATGAGTTGGATTGTACAAAACACAAATACGGGTGCCCCAAAAACATGAAACAAATATCACTCACTGATGATGTGAGGAATGTTTTTTTGATGAGGGTGGGGGACCCATTAGTTAGTCTCGGTGCAGGGATGATGAAGTGGATGGAAAATATTTCATATGGTCTATGCCGATGGGGGGATCGTAGGCCAAATGCGAGATGCGATGGTGCGTGTTCGATATTCTTACGAAAATGGTAGTCTAGGAAAGGGGTTTATGGTAAAACTCAACAGATGTATGGTGAGTGAATGATCATGAAGTGCTTCCCGAATTAAGGTAATTTGTCCATGGCATCATATTTTTTATGCATGGCCTACTTTGAGTGATGGATTCCATGGAGGGGGAGGCTCTACCGACCAACGATGATTTTTATCATGTGCAAGGTAGGGAGATGATAAACATTGTCAGGTGTTTGGACCCTATGGTTAATTTCTTGTGGAGAAATGATGTTAGGATATGCAAGTTTCTCTGGACCTCTATCATGCTGAGGGTAGAATGATACTTTCTTTGGAACCTTCGGTGCATGGGTAAATAGGTGGTTTGTCGTACTATATAATACCTGCAAAAAATAAATTAAGTGAAAGCATATTTTTATTAAAATATATTGAAAAAATGTGTTGAATGATAGAATGATAAGAGAAGGCATACTTGTCGGAACTGAAAAAAATATTTTTTAGGAGATGTGAATGTGTGAAGCCTCCTTTGGGCATTATGGGGTGCTAAGAACTGTGATGCTTTCGGTTTTGAAATTGTGCTTTCTGAGCTCTCACTATGGTCCTGGGTGAGGCATCAACGTAAGATGGTGTCGATGCCCTGTCAGTATAGGACATCTCCCATGAGGAGGTATTAGTGGGCCTGGTGGCAGATGCATCAACGGTCATCATGGGTGAGCTTGGGTCTGAACTTTTGGGTTCGTAAAAATAGGAGAATATCTCCGCACCAAGGGTCGTTAGTTGTCACTATGAGGAGATGTTCGTCTGGTAGTGAATCATTCACTAGTGATCCCTCGGTCTGTCTTGGGAGGCTAATGATTAACTCAGCTAAAATTAAATCGTTCTTGCTCTTGGGGGATCTAAACTATAAGTCTAACTATTGGTGTATAACTATCCAGTGAACACATTTATGTTTCATCAAAGGATGAGTGAGCATATATCTCATTTGGTTGGTATGTGTGACAACTGTTGTAGTCCTTAAGATAATGTAATGACGATTTTTTTGGACTGGGTGTATTAGTGCTAAGGTAGTCTTATCTTCAGGCTCATATCTTAATGTGGGGCCTGATAAATTTTTACTAACATAATAAATTATGTGTTCTCTCCCATTGGTGCCCTCCTAGATTAATACCCCGTCCAAATCGGTCTTGGATATCGATATATATAGGGTGTAATATTTTTCATAGTTAGGGGGGAATGATCAATGGTGTTTATGTCAATGTATCTTTCATCACCTCGGATGATTTTTGGGCTTGATTGTCCCATCTAGATGGGATGTCCCGACGAAGGACGTGTAGGAATCCTTGAGCGCAAGTGGCATAGATGAAGCATCATAGAAAATTGGCCTTTCCTTGCACTATTTGGAGTTGCTTGAGGGTTAGAGGCAGTGGTACGTCTTTGGTAGGTTGGACCTTGAGGGGGTCCACTCTAATTCCTTGTTGGGATAGAATAAGACCTATAAGTCATCATGTTGTGATGTAGAGATGCACTTGAGGGGATTCAAGCATAGGTTTTATTTCCGACATCGTTGGAATACCAGTCGCAGATCCTCGAGATGATCAGATTGCTTCTTAGATCGAACGGTAAGGTTGTCCAAGTAGGCGAGCATGAGGTGTTCCAAATCATGAAAGATATATTTCATGGTCCACTGGAAAGTGGCCCCAACATTTTTAAGGCCAAATGGAATCACCTGGTATGCAAATGTGCCCCATGGGGTGGTCAAAGCGATCTTGTACTGGTCGGTGTGGCATATTTGGATTTGAGTATAACAATAGAAACCATCCATGAAGGAGAGGCCCTCGTGTCCTGCACAAGCATCGATAACCTAGTCGATAAATGGGGTAGGGTAATTTTACTTTGGACAGGATTTGTTCAAATCATGAAAATTGGTACAAACACATATGGTGCCCTATTTTTTCAAGACGGGAACGAGGTTGGAAACCCTTGATGTGTAAGTGATGGGATATATGAACCCTTCTTTGTGAAGCTTATCGATTTATCATTTAATTTCTTCTACATTGGATTGGTGCAATTGACACTGTTTCTGGCATACTAGTGGTATGTCAAGCAAAGCGTCAGTGTGGTGCTCTAAAATAGTGGGACTAAGTCCTGGCCTTTCTGAGTAGTCCCATGTTAAAATGGCTTGATACTCTTGCAACAAATGGGTGTAGGAGGTTACCTCTTCTGGGGAAAATGCTGCCCCCAGCAAGATTTCTTTGACTTTTTCAGGATTTCGAGAGATATTCACCTTGATGATAGGAGAGATGTTTGACATGTTCCCTTCTTTGAATGCATCAGACGCTGGAATGGGATTTTTGAAAAAATTGAATTTACTTGATGGAAGGAAATAATTTGATTTGATTGAATAAATCTCTTGGTTTACTGGTTTGTTAAGGCTGAACATTTTTTCGGGAAGAAAAAATGGGTGGTGATGTATTGCATCGCACACATAATATGGCTCTGTCATGGCCTCAAGGATGTCTTCATCTGAGTGGAATAAGGATCCTAAGGAGGATTTATTCTACGTAAGGCTGTGAGGAAGTGTTTTGATCCTAATGGAGATGTTCGATAGACATGAATACGATTCCATCGTCGATGCGGTGGAACTAGATGCGGTCGAAAAGGTGCAAATAGCTTGGGTTTTTGTCGTCATTGGCATAACTACTCTCGTAGTTGCAGCTGACTCAACACCTATGAATTATGAGTATACAACATGATTCATGGTTCCAATACATAATGACATGAATCTTATATGATGTATCATGTCGTCGACATTTGGTGGGGGAGGAATTTCCATCATGATGCCTTGCATAAGAGTAAGTCTATGTTCCTCATGAGGTGTACCAAGAGTACCCTCACTTTCCTAGATTTGGAATTTGTGCTTGGTGTAGAGGCTCCTAAATGTTTCAATTAAGGGGCTTGCCTTTGCCTTGTGGTTATTGCCAATGTAAATTGTGCATGGTACCATGGTGCCTATCGAGTAGATGGTGTGAGAACCAACACTACTCTTCGTCTGTGAATTGGATGCTCAGAAAGGATCAAGTGTAGTGGACAAATTCCACTGCTATGATCTCTTAGTTTTTGATTTAGGGATGTCTATCTCTCTTCGAGAGTGTAAACTTAATGATGTTATGGCCACTCTTAACCTTGGGAGGTGTTCATTCATAGTATGGTGGAAATGTGAGAAAATATTGTGATAACAGTGTGTGTTCTTCTCTTGGTTAAATAGATGTTTCTGAGGAATAGAGGAGACCATGCGAAAGATGTTCGTGAGGTGCTTCAGTTATTTACACTGATTGACCTGGTGGTCAATTCTGTCGCATAGCTTGCATGCTACCCAAGACTAGACATGGGTCCTATTAGGTCGATGTGCCTTTTTTACTCACCCAATGTTTTGGTATTAAAATGGGGTAGGTTGCCTGGGGGAGATTTGCCTTACATTGGGTTCTCTAAGCTCTATACTAATGATATCTCGCCGCTACATTTATAATGAGAAAATGATATCAATTAGTGGGCACACTCGAGGCATATAAGTATAGTGTTAAGCTTGCTCATTTCCTTAACATACTAGATAAGAAATTCTTTCTTGATTATTCCCTTCCCCTTTGTTTGGTAAAGTGATCAAGAACCATCTACGTATATATTCTAGGTCTGGTCATTTGGTGACCAAATGGTTACATGTGTTGCATAATTCACAAGTTGGCCTTCTCTATGGAGAGTGGGTAGGGGGGACAGTATGCCCCCCCGGCCGTCCGCTTCTTAGCTGACAAAAAGAGAATGGATCTGCTTGTCACATCCTCCTGCATTTTCAATCTTTCCATGGATTCTGCGTCTAATACATCTTCTAGGGAGAGGTGAACTATGGCCGTATGTAGATTGGTTAGCGCTAAGCGAATCGAGGGATGTACTGGAAATGGTGTAATGGGTGATCACCACCACATACCTGACATGAATGATGGATTTCTAGAAGGTCAACATGGTATGATAAATTAACTGGATACCATCATTGAAATAATTCTAGGGCTTCACATTTAGCGACAAAATGGTCTCACTCGTCGCAAAGTGCATAGCATTGGATAGGAGGAGGGGGGATAAATGGGAGCCTTTCTTGTGACTCTCCTGCTTCCTGAAGGTATAATATGACCCGAGGTTCTTCTCCATTTGATTGCATGGGGGGATCCTCTTGATATGATTATTCTAGGGCATGTAAGGCATCCCTATATCATGGTATTTTAGGAAAATAATGAGCATAATGCCCATAATTGTTACAGATAGTGCATGCGTGGTTGGTACGCAATGCTTTGCCTTGGTTTTTTGTGGCTGGTTCCTTTTTATAGAAACTTGTCATCGCGATATTTCTTTGAAAAATTAGGATCAGTTTTAATACATCCAACTTCGGGCATGTATGGGTAGGGTGGCCTACTATGTCACACACTACAGAAGGTTGTAATTCCCTTTCTATGATGATGTTTTCTATCCTTTTCCATTTTTTATGGGTTTTATTGGTCACTATAACCAGCTTTGGAACGAGAGTTTCCTTAAATGGTATGGTTGTGGTGGTTTCCTTATCAGGTGGGGCCTCCTCATGAGTGAGGGGGTTTAATCCTCTAGAGGTGATTCTCGCTGTTCCCAACATGGAAGGTGGGACCAAGTACCAAATGGGTATTGCGAAATATATGTTTGGTAACACTACTATTGCCAAAAACAATTGTGTCACAAAACCAGGTGGAGGGTATAGAAAAGGAGTTTGGGAGATAGTGTAGGATACAGAGGCTGTCATGACATAGGCCTTGGTTTCGTTACTACTAGTCTATGTCTTGTGGCTAGCTTTGGTGCTTAATGTAGACATCATGCACACCAAAGAACCCATGATATCAGTGAATGATTCTGGTATGACAGAGGAACCTCCTAGGAATGATCCAAGGATAGATGACGGTTTGAGTTGGCCAGGGCCATATTCTCGATATTGTGTGAGCAATTATACAGATTTTTATACATAGGGTAGAATGACATCGGCATTCTTCATGGGTCATTTATCATGGTATGTTAATTGGTCGATGGTGATGATGCGATCCTCATGGGGGAACATCATAATATGGAAATCGGAGGATTTTATGGTAGACATGGAGTACATATAACTCCGTCCAAGTAGTATATTATAATGCATATGAGCATCCAAGACCACAAGATCTATAAGAACCATATTTTCAGGGAAGCAAATGGGGAAATTTTGACAGAGACCGACGGGAGCAGAAGGGTGTCCATTTTATGCTCTGAGTGTGATGTCCGATGGATTTAGTTTGGGAGATCCTAACTTCTGCCAAAAAATCTTTAACATGATGCATGTGGGTGCACCCTTGTCAGTGCTACATCGGTGGATAGTTATGTTCTGGACTGACACGGGTATCTGGAAGGAAACCAATGAAGGAAGCCTGGGGGTGGCTTTATCTAAGTCAAAATGCATTAGGCATAAATTGGTATGGCAGATTGTGCTGAACGCGGAAAGTAAGGCTTTCCTTTTATTTGGGAAAGATTATAAGACTTCTAAAGCTGACATGGCAGTGGGGGACTGGGATATTTCATCCACGATGCTATAATTATGAGCTGCTTTGGAGTGGTGTCCTACTCGCCTTGTTGGTCCCTTGGCCATTTTTGGCAAAGGTCCAACCAGAATTTTGATATATTCAATGGGGTTGTAGGTGCACTTGTGCTAGCCCCCGACGAGCTAGTGTCTGGCGGGGTATCATAACTTTGATTCTATGTTTGAAAGAAAATTTCCTCGTGAGTCATATAGATTTCATGGTTGTTGTTTCTGGAATCGTCTGAGCATGTTTGTTGTTATTGGGTACTAACCATCCCTTGGTGGGGAAAGGGCTCCTATATTATAGTTGTTTGTAGTGTGGGTCCCCCTTATCCTCGGTTACCCTGAATATTCTTTAGTTTGGGGTGTTCGGGACAGTGATGAGTGTAATGGCCATACTCACCACAAATTGTGAAAGAGTAGATGGTCCTAATATTAGCTCTCTTGTCTTGCCCTTGGGAGTTATTTTTCTCTTGGTTTTGATTTCATTTGGGGTTTCTCCTAGCTTGAGATCGCGAAGGGAATTGTTGGTTATTGCCCCCCTGTCCAAGATTTCCCTTTTGTTCATTTTTTTATTTTTTTGTTGTCATTTTAGGAGGATAACTATAATTCTCTTCGTCATATGGCCGACGCGATTGGGCCTAGGGAGGCTTCAAAAAGTTCAGTGGTGCATTATTTTGTATTGGTGGGTTTTGGGCTAGAGAGTGGGGATATTGAGGTCCCTGTCCTTGGTTTGTAAATGAAATCTGGGGGGAGAGCTCTTTCGTCAGTGTTCCTAGCTGCATACTAGGTCCCCTGTGTCAGAGGGTATTATCCTCCTTGTTGATGATTGTATGACAAGGCATTATTGGTCATGTTCTGTAGAGTTGTATGATGACTTTGATTGTAGTCTGGTTGAGGGATGTTCTGGTTAGGATCATAAGTGTAACCAGGGTACGGATTACCATTGCCTAGGTGATTTTGGGTCAGTGACCCTATCAATCTATTTGCAGTGTTTGACACACCTGTAAATTATTTATAAGTTTTTAGGCGCGGGGCATTAGGCAGGATTTTATAGATGTATCTTGACTTAGTGTATATCAGCTTGAGTTATTGGGCTTTTCTAATGGCATCCTCTTCAGAAGTAGGTCATTGAGTTGCCACATACTTTGAAATATCTTTTGTTATAGTTTTCATTAATATCTCCAGTATAACTTGATCATTGAGTTTGGCTTTACACAAAATTCAACATCGCCGCCATTCATGGAAATGGTCCGACATATGGATGACTCGCATTTGTCTAAAATGTGTTAGTAACTCCATTCCTGAATAGTGGTGGATGGGTAAGTGGAAATATGTGAGGAATGGAGTAGAGAGTGTGCTAAAGGTTCCATGTGAGGCAGAAGGCTACTCCCCATACCATTTCATGGCTGGTCCAGTTAAGGTGCGCTAAAGTAGTCTTAATTGAATAGTATCATCAATAATAATGTTCAAAGAACACCATAGGTGGAAATTCATTACATGATTTCCAGGGTTTTCCACTTGCTTCCCTTCAAATTTTTGAATGTCCGAAGGGAGATTCAGGGGCATGGGGGGGCAAGTGGGGTTGTGTGCAATGGGGTCATTTGTTAACTTTGATAGATCAGGTAAGTTTAAATATGATAGGAAAGGTAATTGTGTGCTTAGCGCCATTATAGATTGTGGAAACACAGGGTTATGATTATGTATGGGTTTTTTTATGGCATACCCACCTGTCTGTTTTGTTGACTCCCTAAATGGGTAACACTCCTATGCCCTTTAGGTGTTTTGGGAGGAGTGGTGTGTGGTTACCCTAGGGGGGTTTCCACCAATGTGGCATTGGGTGACCCTTGGGAGTTCCCAACTAAAGACACCTCAATAAAGGACGTACTGATAAGGGTCGATTTCTTCCATCTTTGATTCCTGAATGGAAAAAGACCTGGAACTCCTCCCTCTAATGGGTGGAGGTCAAAAAAACATCTAGATTGACGAGGTTTCATTCGGTGAGTTATGGTGTCAACTAGGTCTTGTTTTATAAATATTTTTTTATTTTATCGAGAGGAGAGATATTATATATCAAAGAAAATGTGATCGCATACATAAAAAAAGTGAAAATAAAAGGTTAATTTCCCTTTAGATTAATGCTAAGTGATCATTAAATCATAAAATGGTTTTTTTTGTTTTGCGTGTGATACCCAAAAAATCCTAGAATATTTAATCGTTCTCACACTCTCAATTCTAATTGGGCCTTGCAAAGATATCTTCTGTTGGGTACTAGGGACAATGCCCTGAAATAGATAGCGACACTTTCCAGTAGTCGAAGAATCGACCAAGGAAATGAAAAGAGGATCTAGTGTTGCCTACACTGTCACCTATATGGAAGGATGCCCTAGATTTTTCCACTAAGTATCGTCATCCACATAAGTGTTCGAGTCTTGAGCTTCTTGGTATTCAAATACCAGTACCAAGCATTATATGGGTAAGGTAACCCCAAATAGTATCGCATGCACTAGGCCTAAGCTTAACCCCTTCTGAATCGGGTCTATGTGTCACTCGGGTATTATTTTCGTGGGTGGATAGACGGATTTATAGCTACCTATAAAGTCAAATTCTATGTTTCAAGAATGTAAACTGACTGTGTTAGCTTATTGGATGACTAACCCCAATGGTCCTAACCTAAAATATTAATTATCTTGTGGCCCCTTTGTGCAGATTTAATGATTTCAATTATGGTTAGTTTTAAGGTGGATTACTTCACTTATGGTGTTGCAATATGTGTGAGAAAGTGTACAATTACAATGTTTTTAGGATGGGGATATGTGATGATCCTTTACACTCCCTCCTATTAAAATATGTTTTGATTGTTCCTTTCAAAAATAAAATGAACTATATTTGTGAAAGTAAACTAAAAATCACTAAAAATCACAAGGGTACATATTACTACTGCCTAGGTGATTTTGGGTCACTAAAAATGAGTATTACTGCTGCCTAGGTGATTTTGGGTCTCTAAAAATGAACTATATTTGTGAAAATAAACTAAAAATTAGAACTATGCAATAACTAAGCTAAGACATCTCAAATCAAGTCCTAACAGCCAAGGGAAAGCACAACACAGTGCTGGAAGATTTATTCTAGGCTGCTGGTCACTTTAAACTTGCAAAAACTGAAGAAAACTAATTACAAAATGGCTCATTGGTTTCCACGCTTAATTTTTCTACACAGGTGTGAAATCTCCATGGCTTTATTGACTGAACGCATGCAAATCGATGCATCTGTCTATGTTGAATGCCCATGGTTTTCCTACATGCAAAAAATCTGAACCTCCTAAACTGAATCTCTTCACAAAGGGTGAATGAGAGAAGATGAGGAGGACATCTGGTCCTGCAGCAATCTTGAGAAGAAAAGAGGTTCTAGAAAAGCACAACCACTTAGCTTCAGAGGTAAAATAAGTGGAGCCACCAATCTTGTGTTGGTGTGTTTAGTGCATGCGTGTACTAAAATACCGGTTCATGATAGGAGTGATTGCTAACCTACAAGCAATGGTAAGAGGGAAAAAATGGTTGTTAGATGGTTAGTGGAAACATACTAACCTGTACTAAAACTAGTTTATGGAACATAGCATGATACAAAAAAGAAGAGGAAACAAAACAAAAATAAAACATAAACACAAGCTCAATCGAGCCAAATGAGCTAATAATCCAAACAGAGAACTAATCCCCTCTTATTAGCCACTATTATTAAAGAAGTGGTAGATCGTTACACACTTGCAGTGAGTCCTTAGATCTATGGAGCTCTAATACCTAAAGCAAGGAGGGCTTTCCCCTTGAGCTGGTCTACAAGCCTCTCTCTTCTCCTTGAACGAGTGATTGGATGTCAGGCACTTGGTGAACTTCTTCTTAGGGATTGAGGTGTTGGATGGCCAACAACTAAATGCCTTCACTCTATTGATGCTGGGACAACACACTACTAGTTTTTTCAGGGGAAATTTGGCCAACATTACAATGTGTTCTCCATTTTTTCTTCTCATGGTGGCATTTTATAGGCAAAATTCAAATCCTTCTTCCCTCTCTTGGTACAATTGTGGATAGTGACCCAAGAGTGGGGGTTGATTCCAATGTGTGCTCACTTGAGGTGTCAAGGTGGTTCTAGGCAGTTTTCCTTGGGCAACCTCAAGTGGAGAATATTTTTCCTAAAGTGTGCAAAGTGGTCCTTGATAATGACCTTCCAACATACCCAGGACCACGTAGCTTTTTTAGGGAAATTTGTGCAGAATTTCTCTGCTATTGAAGAAAAATACGTGTGGAGTGCACTTTTCCTATGTCTTTTGTGCACAATTTGATAATTTTTCCTCTTGACCTTAGATATTTTAAAATTTCCAAATTCTCTAATGTTTCTCATCCCTATAAATCTTTCTACTTAACATTTCATGATGTCTTCTGCTTGTACAATTTTCCATTGATAAAAGAGGGTAATAAGCTTGTTTATCTAGCCAGGGTGGTATTCTCTATGCACCAGGTTAGGGAGCTCTCACTTGGGAGTAGCTCAAGATTTTTCAAACTCTTTCAATGGAGAAGATGCCATAGTTTGTGGTCTTACATTACATGTTTCAGAAGACTCCATTTTTGAAGCACTTAACCTTCCATAGGAAGGAGAGGGGTGGTTTAAAGGTCATGTTATCACATGAGGAGACCTCAATATTTTTGTCAAATATGCACACAAAGATCCAAATTAGGCCAAGGGAATTCTAAATAGGTATCTTAAAAATGAATGGGTAGAAGTTGTTAAACATATCAAGATATAAATCACTTGTGAAAGGAGGTACGCAGTCGTGTTTCTTTATCATATGAGGTTTCTTTTTGATGTTTCAGGTATGAAAACCTTAAATATGCCATATTTATTGCTGAAGAGTCTAACAAAGATGTCAGCAAGTGTTGAAACTCACACTGTTATCTTAGAGTATAGCTTGTATCTTTAAGCTCTAATCAAGGTTCTAGTTGAAGAAGTGTTAGCGAAGAGAAATCAAACTTGGGATCACTTTTTGTTTTACAGGGAAGGATAACCTGCACCTACACCTCTAGTTTCACAACCACACCCTCAGCCTGCAAAAAGAAGAATAAATATAAAGGTCAAAAAAAAAAATCCATAAGAAGGCCAAGAGAAAGAAAGAAAAGGTTTTTGCAGTCAAGGCTGAGAGAAATTTGGAAAAAGGAGAGAGATCCTTGACAAATAAACCGAAATCTATGAAAATGGTGCCCCCTATTCCTCCTTTTCCTAATGTCTACACTAGAGCCCAAAGAGGAGGGTCTACAACTGTAGATAAATCTAAAGCACAGATGATACCGCGAATTCTGAAAGCATATATTTAGCAGAAGATGAAAAAATAGTATAAGCCTACAAAATCAGATGAATAAGTCCTCAAGGATGTTGGATATGACATCAAGAATAATAAGAACAAATAAGAAACCAAACCTGTTTCTGGTACTAGAAATAGGCATACCAAAGACAACAACAAGTTTAGGCTTAAGTCCAAGGCTCTACACAATCCAAGCCTAATGAAAAAGGTCATTTATATTGAAGGTAAATCTAAAGGGTCAAAGACAGAAAAATCCATGAAGAAAAACAAGAAAAACCCCCTTCAGAGCAACACTCAGAGCCCTTAAAGAGAGGAAAGATGAAAAAGGGTTCCAATGAGGAGAAAGGCACTATCAAGGAAGCAGCCACAAGAACAACCAGATCTAGATGAGAAACTAACACCAAAACAGACTTGGATAAGCTTGTTGAGGCTTCTTCCCGCATGGAAGGAAGGTAAAAATGTTTTTTGATACAAATACCTTTTTTCTTATCAATCACAATTTTGAACAACAACTTAAATGTCAAGGAATATAAGTCTACACATGATTTTCAGCATTCTCTATGTATGTTTGAAAAATTAATAGAGTGCTACCAGAAATTCTGGTAGCATTCCATTTTTTGCGCAGTTACAAGTTTTTACCAGAATTTCCAGTAGCGCCTACTTTAACTAAATTTTGACACCTGGAAACAAACTTTTCCAAGCTAGTTAAGGAAGGGCAAGGACCCATAACCAAAAGGATATAAAAAGTGATGGTGAAATGTGGTTATGAGGTTGTTGGAGGTCTTATTAAATGGATATACATGGTTATTTAAAGACAAAATATACAAGGAGACAAAGCAACAGAAAAACGGGCAACATGACAACACACTCGACATTTCAGCCCAAATTTCTTCTCTTCATTCTTCTACATCTATTATTTCAATTAGATTTCGATGGGATATGGTTGTAGTTTATTTTGAAGCCTATGTAATGTTAGGATTAATGTTTCCTTATTTTTAGAAGAGATGGAATTGGTGCCTCTCCTGCTATATATACCATTTGTAAATACCATTTCCAGTTTGGATATTGGTGTACCTAAAGGCAGAATATAATAAAAAATCCTTTTTTACTTCATGTTGGAGGATTTTGTGACTCAAGGACCATCTAATGTATTCCGTGTCTTCTTTATCTATTAATTTCTTATAAAATATGAATTGCAACAACTAGTAAGGTGTGAGTGAGAAATTTTTAACAGATTTAATAGTAAATTATTTTCTTTCAGTTTTCTGCAAATTATATGTGTGTTATAGAACATGTCAGTGAAGATTTCATAAATTATTTGTGGAATAATTTATACATGCAAACTATTTTTCTGATTTCTGTTTACTTGGCATAAACAGAGTTTGTCTAAAGAGCCATCATCATATGTGTGTGACTGATTTACGATAGGAATATTCCTACAATAGGTACCAGCTATCCATCTTCTCCATTTGTTACACTCTGCTCCCTATACTAAAAATTTACCCATACAATTCATGCTTGCCACAACTTACTAAATGCATCAAATTTTTAAAGAATCTAAAATAGAATTTCAAAACCTTTGATAAGGCATCCCACCACTCAAACAACCCTTTAAAATTTTAAATTAACTATGATATGTAAGGCTTACTCCTTATGCAATCAAGGAGTGACTCCTTGCACTAACAAGGAGTAAAAAAATGGTCTTAGGGTCTTGTTGAGATAGATTCCATAGTGTTTTGGATGAGGAGAGCCTAAATTTTCCTAATTTCAAGAAACTTTTAGGGCTATTGTAGTTTCTACAAAAAGAACATATTAGCCTATAGCAGTAACCACACCTAGTATTCATATCCATGAACTTTTTATGGGAAATGTTAGAATAATGGCTATATTGAGAGGAAGATTGAATCACTATAATGGCATATTTTAACAATAATTAACAATATGCAACAATTTAAACCATTCAAAAAATAATCAAATAAAAAACACATAGGAAACCATGTACCTTGAAACCCGTGAATGGAGAAAACCACACAACTTATGTTAAAATATTTTTGTAGGTTCCAACCTACTATTAAGTAATATTTAATGGCATTAAATAGGTGAAACCCATACCCTAAGTAGTATTCTTTCTTTGACCTTATTTATTAGAAATAAGTAATACCACTTGCACTTACATTTGGAAAAATATGTTGAGACTACACCCCTTGGTTCATCCCTCGCCAGTTCTCCAAAATTCAAAATGATATAGGTCAGTTTCTTATATTTGTGATTATTTATAGCTATTTATACCATACATACCTACATAAAAGTGGTATGTAGGCCATGATTCCTTCTTCATTCATGCTAACATGCCATCGATACCTATGTTCACTTTATATGCATTTTTTTGTAAAAAATATATTTTTAGTGAAAAATAATGGGAGTTGCTATGGTGGTTTCCTCAAGCCCAATACTTTTTTATTTTTTAAATATGGTGTGATAAACCAGTCATCAACTTTCTAAACTGCTTCCATAGCATGATTGGACATGCACATTGAATCATGATTAGATAGGATGTGGAAGAATGATGAAATTAAGTCATCGACTATATTTACATATGATGTCATATATTGGCTCTACCACAACTCCATAAAATAAATATGCATGGTTTGAATGTCTAAAGTCAAGTTCCACCTGCACCCCATCATTTCAAACTCACGTCTAGGACATATTCGATCAAGTAGGTAATAAGCCATATAAAATATAGGCTACTTTCCTGTTTATAGACTCTAAGAATTTTTTACATTGGCTTGGATAGATGAAACAATGCTTTCTTCCCAATTAAAAATTATTGAGTCATGAGTTCATGTATACTTGAGTAGGAGTCAAATTTCCTTGAGTAATTATGAATATTTTTTTCCATGCATCCTACAACACATAATCATGACCATCTAATATGATTTCCTAAGTGACATTGATTTATATATCTTGTCCAGCTTAATTATGAACTTTCTTAGATATTACCACCAAATTCTTAGTATGTCCTTGGTTTTCAAATTAAACCCTTCATATAAAGCCACGGGGAATGCAATCTGATGTTTTGGTAACTTTCTATATTCAGTTACCTTGGGATATCTAAGTGCAATAATTTCATGGCAATGACTATCTCTAACACTCATTTCCTTGTAAAATTACACTTTACTACCCATTATATTGTCTCACCACAAGAAAATATTACTAGATGAGAAACCAATTTAGGAAACCACAATTTCCTAACATTTTGGTATACCCTATTTTCTTCCTCCCCATCTAAATATTGTTTTCTTGTGACCAAATGGTAAATTTTTTACCACTCCAAAGAAATTTACTTATCAATATAACACTTGGTATCAATGTATGTGGGCACTAATGAAATATATATGTTCTCATATTCTTCCTCCATAGGGTCTGTCCTAGGTCCTCTCATAGGAGAATCCATATCTTTGGATGATGATATAGTGAAGTATTCAAAATTGACCAAGGTTGGATAACCTTAAATCCTTATTTTAATGAATTTAAAAGGAATTGTAAAATGAGAAATAAATAACCATAAGTGCAACACACATGAAGAATAAACATATCAAGAAAAGAAAATATGGAAAAATGCACCGAGACTTGATAATGGAGTTCACCCACAATGTGTGTGCTATGTTTTCAGGCTCTAATCAACTATGTACCCACTTCATTAGCTTCTCTTAAATAAGGCTATTATTTGTGGATACAAGGATTCAACTCTCACATATGTGAAAATTTATATCCTAAAAAGAGATGTGTTTCTTTGACACTACAAAAGGAATGGACTCTCACAGCAAGTGGCATAATTTTTTCTCTATTTCTCCATGTTAAAGGGGCTAAAATATTACATGAAGTGGAAAAATACATCTTTGAATCTATTTCTCAAACCCAAGCATATGTATAAAGAAATATTCTCCCTTTTACAAATCCTAAAATGGGGAAATCAATGATAAATGATACTTATATTGGTTTTCATGCAAAATGCTCAATCAGATGCTAAAAAATCAAGAAACATAGCACAAACAGACCCATCTCAATATTCTGCTACGTTTGACTGAAAACATAAATATACTTTTAAAATTGCATCTCTCTCTTGAAATTCATGCCAAGAATTAATGAAGCATATGGGATTTAACCATGATCCAAAATATCCACTCCTCAAATCCAAATTCTATCTACATTAGTGATCTCATCTCCAAAAATCATTAAGAATGATTATAAACTTTATTTTTTTTTCACTATCAGCTCAGGACCCATCGGGGCTACATTTTTTTGAAACTTGTGACACATAGAAATATAACATTTGGAGAATATTCCCTAACTTGTAAATCATGCCTATGTTGGGCCACCTTCAGCTAGGTATCGGGAATGGGCCTCCTCAATCTGCCACTTGGTTGGCTCCCATTCTTCCCTCGTATGTGACCCCAGATAGGTGGTCCTCCTCATATGTGGCCCCCCCTCGATCAACTGAGCTCCAAGCATTTATATTTTCTAATTTTAGGTTGATATACCAATGCCCATGGTTGGCATGCCAGTTTCCATTGATATAATAATTTATGATGGTTTGGAAGGAGTCCTCGGGTCAAACCTCTGAGCCCCCATTTCAAGTTGTATGGTATATATGTGTTATGTGGTGGTTACAAGTGCGTTGGATTATGTATGATGTATGGTTTTTATATTTGGTCAATCCATTAGGTTTTGGGGTTTGAATTTGGACATAATTAGTTGATGGTTGCATGGGCCAGGAATCCTTTTGGTTACATGCCCAAAAAATGACCAATCGAGCACTACTATGTGGTGCCCCCAAATGGATCAACACGTTGTCTGCTTAGAGTGCCAACTAAGATGCCACTATATTGCTGAAATTTTCACATGCTTCCATGTGGATGGGTAGGATGGTTCCATGTGGGTTGTGTGGGTCCCACCTATACCTCATTTGTGTTTTGTGTGTGTTGATTTCTGAAATCTTAATCGCCCCTCACATAAGAATAACTAACATGTGTTTTCAAAGGAACAAATTTTACAAATAATATAGGGGTCTGATATTTTTTCTTTTCTTAATGAGTATTAAGGAGATAACCACGTTCTAGTCACGGAACCTGACAGGCGAAAAACTTCTTTCTAAATGAAGTGGGGAATGTTCTCTTTTAAGTGAATGCCATTTGGGTTGATTAAATTTGTTGCAATATTTCAACGAGTTATGGACATCACATTATATGGATTGATTAGGTATTTTTTACTGGTCTACCTAAATGACATAACTATATTCTCCAAACATAGGTCACATCACATATGCCACTTGAAGAAAATTTTCGAGTGATGTTGCAAGTACGAGATATCTCTCAATCCTAAGAAAATAATCTTTGCAGTGTCTGAGCGTAATATCTTAGGAAAAATTATCACAAAAAGTGGGATTAATGTAGACCCATACATGACGAAAGTAATAATCCATATTCCCTACATAGTGAACAAGAAGGCCATGTAGTCCTTCTTGTGGAAGATTAACTTCCCACATAAATTAATATTTGACTATGCTCATATTGTAAAACCAATATAGGAGATGGTAAATAAGGATGTTGTTTATGAATGCGAAAAAATGGAAAAGGATGTGCTTTCTTGTATCAAATAGGTGATTGCAGAAGCACCCATGCTATATAACCCATATTTCACCAAGGAATTTTTTTCTTTATACCTTTTCTTCTGACACATCAATTTCCACAGTATTTATGCCGAAAGATGATTTGAACAATGAGTGACCTATTTCTTTCATGAGCGCAAGTCTACAAGGACCTGAGCTAAACTACCCCACCATGGATAAACAAGCTTATGTAGTGTACAAAGCGGTGAATCAATTTTGGACCTATCTATTGAAGAATCAGTGTATCATCTTTGTTCTGCACCTAAAGTCATATCACTTCTTTTTCAACAAGAGTTGGGCGAAAGGAGGGTGAACTAGATGATTGGTTTGTAGGAATATGACTTAGAAATCAAGTTATTTTAGATGATCAAGGGAAATGGTATATTTAAAATAGCAACAGAAGCATTAATGCAAATGAAGAAGAAAACCCCTCAGGGTGGGAGCAATAAATTGAGATGTATGATATTGAATGAACCTCCACCACTATCAACATGAACTCTTGGTGTGCATATGTGCAACAATACCTTTAGCATAGCATCATTCCCTCTAATGTTACCACATGGCATAAGATGTAAACAAGGATATAAACCTTATCCTAATAGTTGGTGCATGGTTTAATTTTCAAAAAGCACCATAACGAAGTATTTCTCATGTGTTTAGATGCAAATTATTGAAAGAAGGTATTGCATGATTTCCATGATGGACCAGTTGGAGAGAATTTTGTGGGAAACATAATGGCACATAAAGTTATGCCGGTCTATTTATATTGGCCCACACTATTCAAATATGCTCATGATTATGTCCATAAATTCCATGTTTGTCATAGGTGTGCTGGAAGAAATAAGAAGTTAGTCGCCCCACTGTAGCCTATCACAGTGGAAGAACCATTTCAACAGTGGGGCTTGGATATTATTGATGAAATATTTCCACATTCATCATAGAAACATCACTATATTCTCATTGTTACATATTAGTTCATGCAACGGAAAAAAGCATTTCCACTTAAATAGGTGAACATTCAGAAGTCATCAAATGCCTACAACAAAACATCATTTCCAAGTTTTTCATACTTCACTTCTTTTTTAGAATGAAACATATTTCTCATTGCTAAAGCTTTATGATTTTGGATTGGAAAATGGAATCTTATTGAAGCATTCTAGTAACTACTACCCTTAGGAGAATGCTCTTATTAAATGCATAAATAAGAAATTGATCCACATAATTAAGAATACCATATTATTTTATCAGAGGAACTAGCATTCGGATTTCGTAAATTCTCAATGGGTGGACAAAGTCATGCTTAATCCTTCCTTGAACACCTCTCCCTACTTCCTCCTATACGAAAAAGACACCATCCTCTCGCCTGACATATACTTTCCTTCACTCCAACTCTCCTAACTGTTCCAAGGAAATCCATGTGTGTTAGTGAAACATAGGATAGTAACCCTTCATAAGCTCTAGGAAGAAAGATTGAAACCCAAAGAAAAATTCTTACTCTATGAAAACCACATGAAGAGGTGGTTTGAAAATAGTTCTGGAGGGAAGAAAAACTTTAGTGTGGGTGACCTAGCCTTGAAATGGGATAAATCCCATGACTGCAATGGAAAACCCACTATGTTTCAATATTCATGGATTGGACCATTCACTATACACGAGAAACATCGCAAACACACATATCATTTTCAATCACTTTACGGGAAAATTGAGTCTCACCCTGTCAATGGCCAAGATCTCAAACATTATTTTCAATGAAAATCAGGAGTTTTTCCCTACAATATGTATATATTTTTATTTTATTTTCTCATTTTCCATTCTTGTTAGGATATTTTTAGGAAAACCATGAACTCGTGTCTAGGAGAGAAACCTTGTGCCCATATTCGGTTCTTCTGTTTTGGTGTTTTGATGCTTATCCAATCAGTAAAAATGGAGAAGGGGAATATCTAAATGAGAAAAACTAAATCATATGAACCTATATACTTCTCTAAAGGAACAAGCTCTCCTTCTCTCAATAATTCATGATCTGTCTTCTGCCCAAAATGAATAAGTTCCAATGCACAATCCTCTTTTCAAAGAACTACTAAAAGCGAATGAAGAGAAAGGCTTACTGCACGGAGAGGTGAAGTAAGGAACTCCGTCAGGGTACTGTTCAAGCTCACTGGAAGTAGAGAAATGTTTATGTTCCTAAAGTGACTCTCTCGGGGTAGTGTCTACACCTGTTGGTAGTGGAGCAACACCAGATATGAAAGCTTACATTCTAAAAATATTAAGCTCATGAGCTTGATTACCTTCCCTGTTTGAAACTTTGTGATAAATATGGATCTTTTTTGACTTAAATGGAAGTGGCATGATGGGGAATTAGGCTATTCATGGGATAGGTTGGGAAACCAAAGTGATCTACACAATGAATCAATAATTCTTGAAGAAACAAGGCCCTGCACAAATAAAGTTAACCAAAATAGAGAAGCTATAATCCTACGTGTGTGATTCCATGTGTTGTAGCCACTACAACCCCCTCCCAGATTTTAGCATATACCAAATTTAATAGACTTCCTTGGTCTTCTTCATGGTTGTCACAAAATTTTAAGTTCATTTCATTTATTTTCTTAAAGTTTTGTGATCCCTTTCGCAAGATAGGCAAGGTGTCATCTTTTTGGAAGTTGACTGTCGTATTGAATGTATGATATTTTTTCTAGTGGTTTCAATAGTTCATATTTATGTAAATGAGTTGTTATAGCCTTTTAAGTATGCTTTGGACTTATTTCCAATATTTTGAACATCGTCGCAGAAGTGTCATCACGGTCATCCTAAGGTGTATCTCTAGTGTCGCACTTGTCGTAAATATGTCACACAAAGGATAAATATTTGTTTTTATGGGTTGGATAATCTATGTTTTTTGAGTCATAAAGAATGATAAGTGTATAATCATACTCAAATTCCATCAATGTTAATATCAATCTCACTGGCCCCACACTTAGTCATTTTTTGGAAAACTTCTTGATAGAAAAACATAGCTTCACCACGGCTTCCATGAGTTGTGCACTACACCATATTAGTCCTCTTGCTATGCCCTTGCTGGTTGGAATTGCATAGTATAGGGCTCGAAATATGGCTCCATTTCATAGTTTTTGTGACCAAGACCTGGCCTTGACCTTTGGAATTATGTAGTGATGGCCTCCAACTCTGCTTTAACTGTGTTGTGTGTATGTTATATTCTTTCCACAAATAGTCACACACGTGGGGGGGGGGGGGTGGAGTGGTCACAGGGGGGGAGGAAAACCCCCCTTTCCAGGGGTTTGCAAGGGGTGGGTAGCCCCAAAACGGGGTCTGGGGTACTGCCCTGGGAAATATTTTTTAAACCCTATTTTAGGTTCATAGACCCACCTATGGTTTTGTGCATGGGTTTGTAGATGGTTTTGGGCATGATGGTTTTCTTCCCTTTTTATTTTGTATGTCCGGTCAAGGGAAATATGGTTATGTTATACTCTAGGGTTAATGGATTAAGGTTTATGAATGCTTCGACATGTATATGTGTGTGTGTGTGTGTGTGTGTGTGTGTGTGTGTGTGTTGCAACATTAAAAGAAATATAATGAAAAATCATGCTGGTAGTCCCAATTTGGGATCCAAGGGAAAAATATCTATGTATATGTGTTTTATGTTTTATGGTCTCTCTATTGTTTACTTTATGTTTTTAAGAATTCTTTTGCAGATAATTTTTGTACAGTGCTAAAACCTACATTTGGTATCAGAGTTGTTTCAGCTTCAAGGGGACGCCTTTGTTGCTGAGGGGTTTTTTTCTTAGGCCTATGGTAGACCCCATTTAATGGGAGATCTGGGGGATCAATTCTTGTGGTGAAAGAATATGGTGAGCAGCAGAAATATAGAGATCGAGAAATTTAATGGTCATATTTTTGAGTTGTGGAAGTTCAACATGGAGGATCTGCTAGCAGATAAATATTATTGGATCGCGGTGGATCCAGGTAATAAACCAATGAAAATGTTAGATGAATACTGGGCAAGGCTGGATTGGAAGACAAAGAGCACAATACAGTTATGTATCTCAGATTCGATATTGGTTAATGTATCTGGGGAAGCTATGAAGAATACTTTGTGGATGAAGTTAGGGACTTTGTACCAATCTAAGTCTTTGGTGAATAAATTGTTCCTGTGGAAAAAATTGTATATCCAAAGGCTGAAGGATGGAGACTCAATGAAAAAGCATATGAACGCCTTCAATATTGTGGTAATTTAGTTGTCATTTGTTGATATTAAAATCTTAGATGAAGATAAGTGCATCATTTTTTTGTTTTCTCTACTAGATTTGTAGGCAGTCTGGTTATTGAAATAGGTAGTAATACGACTACCTTGGATTTTAATGAAATTTTCTCAGCCTTGCTGTTAGAGGAAATGAGACAGAGAAATATGGAGGGACATAAGGGAGATACCTTATATATATAAGGAATGTCCTAGAATAGAAACAAAATATTTTATTGAGTGGGAGATGTAAATCTAGAGGGAAAAATAAATATCCAGGAAAGCCTGTAAAAGTATGGCACTGGAAATGAGGAAAGGAAGGGCACTTCAAAAAGGACTGCATATCTAAAGGTCCTAAGAAAGGAAAGGGATCTGATGATGCTCCTTCTGTAGAGGAAAAAACCACCACATATGAAGGTCTGGATGTGTATTTGTATTCTTCTTCAAATACATAGGTAGATCATGAGGCATGGTTGATTGACTCAAGTGCATATGTTCTCTTCACTCCCCATAGGGAGTGGTTCTATGAGTATGAAAACTATGATGGTGGTGATGTCTTCTTATAGGATGAATGGAAGGCCATAATCGTCGAACGTGGAAAATTTAAGCTGAAGCTGCGAGGTGGAAGGATTAGAACACTTCCTAGTGTTATGCATATTCATGCATTGGACATAAATATGATTTCTATAAGCAATATGGATGATGCAGGTGTAAAGACAATGTTCGAGAAAGATACCTGCAATATGGTTCGGGGAGCACTGGTATTAATGAGGGCAGTTCATATTGGAACTTTGTATAAGTTTTAGGGTAGCATTTTTATTGATGGGTGCAACACTTCTGTGGTTCCTAAAAGTGAAGCAGAAAGCCTAGCATTCTCTAGATAAAAGAGGCATCAAATTCTTGGACATATTGGAGAGAATGGAATTCATATACTACATGGTAATCGTATGGTAGAAGGTATGTCTAATTTCTCTCTGGATTTTGATTTCTGTGAACATTGTGTATATGGGAAGAAGAATCGAACGAGTTTTCTTTAAGGTGCTAAGAGGGAGAACAAGATATTATACCTTGTGCCTAGTGATGTGTTTGGACCTATGTCACTTCCATTGCTGCGTAAGTCTATGTAATATGTTTCATTCATAAATGAATTATCAAGGAGTACATAGATATATTTCTTGAGGAAGAAATCTAAAGTCTTTGATAGATTTAAAGAATTTAAGGTTCTTGTGGAAAACCAGATAGAGAAGAAGATAAATGTGCTGAGGACAGATAATGGTGGAGAGTTATGCAAGAAGGAATTTGAAGAGTTCTGTAAGAAGTGTGGTATAGCATGGTATAAAACTACTCCATACACACCTTAGCAAAATAGAGTTGTAGAAAGATTGTGTTAGCACTATAAATGTTAATAGTCTAACCACCATTGTATCATTGTTTTCGAATTTTTCTTGTTCCCTACCCTATGTCAAAGTTCTAGTCACCTTTAATAAAGCCAAAAAAGAGTCTCAAAATAAAAATACTTTTAAGTTTTATAGGTGGTATTAGTGTCTCAAGTTTATGAAAAATAAGTTAAAACCACTGTTTTAAATTAGGTTAGTCTCGAATGCTATTGGTCATTTTTGTAATAAAATTATATATACTCTTTTCAGGATAATAGCTACCTTTTTTTAAGTTTCATTGGTAACACAGTGATATAATGAAGGGCAATTATTTCTCCAAATTTAATGTCACATTACTAACACAGTGAAAAGGGCTTCTATTTCTCTGAAATTTTGTTACATTGCAACATAGAGAAAAAGTCAGCTACTTCTCTGAAACTGCATAAGCAGATGCAAGGAGATGAAATTAATTTAAAAGAGGCATTTATCAGGTGAAAAGATACTGCTCTTTGAATGTTGAATTTCTGGTGAAACAAGAGGTATTACGTTGATAAAATGTTTCTATTGGAGGATTTATTAAAAGGAGTCAGCAACCCAAGTAAGGAAGATATTTTTTACAGAAAATCTGGTTTTACAAGAAAACCTAGAAAGTAGCTATTACCTGGAAAATTCATGCAAGGAGCATTTTTCAGAGAAAAGATCATTCTCCTTTGAAATTAATTAAAGATATTCTATGTTATGAGATATTATTCTTTTTAAAAAGGGTAATTATTTCTAAATTAGAATTAATATTATAAAGGAGTGATGATATTGTTGGTGGAGCTGACCTATAGATATTCATTAAGCTAAAGTGGAGATTATGGTACAAAGTATCAATTATTAAATGATGCAGTGGAGTGTTATGAGATATGGGGTGACTTGGTGCCCCTATTTGAATCATTTCAAATCGTGCCATTACACCATATCATGATTAAGGGCTTATATTCATAGGTTTAGACTCACTAGTCTTATGACCAAGGTTTTCTATGGAAGTTACAGCTAACTGAGTCACATCCTCCCGCAACCAATTCATCATTCTCAAGCAATAAATGAGGGTTGCATTTACTATTATATATCTATTTTGAATATATGTGCATATAGTAGAATCTTAAGCATTGAGAAGGATGAGTAAAGCCAACAAATACTAGGTTTGTCGATGGCAGAGCAAAGCCACAATTTTAAACAGCATGCTAGTATAGGCTTTTACATAAATTCATATGAGAAAATGAAGTCGTTGCATAGGCATTTGATGAAATTTCTGACGCAGATAAAATCAAGATTGGAAGAAAAATTAAAATCATCGAGACCATTATAGCAGGGCTACTTAGCTACTAGAGAATGTTGGTTCAAAAAGAAAATACTGCAAGCAGATAAACATGCAGGAAAAGGAAAAAATAAAAGGCTTACTAAGGCAGAGTCTCTCAAAATATTTGCTTCTATATTTTATTTTATTTAATTATTTTGAGCAAGTCAAAGAAGGAGAGGCACACACATTTTGGTTTAATAAAAAAACGCAGCAATCTACATGATTTTTTACAATAGCTGCCTTTTGTACAAAATCTAGTTTTATCAGCAAACCCAAAAGGCAGTTATTATTTCTTTAGTTTTTGGATAAAATGGCCATAGGCAGCGTGGCTTTGAAATACAAAGGAGGTCATTGATGAATAATATGCCAAATTATACCATTCTTTGGCAAAGGCTTTTAGTGAGGAAAAAGGGAAATATAGTTGTTGTAGGTTGCAATGAAGATGTAACATGTAGTTCGAATGCAGTTTCGAGCCCTTCTATGGGAAAAACAACGGATAAAGTGGAAGTAATATCCAAATATGTGTACTAGAATGAAAAGAAGAAGAGAAGCTACAGCAGAAAAGACCTTGAGGTTTTTTATGTGTCCTTTAATCTCATGTTTTTGTTTTAACTATTGAAGACAATGCTGCTAGAAATATTTTATTATCATGCTTAGTTTTGTTGTAGAGATTGAGCCTCACAATTTACTGTGTTGGGAAATTTTTAGTCATTTCTAGGAAAATAGCTACGTTTTTAATAGATAGATATTTTTCTTAGAAATTTGAATGCAGCAGAGAAAGAACTATATTTTCAACAAGTAGCTATTTTCCCCGAATTTATAAAAGGTGGAATTAGAGCTTGATCAACAAATGTCTGAGCATTTTGAAGACAATACTTCGGCCAAATAGATGAATTTTGTGTTCCAAGTGGTCAGTTTTCTTCTGATTTCAATCGACATAGGTGGAAAAGGATTGATTAAGTGGAAGTCATTTTCACATTCATTGCAACAGATGTAGGGGTTGGTTAGGTGGAAGATTTGACCCAGATTCCAATGAAGAACATAAGTTGCAGTTCATCGAATACTTTCCATATTTTAAGGGAATAATTGGTGCACATGGCAGTCAGTTCCATATTTTCTGCAACAGTTGGATATCACGGATTTTAAGGAGGTAGATCAACAAAGGTGGTAGTCAAAACATAGATAGCTTCAAACTAAAAAGGATTATATGCCTTTTCTTAAGCAACAATTCCAATGAATTTGCAAGTTCCTTTATTGGAATGCCTATTTTGAGTTTGTTTTATTAATCAATATTCCTAAAACTTTGTAACAATATGTTTTGTAGGGTTCTATTTTAGAGTCCAATTTGCATGTAAAAAAAGGGAGAGGGTTGATGGCACAGTGGCTGAGTGCCATGTTGTTGATTCTCATGTCATTCCTGAATAGTGTATTGTTGAACACATAATATATTCCAGTTACACTCTTGAGGATTCACAAGTAATATGGTGTGTGTATTTTCTTGATGTGTTTCCATATCTCAAATCTTCATTTCCGGACTGTGATATATATATATATATATATATATATATATATAGTCTCATGTTTTTGTTAGCCTTAAGATATAGTAGTACATGATTATCGATTTTGATCAGTATTATTCTACAAGACTTCTTGATAAGATGTATATGGTAAGTTTGTTCATAAGAATTCCCTTTGATAATATTTTAGATGTATGTTGAGATCCTTGTAAGTCTTGTGAAATATTTCTTTCATTAATGCATTTCAGGTCTGGAATCCTTTGTTATCCTTTCATCTACACAATGCATTTCTATCCTATAGACCCACTGTCTTTCTTCTATTCTTGTGAATATTTGACTACAAAATCAACCTTTCTACCACATCAAATATCAGTGCCCTTATATGTGTTAGAATATTTTATATGTTTCAAGTTCCATTCAGAGTACTTGAGATCCAACCACTTTCCCAAAAATAAAATCCAAACTATAAGAATATCCCTCGAGCTTAAGTTGTGTCTGATCAGGTGCTTGACGCAATCCAAGTGCTGATTCCAACGTAACATCTTTTGGTGCATTTGTCGGGAGACGAAGGCCTTGAAATGAAGTATTCTCCCGAGTCTCTTGTTTTAATTGCTGAAGATAAATTCTTGATAGTGAACAAGAATTGGGGACTTGAAGGAGACTACAGTTTTTTCACTTGGAAACTCCATTATTCCAGATCCAGTGGCAACTTCACAGGGATGGAGAGATCAAATTTATAGTGAAATGTTTGGAGCAACAGCTACACCTTTCAAAATTATGAAAGGAAAATCATTGCAAAAGTAACATTTCATGTTTTTTCGCATTCAGTAATTGATGATTTGGAGTTATCTTATAGTGCAGACATTCAATGCTTTGAGTATCCCACGTTGTGATTATTTTCATCATAAGTTGCACTTTGTCATGATATGGATTCTTTCAGTTCTTCCTTTAAGATTCAAAATCCATATGAGGTTTTTTCAGTTTTTTAAATGGTTTTATGAAAAGTTCCATATTTTATGAACATTGACATTCAAATTATATTAGAAGTAGGAGATTGAATAAGCTCGTTGTTTTGAGCATTTTTTCAGAATGTTAGATTTCAGTTTTCAGTTTGAATCCAGCTTCAGTTTGGAGAAATAAGTTGCAGAATTGAAATAATTCTTTTGACTCCATTACCCTATGTCTAGGCATGCTGGTATTTTTGAGTTAATAAGAAGAATTGATGGTTAGATAAATAATGGTTGGGCAAGGCACTAGAACTATGGTCCTTAAAGCCTCACAGGGAAGACTTCATCCCCAATAGGAGCCATTGTTAGTAGGATAAATGTTAATAGTCTAACTGCCATTGTATCATTGTTTTCGAATTTTTCTTGTTCCTTAGCCCATGTAAAAGTTCTATTCACCTTCAATACAAGCCAAAAAAGAGTCTAAAAACCAAAATAATTTTAACTTTTATAGGTGGTATTAGAGTATCAAGTTTATAAAAAAATAAAGTTAAAACCATTGTTTTAACTTAGGTTAGTGTTGAAGGCTATTAGTCATTTTTGTAATAAAATTATAGTTGTTATTTCTGAGATAATAGCTACCTTTTTTTAAGTTTAATTGGTAACACAATGATATAATAAAGGCCAACTATTTCTCTGAAATTTGGTTGCATTGCAACACAGTGAAAAAGGAAGCTATTTCTTTGAAACTCCATAACGAGCTGCAAGGAGCTAAAATTAATTGAAAAGAGGCATTTATTAGATGAAAAGATACTGCTCTTTGAATTTTGAAGGTCTACTCGAACAAGAGGTATTACCTTGATGAAAGGTGTCTATTGGAGGATTTATTAAAATGATTCAACAACCCAAGTAAGGCATATATTTTTACAGAAAATTAGGTTTTACAAGCAAACCTAGTAAGTAGATATTACCTAGAAAATTCATGCAAGGAGCATTTTTTAGAGAAAATATCATTCTCCTTTGAAATTAATTAAAGATCTTCTATGTTATGAGATATCTTGTTTTTAAAAAGGGTAATTATTTCTAAATTAGAAGTAATATTGTAAAGGAGTGATTATATTGTTGGTGGAGATAACCTATAGTTATTCATTAAGCTGAAGCGGAGATTATGGTATCAAGTATCAATTATTAAATGATGCAGTGGAGTGTTATGAGTTATGGGGTGACTTGGCACCTATATTTGAATCATTTCAAATCATTCCATTACACCATATCATGATTAAGGGCACAAATTTAGAGGTTTATACTCACTAGTCTTATGACCGAGGTTTTTTGTGGAGGTTACAGCTAACGGAGTCACGTCCTCCAACAACTATTTTATCCTTCTCAAGCAAGAAATTAGGGCTACATGTAAGTTTTTGTATCTAGTTTTAACAACTGTGCATACAGGAGAAGCTTGGTGCTGAGCATGATGGGTAAAACAAAAAAATACTAGGTTTGTCAATGCCAGAGAAAAGCCACAGTTTCAAATAACATGTTGGTACAGGTTTTTACAACAATTCACAGGAGAAAATGCAGTTTTTGCACAAGCCTTTGCTGAAACTTTTGACTGGGTGAAAGTCAAGATTGGAAGAAAATTTTTCAAAATCACTGAGAGAATTATAGTAGGGCTACCTAGCTACTGGGGAATGTTGGTTCAAAAAGAAAATTTTGCAAGCAGACAAAACATGCAGGAAAAATAAAAACTGGAAGGCTCACTAAGGTAGAGTAACTCAAAATATTTTCTTCTATACTTTATTTTATTTAATCATTTGAGGAAATTCAAAGAAGGAGAGGCACCAAAATTTTGGTTTAATCAACAAACACAACTATCTACATGATTTCTGACAATATATCCCTTTTGCAGAAAATATGGTTTTATCAGCAAACTGAGAGGGAAACTATTATTTCCTGAGTTTTTTGTATAAAAGAAGCATACATAGTCTAGCTTTGAAATCCAAAGGAGGTCACAGATGAAGAATATGCCAAATTCAACCATTCTTTGGCAAAGGATTTTAGTGAGGAAAAAGGGAAATATAGTTGATGTAGGTTGCATTGAAGATGTAACATGCAGTTCAAATGAAGTTCCTAGCCCTTCTATGGGAAAACTAGCGGATGAAGTGGAGGTACTATCCAAAGATGGGTAACGGACTGCAAAGACGAAGAGAAGCTACAACAGGAAAGACCTAAAGGTTTTTTATGTGTCCTTTAATCTCATGTTTTGGTTTTAAATTTTGAAGACAATTTTGCTAGCAATATTTTATTATCAAGCTTAGTTTTTTTGTAGAGATTCATCCTCACAGTTTACTGTGTTAGGCGATTTTTAGTCATTTCCAAGAAAATAGCTACCTTTTTAAGAGATAGCTAGTTTTCCAAGAAATTTGAATGCACCAAAGAAAGAAATATCTTTTCAATAGGTGGCTATTTTTCTAGAATTTATAAAAGGCAGAATTAGAGCTGGAGCAAAAAATGTCCGAGCATTTTGAAGATAAGACTTCAGCCAAATAGATGAAGTTTGTGTTCCAAGTGGTCGATTTTCTTTTGATTTCAATCGACATAGGTGGCAAAGAATTGATTAAGTGGTAGTCATTTTCACATTTATTGTAGCATATTTAGGGGTTGGTTACATGGAATATTTCACCCAAATTCCAAGGAAGAGGATAAGTAGTAGTTCATCGAATACTTTTGAGATTTTAAGGGAATAATTTGCACAGGTGGCAGTCAGTTCCACATTTTCTGCAGTAGTTGGATATAACGTATTTTAAGGATGTAGATCAGCATAGGTGGCAGTCAAAACAGAGTTAGTTTCAAACTAAAAAGGATTTGATACCTTTTATTAAGCAACAATTTCAATGATTCTGCAAGTTCATTTATTGGAATGTCTACTTTTAGTTTTTTTTATTAATAAACATTCCTAAAACTTTGTAACAATATGATTTGCAAGGCTCTATTTAAGAGTCTAGTTTGTATGTAAAAAAAGGTGAGGGTTGATGGCACACTGGCCAAGTGCCCTGTTGCTGATTCTCATGTCATTTCTAAATAGTGTATCGTTGAACACATAATATATTCCAGTTACAGTCTTAAGGATTCACAAATAATAATGGTGTGTGTATTTTCCTCATGTGTTTCCATATGTCAGATCTTCATTTCTGGGCTATGATATATATATTGTCTCATGTTTTTGTTAGCCTTATGATATAGAAGTGCATGATTATCAAATTTTATCAGTCTTGTTCTACAAGATTTCTTGATAAGATGTGTATGGTAAGTCTGTTCATAAGAATCCCCTTTGGTAGAAACCTTTTATATGTATGATGAGATTCTTGTAAGTCATTTTAAAGCTTTCTTTTATTAATGCATTTCAAGTCTGGAATCCTTTGTTATCCTTTCATCTACGGAGTGGACTTATATCCTATAGACCCAGTGTCTTTCTTGTATTATTATGAATAGTTGACTACAAACTCAACCTTGCTAAGACATCATATATCAGTGCCCTTATACGTGTTAGAATATTTTACCTATTTCAAGTTCCATTCATAGTGCTTGAGATCCAACCACATTCCAAAAAATCAAATCCAAACTATAAGAATATCCCTCAAGCTTAAGATGTGTCTAGTCTGGCGCTTGATACAGTCCAAGTGCTGATTCCAGCACTAGAAGAATGAAAATAACAGTAATTGAAAATGCAAGAAGCATGATAAGTGGTACCAGGTTAGGACATGATTTCTTGGAAGAGGCAGTGGAGACTACATGTTTCCTAGTTAACAAATCACCTTCATCAACGTTGGAGGATAAGACTCCATGTGAGGTATGGACTTGTAAGAAACCCTCTCTTTCACATATGAGGGTATTTGGATGTGATGCATATGTACATGTTCCAAATGAGTAAAGGACCAAGTTGTATAATAAATCTGAAAGGTGCATCTTTATTGGGTATGAGGATGGTTTAAAAGATTATAAGCTTTGGAACCCAAAAGCAAGGAAGGTTTTGTACAACCAGGATGTGGTGCTTAGAGAGGTGAAATATGTTGTTAAACATGAAGTCCTACAAAGGAACTTGGGAAGATAGAGTTTGAGGTAAAGGAGGATGAATCAGAATCTACAACAGAACCAGATTCAGAAGAGGAAGATCCACAAGCTCCAGCTATGAGAATATCGGTTGAGGAAAGAAGGAAGCCAAAAAGGTATAATCCATCTTCTTTATGCTCAAATTTTTCCTTAACTATCACTGATGATGATCCTAGAACTGTCAGGGAGGCAGTGGATTCAGAGGATGGAAAAATATGGAAGGAGGCCATGGTTGATGATAATACATCCTTGCACAAAAATGAGGCATGGGATCTGGTGGATTTGCTAGATGGAAGGAATACCATTGAGAGAAAATGGTTGTTTAAGAATAAGATGAATTTAGAAGGAAAGGTGGAGAAATACAAAGCTCGGTTGGTAGAAAAAGGTTATTCCAGCTGCCGAGAATTGATTTTGGTGATGTTTTTCCTCCTTTTTGCAAGGTTACTTCTATGTGAAGATAACATTTATTCACAGGGATTTGGAAGAGGATATCTACATGAAGCAAAATGAAGGATTTGCGGTGAAGGGTAAGAAAGAACTGGTATGCAAGTTAAAAAAGTCTCTGTATGGGTTAAAACAATCACAATGGATGTGGTATCAAAAATTTGATACCTATATATGGGGACTTGGCTTCACCAGAAGCAAGAGGATCACTACGTGTATTTTAAATTAATTGGTGACTGTGTTATTTATCTGGTCTTGTATGTGGATGATATGTTGTCGGTTGGAAATGTCAAAGAAATTATCTAGGCTTTGAAGACCCAATGGTTCTCCAAATTCGACATGAAGGATCTTGGTGTTGTTGTAATATTCCTAAATTAGCTGCAACTAATAGGAATATTAATTTTTCCTTGTTTATTTTTCATTTCACTAAGTGATGAATAAATTGTAAAGGAGGACATGTAAAACTCCTGAAAACCAAGAATAAATCAATGCCTATGTGAACAGAGACATATTTGGGCTATGTAAATAAACTCCTGCAGGTATGAATGGGTCCAAATCACAAGAATGGGTCATCTTTGACCAACTCAACAACACATTCTAGATGCATTGAACCTCTTTAAGGGACATCGTAGTTCTAGAAGGAGACTCTAAATGAGAAAGGGGCTAAACCAATGAAGTGGCTTAGGGTTTGGTAAGACTCCTATATTATAAAAGGAAGAGGAGGGCAGCAAGAAAGGGTTGTTGAAGATTATCATTTCTGAAGGTATTGTCTGCTCAGACATCCCTTGTTGGGTCTTGCTGTTCAAGAATCCCACCTCCTTCTTTGAGCAGCTCTTGGAGGAGAATTGTTCTCACTTGTCTGCTATCAGGCTTGGGCCAAGCTTCACCTTACACCTACATATCTGCTCCTATTAAGGGTTGAGTTTTCCTTGTGAGTTGCAACAAGTGGAGAAACTAGATCTGCTCAGATCTAGATGATAGCAATGGCTCTTTTTAGTGAGTGTGGCTTTTAACCTCCTAGAAGAATTCATTAGCTGATTGAGCTTTGGATCCATACCTTGGCACCATTACAAAGCATTATCAGAGCCTATAGTGCAATCTCTCTCCCTGGACTATGTTATTTGCAAAGGAGGAGTTGCAAGGTGTTTTGTCTGCATTTTGGAGGAGAGATCTATAGTTTTAGGAATGTTCCTGTCATTGTGGTGATCCATGGATTGGCCATCCAATCCATGTTTGTTTCAGATATTATATATTGTACCATTGTATTATTCATAAAATTCTGAATCATTCTACAGATCTGCAATCTTAGATCTCAGATCTACTCTCTGTGCTTCATGTATTGCACAAAACCCCAAGGGGAATGTATAGATCAACATTTCTTATACACAGATCTGTATTAGATATAAATTTTTATGTATAGATCTACTCTATATCTGAATATTAACATACTGCTGCTTCAGCCCCTAAAAATGACACTATCATGGTTATGCAATCTTTTCTCCTGGTTGTAGCACCTCATTTTTGAGGGTTTTTCCTGTATTGTCTCATTCTTTCTCTTGCACAATGTATGGGCTGTAATGTACATCTTATTTTCTGTTATAAATATGATTTATGAACCTCTATATCAGCCTCCTAATGTGCTTCAGTGGATCTGCATTATTTCTGAAGCAGTCCTTTGCATATAGCTACAGCCCCTCTCTTTGGGTGATTTTCAGCTAGACTAGTTTGTGGGAGATCTGTTTAACCTGCCTAGTCTGATTTGTTTTTTCTCTCCTTTTGGATTTAGATCTTAGATGAGGTGATATAAGGGATCCAGGATCTGCAAACTCATTTCTATGCACAATATTCTCAGAAGTGCATTATTTCAGCAGGCTTGCTGAGTTGCTCCAATTTTGGAATATTACACTGGCATTGAAGCAAGATCTTTGGCTCACCTTGTGGGCTTCAAGCCAAAGTGCTATAAAGAAAGGATAAAGGTCAGAATTATGAATAAGATCAGTTTTCTCTCATCCCTTTTTAGATCCAGTAAGAACCTCTCCAAGTAGGTTGAATAAGAAGAAGAGAGAAAGAGCAGTGAAATTCCACGAAGTTTCAAGAGCAGGAAGATCTTCCGATCAGATCTACAAGATCTATACATGAGGAAAATTTTGAATCCTCATCTTATGGATATGTGCACTCAGCCATATCACCAAAGCTTCAGCATTCTGTCTGTGATTTCCTCATGAAGAGGAAGAAAGGAGGTGTACCCGAGAAGGAGACTCTTAGAGAGTATTTGCAGGAGTATGAAGATCAAACCAAGGAGTTCAGAGACAGCTTGAACTTCCAAGGGTTCTGCAAGATCAAGGAGAAAAAAGTCACAAAGAAGGAGCAGCATGGTATGGGTAGATTCTATCTATCTACTTTTGATGGATCACCTAAATGTCCAGTTAGGGTTTAGGTGGAGGAGCTAGACAACTTTGTGCAACAACACCAAGTTTCGGAGATTGAAGCCATCAAAGTAGCAGCGTTGAATTTTGGAGGTAAAGCATATTCTTGGTGGTTGTTTGATTCTTTTTCCTTAAGGAATGAAAATACACCTACTTATGCAAGGTTTATTGAAATATTAATGGAAAGGTTTGATGAAGCTCCATGTGTAACATCTTCTGTTGACGCTATCAAACCATATCACGCAAATATTTTGCATGATTTGGAAGGGTTTATGAATCCAAATCCATTTCTAAAGACCATGGGAGAAGGTGTAAGTTTTTATGATGCCCTGCCCAGGGCAAGATCTCCTTTGGATGAAGGATTCTCTTCTCAAAGGGAAAGAATGGAGATTCCTCCTTTACTAGATGACCAAGATATAAGGTCTCTTGTTGATGATGAGGCAATTTTAGTTATTGAAGAGGAGAAAGGGAAGGTAGGAGATAACACAGTCATGAAAATGGCACCTCAAGCACCTCATGAAGAGAAGAATGAAGCACTTGCTCCAAGGAGAGAAACTCTTGCACACTTGCAAGAAGTTCCACAAGGTCTTACACATAGAGCTCTTGGAATAAAACATGAGTGGCATGTACCATCATTTTCAAATGATGAGACCTTGAAGATAGGAGGAAAACAGGGGGAAGGGCATCACAAGTGTTGGGAAGTGGAAAGGTATGAAATTACTATGTATCTTCTCATTATTTTACTATTGATATACTCATTTTTACCTTGGGAAGGTAATTTATTATAAGAATTATGATAGAATTGGAAAGGTTTATGTTTATTGTAAAAAGATGACTAAAGTTTGATTTTTGTTGATAAAACAGGAATTAGACGAAGTGAACAGCTATACCAAAGGCAAGACTGAGATCTATGTAACTGCTACTCCATCAGCGTTGAACCACATCCAGACAAAGGCAAGGAGATTTGAACGAATTGCAAAGAAAAGGCAGGGGACAGCTTGGCCTCGGTAAAAGTAAACAAGATGATAACTAAATGAAGGGGGGAGAATCCCTCAGGATCCTGAGGGATCACTGTTCAAACTCATATTATTCCTCGTCTTGTCCGTAAAGATTTGATATATAAAGCAATGTCCTTTAGTGATGACAAGAGTTAGTCGGTTGGTCGAAAATCCTTATACTCAAACATTTCCTTTGTAATGTTTTATTGACTCTTGGCTTTGAGAGAAAAGTCTCTGTAATAATTTATGTTTGATTAATATTAAACACGCATTTCATTTCATCTCTTAAATTCTGAAGTAGCCCAGCAGTATTTCACTGGCGCTAAGGGCTCCGCTCTGGTGGAATTACTTCGTTGTTTGTATTCTTAATCTTTGCTTACTGTTGTGTGAAGTTGTGTTTAACGTTTCTTTCAATAATGGAGTTGATTGACCGCTATGAGATTAAATATAGATTCATTAACGAATTGCATTGCTATTTTATCCTTTGCAAGAAGTACATTTTTTGTTCAGATATCTTTCTATTGTTATAAAAGCTTTACTGTTCTATATCTGATTCTAGTTGTTGTTCTATCAGTTTATGATTTGTTATAATTAACTGTTGTGTAGTACTAGTTGTTGACAGGATTGGAGTGTGGAGATTAGTTGCTTGATTTCGTTAGAATTATAATTGTTGTTCAATTCATGTTGCTGTTCCATTTCTGTTTATTGTTTATTTTCGATTCATAGCTTTAGATTAGCAAATAGATGAGTTACGATTGTTATGAATAGGAATTACAAGATGTTGTTCCTTTCCAGATTTTTTTCCTTTCAATTATTTTCATCAACAAGAAGATTGAGTTTTCTTTCATTTATATTTCTTTAAGAACAGGACCACCAACTATAGAGGACACTGGTTACTACTTCTAAGTTCCCAGATTGGTTATCTTACCTTAGTGTGATTTCAGTTGCATCGATTTCTAAGGGAAGGAGTTACTACTACTGTATCCCTGATCGATGGTTTGCAGATTGATGTAGTTAATATTTTAGAGAATTTCCATTTATATCACTGTAATTAGATCTCTTTACAAGCACTTGTTTACTCTTATATTTAATATTCTGTACTACATCTTCATAGCATTACTCTTAGTTAATTGCAATCTCAGATAGATTACACTCTTGAAATAAAAATTCTCTCCCGGATTGATGATTAATGTAGGCTAATTAGGTGTTCAAAATATACCTTTTTATGACCCAACATTTTTGCGCCGTTGCCGGGGAGAGTGTATGCCATTTCAAAGGAGTGATGCATAGCTGATCTTCTTCTGCTTTCGAAGAATTGGGTATTAAAGACGGAAGGTAAGAACCTACGCGCTGGGTAAGAAACACACTTGATCGCAGCCCGCTTCACAGTAGAAGTAGGTAAGCTTCTTCCTTTAGGTAGGAATGAAGGTTTATTTTCTTGAATGAATAGACCAACTAAAAAAAACAAAATTCCTCCTAAAATTGAAAAACCTAAGGGACCATTGACCCTTGGGTGGACAACTTTTATTGAAGAAATCCTTAAAAGAACTGAATCTTAGCCATCAGTAGGATTTAGAAAAGTTATCTCTAGACAGCCTACTAGTTCCCTTTAGGCTATAGAATCACCATCTGAAGCCTTTGCTGAGATACACAGTCAAACAGAGGGAATTGAGCAAGATTCCAAAGAAATTCAGAATCCTTGCATAAGTTCCCCTCAAGAAGGGAACTCTAGAAATCTCTGAGAAGGAGAAGGGGAAACAGGAGAAACTGGAGACCCAAAATCTCCTATTGAAACAACCCAAAAAATAAGTAGTCCAGATAAGGGAAGTGTTGTTAAAATTATTCAAAACCAAGGTCCTAAATCATCTCAAATAGAAGGTCAACAAGGAATACTCATTATTTCAAACAAGGGGAATGCTGTCAAAACCATTCCTGTCTCTGCTAGTCAGCCTAGAAATTCCATGGAGATCCCAGAAGGATATTGGCAAATTTTTGACCAAATGACCCAAAACCAAAATTAGAACTAGTAGACACCCCAACAAACCTCTACGCTGCAATATCCTATAGTAGATACTGCAGTCAATGCGCCTATGAAGGCCATTTCCCTTCAACATATTCCCACATTTCATGGCTTAACATCAGAAGATCTAGATGCATTTTTTTTTGAATTTGATGTGCTATGTAAGGGATATGATTATACCACCGATCCCAAAAAATTAAAATGATTCCCTTCAACATTAAAAGGGGCAGCCTTACGATGGTTTATGGGATTAGGTGGGGGTGTCATAAGTGATTGGAGTCAAATGAAAGCTACATTTTTAAAGAAGTATCAATATTATTTCAGGTCTCGGGAATTAAAAGATGAAATATTCCAAATGACAACAAAACCAAATGAAACCTTGGAAGAATATGTGGAATGGTTTCAATACAATCTTCAGAGATCCCCTTATGCATCTTTAACCTTACCTGATAATTTTTTGAAAACCACATTAAATAGGGGAATGAAAGATCAATGGGTTGAAACATTGAATATTATGGGAAAAGGTGATATATATCAGGAAAGTTATCCTAACATCATTGATTTGTGTATCAGGAGTTCGAGGGGCAATACAAGGCTAAAATCAGCAGAACGTGATATGATTACAAGAGAAAATGAGACCTCTAATGAAGGTGTGACTCGTGCAGAGATTGGAAATCTGCTAGAAGATTTTAAGAGAGACATACTTGGGACTCTAACAACGCAGTTCAATATTATGCAAGCCAAACAAAAGCAAGCAGAAGAAAAAAAAAAATTGGCAGTATTCTACCCTAGATGCAGGAAGAAACACAACCACAAGGAGTGCCCATTGGATGTGATCAAAGTCTGCGCCATTTTCATGAAAGATCACCCTACAGAAGGATGTCCCTCACTTCCTGGCCTAAAAGCAGTTTATAAGGAGGCGGAAGAAGAATCAGAAGTGGTATGTCTGCTTAATCAACGCCGAAAACGGTAGCCATGACAATCAGGTATGCCAAATGATTCATTTTCTTCTTTCCAGCCTCCTCAATACAATGCTCAACAATATAGTGGAATGTGGCAAAATCAACCACCTTTCCCCAATTGGTCACAACAGCCATTATCCTCCAAAATCTTGGCCAAATCAAACAAACCAAAATAATTGGCCTAGCTTTCCTTTCTGTCCACCGTTTTGGAAAAATAATAACTATCCTACATAATGGTCCCCCTCTACTTCCCAGAATCAGGCCTGGCAGTCAAACTAGAAAAGACCTACAAATATTCCAGCTGGAACAATTCCTCTCTCTCAACCTACACTGCCAGCTCCCTATACAAACCCCCAGACCAACTTAAGACCATAACTCCTAGCCCAGCCCAACCCAAACCCAAACAATAGGCCAGTTCAGTCTGTCCAAATAATGGAACCCCCAGAACTAGAAACTGAACTGAGGGAGTGCAATGACCTTCAATTAAGGTTTGGGCGCATAGTAGAAACAAAGAGAAACAATAATGTTCATATTGAAGATCAGTTACCTATAGAAAAAACAGTACAGAAAGAGAAGGAAGTTCAACAACAAAATCAACAACATGTAACAACTTCCTCTCCACCATTCCCAGAACGATTAATCATACCACGCCCATTAGAACATCCTAATTTTAATCTTTTGGGAGAATTAAAAAAATTGTGTATAAAAATTCCTCTCCTCCAAGCTCTCCAGGACATTCCTATATATGCAAAAACCATTAAGGAATTATGCATAAAGAAGCCAAAGAGGAGAAAAACCACTAATCCAACTGTCCAAAATGTTGGTACCTTATCTGACTTATTTTCAGGAATGGAAACACCTATAAAATATGAAGACCCAGGAAATCCTATAGTGACAGTCCAAATCCATGGCCAATTGTTTCCAAGTGCCTTAGTTGATTTTGGAGCATCAATCAATATCCTAACAACCTCCACCTGTCAAAAACTTGGCATTACATCACTAGAACCAACAACAACCTTATTGGAATTGGCTGACCGATTGGTAGTCAAACCAAAAGGTATATTACAAGATGTAATGGTATCTATAGATTCCTACGAATACCCTACTGAATTCCTGGTTATCAATCCAAAGAACCGCCTAGAAGGACACCCATTAATTTTAGGTAGACCTTGGTTGGCAACTATTGATGCTTATATTGGATTCTGACAAGGCAACATGACAATAACTAGGGGAAAATATGTCAAGAATTTAGCTTTATATCCCACAGCCCAACCAAGTCTATCAATAATAAAAACAAAAAAACAACCTGTATCATATCTAATGGAAAATATGAGATCACCTCTAACTATAGAAAATGCTCTTGATTTTAAAGATCAAACAGAGGATGATATCATTAATAGTTTCATTAATAAACCACAAACCAGATCTCATTTACAATGTCACATGATCAAGGTAGCATTTGATAATAAAGAAGAAGAATATCCTTTGAAATACATTCTCGATCAAGTAATGCCTGCTACTTCTTTGTACAATAGCAAGATTTTACAAATTGAGCTGGGAAAAACTCTAAACAATAACAAAAATCTCACTGTTGAACAAGAAGAGAAGTTGGTCCAATTATTACGAAAATACAAAGCATCCTTTGCATGGGATTACCCCGATATGAAAGGAATTGACCCTCAATTGTGTACACACCACATCTATATTGAGAAATATGCAAGACCCATTCACCAACCCCAAAGAAGACTAAACCCTCACCTCAAAGATATTGTGAAAGATGAATTACAAAAACTATTGGATGTTAATTTCATCTACCCAATATCTGATAGAAAATGGATCTCTCCATTAGTAGTGGTACCAAAAAGGAACAGAAAGTGGAGAATATGTGTAGATTATCATGAAATTAATAAGGCAACACAGAATTACCACTTTCCCCTTCCTTTCATTGACTAGGTATTAGACACATTGGCAGGAAAGAAATTCTTTTCTTTCCTCAATGGCTTGAGTGGGTACAATCAAATCCAGATTGCTCCTGAAGACCACGACAAAACTTCTTTTACCTATCCATGGGGGACATTTTCCTACTGAGTCCTACCTTTTGGCCTATGCAATGCTCCTGCTACATTCCAAAGGGCCATTCTCAGCATCTTTGCAGACTTACTAAATGAAGGTATCAAAATATATATGGACGATTTCACACCTTATGGGGATGATTTTGAGTCTGCATTGGAAAATCTAGAAAAGGTATTGCAAAGATGTATTGACACTAGGCTTTGTTTAAGCCATGAAAAGTGTCTTATGATGATGACTGAAGGAGTTATCTTAGGGCATTATATTTCAACAATTGGAATTCAAGTGGACCTAGCTAAAATTCAAATAATCTTGTTAATTCCCACACTCACCACACAAATAGAGGTACGTAGCTTTCTTGGATTTTCTGGTTACTATAGAAGATTTATAGAACATTATTCTCGAATAGCTGAACCTTTATATGCATTAACTGGAAATGCTGATTTCATTTGGACAGATAAATGTGACAATGCTTTTAATGATCTGACAAAGCTTGTTTCAACAGCCCCAGTGCTGAGGGGCCCAAATTGGAATTTGCCATTCCAAATTTCATCTGATGCCTCAGACACGGCAATTGGAGCAGTACTCGGACAGGAGGAAGAAAATAAACCATATTCAATCTATTATATTAGCAAAAATATATCCCCTATTGAATTAAAATATACTGTGACTGAGAAGGAATTTTTAGCTGTAGTTCATGCTATAAATAAGTTTAGACATTATATAACTGGGTATCCTGTAGTACTATATACTGATCACTCTGCCATTAAATTTTTGGCAAATAAACATGTTACAAATGGAAGAGTGACAATATGGTTGATTTTACTGCAGGAATTCGACATTACAATCAAAGATCGACCTAGGAAAGAGAACCCTATAGCTGACTTTCTGTCAAGAATGCCAGAGCCAACAAATATAGAAGCAGTTGAAGACCACTTCCCAGATGAACATCTATTCACTGTTACTGTCAGAACACCGTGGTATGCTGATATAGAAAATTATTTGGCAATAGGTAAACTACCTAAAAATTTATCCCTTAATGAACAAAAGCAGATAATACAGCATAGTACCCGATTCTATTGGATTAGTGGCTACATATTTCACACAGGGGGAGATATGCAAATAAGAAGATGTGTCCGGGAGGACGAATTATTTGATATTTTGAAAGCATGCCATGATGGCCAATGTGGTGGTCATTTTGCAGATTGTAGAACTGCCCATAAGGTTTTATGAACAGGCTATTATTGGCCTACCATCTTTAAAGATGCCAAAAAATTCATGCTGGCCTGTGATAGCTGCCAAAGGGCAGGTCGCCTTGGGCAGTCTGATGAAATGCCTTTGAACCCTCAACTAGTGATTGAACCATTTGAATGTTGGGCACTTGATTTTGTTGGCCCTATTAGCCCTCCCTCAAACCAGAAAACATACATCCTAGTTGCAACTGAATATGTCACTAAGTGGGTTGAAGTTGAGGCAGTATCAAAAGCTACAAAGGACTTTGTAATACAGTTTCTTTTCCAAATCTTTGTATGATATGGCCTCCCAAGGGACATAATCACAGATGGAGGACCACAGTTTGTAGGTAATAAATTAGTTGAAACACTACAAAACTACCACATTCAGCAGAAGATTACAACACCATATCACCCACACGCCAATGGCCAGGTAGAGAGCACGAACAAAGTAATTGAATCTATATTGACAAAAACTGTTGCCTCACACAGACGAGATTGGGCCTACAGATTGCCAGAAGCATTGTGGGCATATCGAACAATGTGGAGACCCACTACGGGATATTCACTATATCAATTGGTATTTGGAAAAGAACCCATCTTTTCAATAGAATTTGAAATTCAAACATTAAGAACAGCTCAAAAGGTGGGTCTAGATCTAAATGAAGCCCAAGATAAAAGACTGCAGAAAATTAATGAGTTAGATGAAATTAGGCTCTCTGCTCTTTAGGACACAACGTTAATTCAACAACAGAGAGAAAAATGGCATGACGCCCTTATCAAAGAAAATATCTTCCATGAAGGGGACTGGGCACTCCTATATGATTCTAGGTTTCAGGATTTTCCAGGGAAAATCCAGACACGATGGCTTGGACCCTATGAAATACAAAAAGTGCATGATAATGGCACTATTACATTAGCTACCATTGATGGATCTTGACATTCCTTTAAGGTAAATGGTCATCGAGTATGATTGTATCACAAACCGCTTACCCGGGAATCTTTTTACCAACAGTTACAAGAAGATTCTACTATGGAAATTCTTGCTGAAGGGGATAACTCCTCCTCGGCACCAGTTTAGTAAATCATTCTTTTTTAAAAATTTTGTACATAGAGAATTGTTCATTTACTTGATTGTTGCTTTAGGGAATTCGTTTTTTAAATTTATGTTTATTTTGTTTTCGTTGTTTTTTTCATGGAATTCTGTTTTTTTTCAAAAATTATGTTTATTTCACTTGCTTTGATTTTTGTTGTTCCTTTCTAAAGGAACAACACTTCTGTTGTTCCTTTCAAAAGGAAAAATAGTTCCGCGGAATTTTTTTGTTGTTCCTTTCAAAAGGAACACTAGTTCCACAGATTGTTTCTGTTGTTCTTTTTAAAGGAATAGCACCTTTTGAGTGGATTGGTTTTTGTTTTAGATTAGCATTTTGAGAATTTTTTATCACTCTTCTAAAAGAAAACATATCATTTATATACAATCATACAAATTAAAACTTACTGTAATCAGCAAATCAAAAGAAATCGTCATTTTTATGAAAATTGTCTAGTAATGATAAGAAAAAGGGAAAAGGGGCATGATCAATAACATAATTTTTCTGTTTTATCACTATTGAATTAATCTAATCGATTATCCTTATCATGACTGATTCTTTCCCATATGCTATAACTTTCTTTGATTTTTTATTTATAGGAATAAGGGCATATTATTTTCTATTGAGATGTTCAAACTTCTTCCACCATCCCTACTCTTAAGGAGTGTTGAGCCATCCTTTATGAATAACTAGGAAAGTGCTATAGGAAAAAGAAAAATATTTATATGTTTCACTAATAATTTTATGATTTGGCAGATGGAGGATAGGGGGTCTCATCAAGAGCCAGCCTACCATGATCATAAGGAAGTTATTGAAGTGGCATTCCCATTATGGCCACCAAACCAAGGATATGGTCCAATGAACAATTGAAAAAAATTAAGAAGTCCTTGGAACAGGAGGTCTCATCATGAGCTGGCCTACCCAAATTTCACTTCTTCCCGGTGAATGGCATTGTGATTTATCTGGTCACCAAGCCAGCACAATGGCCTTTGTCATGACATTCAACAAAGCACTTCCTCATTATAAATAAAGGAAAATGGTTCCATGGGTAAGAAAGAAACTCTTTCAAGGTTATAGACATCTGTGGGCAACAGAGCTCTGTTGATGGTATTGGAGTCACATTTATACACATCAATAGTTATATTCAACCCTTTTTCCTATATCTCTATTTAAATATCAAATGAAAGTATGAATCCTTTACCTTTGATTTCTAACCTATTATATATGAAAATCATTGCAAATCGATCATATTAGTTTGAAGTGGTAAATAACGCATTTGTACTTATGTTTATCTTATGTTGTCCCTTCTCCTCATATTTGAATCATTACAAAACGATTTTCTATCTATTACCGATTTATCACGCATTGATTTCAGTAATTACTATAATTTGATTGAATGTATCATAATTACAGTTGCTTTTTCCTACTGTACTACCGTTGTGCCACACCTACTTCTCTCAATTGACGGTCGAGGGTGACCTATCATCCATTAGGGGGGCGCGGATGTCTGCATGCAGATCAAATTCCGATATTTCTTTACCTGTATGCGAACTAAATCCCTGCATTTTAGGGAATAACAAAAATTTAATGACATTATTCCAAATCATCGTGCTATGTTGTTCCATTACGATCACTGTGTGTTTGGAAAGAGCTAATAGGGTGCAAAAACGATGGGAGGATGACCAATTCACAGTGAGCTGCTGGTGCTGGTCATTTCTGATGCTACACGAGCAATTTTGGAAAGACTGGGGTGGATTACATATTTAATGAGGATGCAACAACCCCATGAGGTAGTGGCCACCGAATTTTTACAGAACTTGCAGGAAGGATCCTCCATTGTTAGAGGAAGACAGATAGTTGTATCCGACGAAATAATTGCAGAGGTGTTTGGCATACCAGCGCAAGGAACTATATGGACTCAAAAAAATATTAGGCTTCGAGAGGCCATGAAGATTTTTCAGGATTATGGACACACATTAGTTTTCAAAGGCAAAGGAGTTCAGCCAACATCATTGGGAGAACCATGGCCGGAATTGGCCAAGATTGTGCAGGCTTATATAACGTGCGACAGAAGGAAAGATGTATTAAGACATTGTCACCTTAAGCTACTGGTTGTATTAAAACAGAAATGCACTATCAATTTGCCTGCCTTTTTAAATTCCTTGTTGCATGATATCGCTCGTAGTGTAAAAAAATATCAACATGCAGATATGGTGGTCAGCCACCATTACCTAATTCGATTAATAGTGAGTCGTAGCCTCGCCTAGCAACAGACCAGCTAGGAAGAGTTGATATTCTCCATTGACGGAGGGTTAGCTTTACCTACCCCGAAACGGAAGAAAATGGCTGGCTCAATAGCTGAGCCATAAACTCACAAATAGTCCCTCCATTCAAAACGAAGTAGGAGGGTGATGGAAGGACTTCTAGGCAGCAGTAGCTAGCCCCTGGAATTGCACAGCTCATAGGATGAACAACTTCTACAATTGGAGGGAGCAAGCCCTCGTACTGATGAAGAAGAGGGAATGGAAGGAGAAATTCGCTACTCGGACGAATAAGAAATAAGTCACCACACCAGTGGTGAAAAACAATCCAGTCCAGAGGAAGGAAATACTGAGGAAGAAGAAATTGAAGGAGAAATTTGATATTCGGATGAGCAAGAAAGGAACTATCATACCTGTTAGGAGGATGAAGACAATCATAGTAGTGATAAAGAAGGAACAGAGCCTCCTAAAAATGCTACCATAAGCCCCTTACAGGAAGACCAATTGGCCAAAATTTTGGCCAATATGAGTGACTATGCACAACCTCATAGCCCTTTGGACCTTAATATTGATATTAATCGTATACCAGAGCACTCTGCTATCAATAAAGAAACAACTGGAGAAATACTGGATGAAACAACAACCCCTGACGAAGCTAGGGTTGCTTCCCCTGAAAGGCGTGAACAAGAAAAAGAGAACACCGAAGCAATATCTCAACTTGGAAGCCCTCAGGAGATTGCAGAGTCAACCGAGGATATGATTCCTGAAGAATTTAGTCAAGGGCATATGAATGTGGAAAGAAAAAGATCAAGAAGAGAACTTAACTGAAGGCACGACTGATATAGACCAAAACCCTATTGAGAAAACAAGTTTAGATAAAGGAACAGTTGTTCCATTAAAAAAGAGGAGGAAAAGAACTGAGATTAAAAATCTTCGCAGGGAATGAATGAAGCTTCATAAACTCGTATAAAAGCCCAGGCAAACCATTAGGGTTCTGAGAATGAAACAAATGCCTAAGAAAACCCCTAAGAGAAGAAGCATAGTTACCAAGAGAATTTCGAAAAAGAGAAAGGTGATCGCTAATAGGAACCCCAAGTTGCAGAAGAAGCCATGCCTGAACCTAATTATGAGGATACGGAGCAGCAAACAACTGTTCCAACACAAGCTATTCCGGAGGGACCTGTTTCAAGTGAAAACCTGCAATCTAGTAGTAAGCATACTTTTAGTGATCCAACACTGGCTAGACTCCAAGAGGAATTGGCTCAGGCCTGAATAGAAAGGCAGAGATTGGAAGAAGACACCGTCCCAAGAAAGAGATATCAGGAGTTGCAGCAAAAAATGAAAATTATCTATGAAGCAAAAGCTGAAGCTTATGAAAAGTGTCGAAAAGTAGAGGAAAAGGCTGACATCGTAATGAACCAACTAAAACTAGCCTACAATCAAATGGACACTCTCTGCTCATTGTATTCTAATGTCTTAGCCTGTAGATGCCCTACCAAAAAATATGCTTTGTTTTTACTAGAAAGATATTTACAGCTAAAGATTAAGACAGTTAGGGTAGGGAAATCCATAGAGCTAAAAACCATAGATGACTTTGTATCATGCTGCAAAATTTATGGGATCAAAGTACAATGCCTTTTGTGTGAATTTTACTTGCATAATCTAATACTTGAAAATGATTGTGAGTCAAACCCTAGCCATTTTGTGGGAGATTTTCAATATCAGGCATTCATTTCCTTTGTTGTAAATCAATTAAAATGGCTTAAAGCCTACAATGCCTTTCAAAGGAAGGAAAATGAATTATATTTGTGGATTAGGAGCGAACCTCATAACCCACTTAAATTTTGGGCTAGGCAGAAAAGTTTGATGACAAAGGAATTCATCACCCAAAAATTGGGGCCTGTCCACAAATCGATTATCTTGAATGGGACAAATTATTTTTTATCCATTAGAAACCAAGCTTATGTAGCAGTTAAGGTCCGGTGGAGAATCTCCAATCAGAATGTGCAAAATAGGGAACCATTTAATTATAAAAACTTTGGGCTAGTTGCAGACCGCTTGATTTCCTATAGTCATCTCGTTTTAAAATAAGGACCATTCTGGTTAGGATGTAGGTTCCACAACCCTATTTCATGGTATCCTACTTCAAACTTCAAATCTATTTACGAACTCCTCGAAGGACAGATAGAACATGTTTTTGAGGAATTAGCTGCACTACATGGTTTTAGGCCTCTTGATGACAAACCTTATCGGGCTTATTCTTTGACTGCTCTCCATGTGAACTATAGTTTTCATGAGGACATGAAAAAGATTAAGCAGGGGGGTATGTTGGGCAGTGAAAAAGGTATGAAATTACTATGTATATTCTCATTATTTTACTATTGATATACTCCTTTTTACCTTGGGAAGGTAATTTATTATAAGAATTATGATATAATTGGAAAGGTTTATGTTTATTGTAAAAATATGACTAAAGGTTGTCTTTTGTTGATAAAACAGGAATTAGATGAAGTGAATAGTTGTACCAAAGGCAAGGCTGAGATCAATGTAACTGTTGCTCCATCAGCGTTGAACCACATCCAGCCAAAGGCAAGGAGATCTAAACAAATTGCCAAGAAAAGGCAAGGGACAACTCGGCCTTGGTCAAAGTAAACAAGATGATAACTAAACGAAGGGGGGTGAATCCCTCAGGATCCTTCGATCCTGAGGGATCGCTGTTCAAACTCATCTTATTCCTCGTCTTGTCTGTTAGGATTTGATATATAAAGCAATGTCCTTTAGTGATGAAGAGAGTTAGTCGGTTGGTCGAAAATCCTTATACTCAAAAGTTTCCTTTGTAATGTTTTATTGACTCTCGGTTTTGAGAGAACAGTCTCTGTAATACTTTATGTTCGATTAATATTAAACATGCATTTCATTTCATCTCTTAATTTCTGAAGTAGCCCAGCAGTATTTCACTGGCACTAAGGGCCCGGCTCTGGTGGAATTACTTCGTTGTTTGTATTCTTAATCTTTGCTTACTGTTGTGTGAAGTTTTGTTTAACGTTTCTTTCAATTACGGAGTTGATTGATCGTTGTGAGATTGAATACAGATTCATTAATGAAGTGCATTTCTATTTTGTCCTTTGCAAGAATTACATTCGTTGTTCAGTTATCTTGCTATTTTTGTAAGAGCTTTTCTGTTCTATATCTGATTCCTGTTGTTGTTCTATCAGTTTATGATTTGTTATAATTAAATGTTGTGTATTACTAGCTGCTGACAGGATTGGAGTGTGGAGATTAGTTGCTTGATTGCGTTAGAATTATAATTTTTGTTCAATTCATGTTGTTGTTCCATTTTCTTTTATTGTTTATTTCCAATTCATAGCTTCAAATTAGCAAATAGATGAGTTACAATTGTTATGCATAGGAATTACAAGCTGTTGTTCCTTTCCAGATTTTGTTCCTTTCAGTTATTTTCATCAACAAGAAGATTGAGTTTTCTTTCATTTATATTGCTTTAAGAACAAGACCACCAACTTTAGAGGACACTATTTACTGCTTCCAAGTTCCCAGATTGGTTATCTTGCCTTAGTGTGATTTCAGTTGCATCGATTTCTAAGGGAAGGAGTTACTGCTACTGTATCCCTAATCGATGGTTTGCAGATTGATGTAGTTAATATTTCAGAGCATTTCCATTTATGTCACTGTAATTAGATCTCTTTACAAGCACCTGTTTACTCTTGTATTTAATATTCTGTATTACATCTTCATAGCATTACTCTTAGTTAATTGCAGCCTCAGATAGAGTACAATCTTGAAATAAAAAGTCGCTCCCAGATTGATGATTAATGTAGGCTAATTAGGTGTTCAAAAGATACCTTTTTATGACCCAAAAACTAGAAGAAGATCATGGATCCTTCTCTGTTTCAAAGCTTGAAAGTACAAAGAAGGCAAGAGGACCTATGCAATAAAGGTAGGGGTAAATATTTCTACCTACATCCACATTATACTCTATGCCTTGACACCTCTTTGCAAGGAGGTATTTTACCAGGAGCACCTCTTGATTGGAGGGAAAATAAAGTGTTCTCTCAACTATGGGCAGCATATGAAAATTTGGCTAAGGAGGGAGCCTTGGGAGGAGCTAGCACAGCGCAGAGAATCTCTCATGAATTCAGAAGAGAGGTGAGCAATTTCTTGAAATGGGCATTGCTATCTTCCAATCAGCTATCTGTGCTGAGAGAGGAGAAATCAAAAGTCTATGATGGCATGAGCATGAGGACACATGGAAACTCCATATCTTTGGGGCAGCCCATGATTTCTTCATTCAAAAAGAATATTTCTGAACATGGCAAGGGGAAACTAACCCTCTTGTATGCATGGGCCAAAATGAGGAAGTATTGGAAGGCAAGGACTTTCTGAGGGGAAGTTGATTTCCATATGCTTCAATCTTGTCTTGAGCAAGATCAGTTTCAAATGGGGCAGCAAAGGGGAGATTATGAAGCTCCAACATGTGATTTTTACATCAAGAATGTCAAAGGGGGGAGCCATGATGTGACAGAGGTAGCATTTCAGACTTCTACAACGCTGTCATTCTTGGGGAGCCTAGATCCTTATTGGGATTCCCAACTCATAATGGAATACTCCAAGGACATTTTCACATGTGGGGTTCTTGATAGGGAAGTAGTGGATGAAAGGTTCAAGGTGGTTGATGGAGTCATCTATTTCTATAATCTTATTATTTTGGTTAGTGTCTCCAAGCTCAAGGAGAGGCTACTAGATGCCACCTATGAGATCCTGCTTTCCAAACTCACTGGTTTCATTAAAGCATATCATACTCTCTTGGGTGGATTCATATGGGAAGGTTTCAAGGAAGAGGCTCACTCTCATATGAAGATGTGCATGGATTACTTGGTAGGTGAGGAGGAACATAGCTCTTGGGAAGAACCACCATTCACACCTCCTTACTCATTGAGTGTGAGGGGGAACTCATCCATGAGTTACCTCACTGATGTAAAACAAGTGTATAGAGAGACTTGCCTTCCTGGATATTTTAATGTATCTCTTATATGCTTATCTTTTTCTAACACTCATTTGCAGAACATTTCTCCAAAAGGGGGCACTATTTATGATGGGTTTCATGGACTAATCAAGGCCATGAACTATGTTGATGCAGGTCATTCCTTGGAGAATATTGGAAAGATATTACATTCTTCATGGTGTGATTCTTTTACACCAAATATGATGCATTTCCTCCAAGAATTCAGAAGGGATGAGGCAGCAAACAAGTGTTGGGTAAGGCACTTGTCATATCCTATTCTATGGTAGTTGAGGATAAAACTTCGTTTCTTGCACATGATGGAACATCTTCCTTCTCATTTATCATACATGGCAGCTAGCATGATTCTAATCATGATTCCATATGCTAAAAATGTTCTTTCTCTTGGGAACATGGTTGGAGGGGAGGCACATTGGTGGGATGTGTCCTTGGGGAAAGGATTTCCCCACTCTTTTTGCACTACATGCTTCCATGGGAGCATGAGATATTATATGGCCACTATGATAGGTCACTTGCCTCTTTGTAGAGTGAGCCATATGTTTGTTGGGAACATGCCTCTAATATGTGTTGGGGAGGAGTTTTTCTATGGATTTCCAAGCTGGGAGGTGATCCACTTCATTTGGATGATAGCATGGAGATGGGAATCTTTCATGAATCATGAAACTTCCCATGATTGTCATCAACTCTTTCTTGAGGAGGCCATGGATCAGCAAGAGGGTTTCGACATAGACCTTCCTTTTCTTCATGATGAGAGCCATTGGGTTTATTCACCAAAGGCCAACTTGCACATTGAGGAGGGACCAATGGAAGACAAAACTATTGCAGAAAATTCAGAACAATGGTGGAGACTATTGGATGAAGAGACGACAAGAGAAGAAGGGGACATTTTGCAGCACCCTTGCAATTGCTTGAGGACAAGCAACATTTGGGAGGGGAAGACTTTAATATTCCTAAATTAGCTATAGCTAATAGGAATATTAATTTTTCCTTGTTTATTTTTCATTTCATGAATTGATGAATAAATTGTAAAGGAGGACATGTAAAACTCCTGAAAACCAAGAATAAATCAATGCCTATGTGAACAAAGACATATCTGGGCTACGTAAATAAAATCTTGCAGGTATGAATGGGTCTAAATCACAACAGTGGGTCATATTTGACCAAGTCAACAGTGCAGTCTAAATGAATTGAACCTCTTTGAGGGATAGCACAGTTCTAGAAGGAGACTCTAAATGAGAAAGGAGCTAAACCAATGAAGTGGTTTAGGGTTTGGAAACACTCCTATCTTATAAAAGGAAGAGGATGGAAAGAAGAAAGGGTTGTTGAAGATTATCATTTCTGAAGGTATTATCTACTCAGACATCCCTTGTTGGGTCTTCCTATTCAGGAATCCCACCTTCTTCCTTGAGCATCTCTTGGAGGAGAATTGTTTTAACTTGTCCACTATCAGGCTTGGGCCAAGCTTCACCTTACACCTACAGTGCTGCTCCTGTTGAGGGTTGAGCTATCCTTGTGAGTTGCAGCAAGTGGAGAAACTAGATTTGCTCAGATCTAGATGATAACTGTTACACCATTTTTTGGTCATCTAACCTACTATCATTAGATGGACCCAAGTACACCATGTAAGACCAATTTTACCCTAAGTAAAATTGCCTTCACTATGAAAAATAACTTAATAAAACACATTTATTAGGTTGTTTATGGTCTAAACAGGAAACCCCAAAAGGAAATATTAAACAAACCTATATTTGTTTGATTTTCCTGCTCATGTTTAACCCAAAACAAAGAAATTAATTAGATAAATATTTATTTATCTTATTATTTTCTAGGAATAATTATTTAAACCTTATTTAAATAATATTCCCTGTTAAATATGACTAAATCACCCATAAATAATTAAATAAATCATTATTTATTTGATTATCTTTTAACCACCTCCTTAAAATGATAAATAAATCATTTATTTATTTATTATTCACAATTAAAGGGATTTGACCCAAGTCAAAAAAAATTTCCCTCCAACAAATATAATAAAATATTCCATAAAAGGTGGATCTAGATTTGGTTAATGCTATTTTAATCATGCACCAAGATCTAGAATGACCCAATATTTTGTTATAAATAGGAGGGTTTTTCCTACCATTCTTCACCTTTTGTTGCCTATTAGATCACTCTGGATCTAAACTCTTGGTCCGACTTTGAGCCATTATCATTGTCATATTTTCCATTATTTGCTGTGTGAGCTCCCTTTGAGTTCTATCTTTGTCTGGGTTTTCTACACCAACAGGAGAGAGAAATGCTAGATCTGAAGTGCTGAGGACTTCCAAGAACCCATCCAATTGAGGAGAATTGGAAAAACCTTCTTTTTTTCCTCTCAAGTGCCCTTAATACAAAAAATTCTTTCAAAAATTGTTCTTGTCTTGTCTATTGGATATATGGAGCACAACCTTCTTTTTACTGCTTAATGTCTTTCTATGTATAGATCTAGTTTTTGCAGCTCTTGTCTTGATCAACTAACTGCAGATCTGAAGATATAGGCAGCCATATTTTATGTTAGGGCCATAAGTTATGCGTAGCTAAAGTGGTCTTTTTTCGTACACTTCGACAAAGGATTCATACTAACAATTGGCAACTCCACATGGGTTTTCAATTACGACCGCTGTCGTTTTTCATATTCCTGTATATCCAGCTACTTCAGACCCTAGGGTTTCTTTTTAGCTTTTTGTTTTTCCTATTTTTATGTGGTTTTTCACCTATAAAACCCTAAAACAATAAAATTTCTAACTTCTGCGTGTTTCTGGCCCTATTGCACAGGTGACAGACATCAGCCGCAACTGAGACGACAACTTTTTCGGAAATTTGCCGCCGGGATGTTCGGAGCTTGAGGTCGCACTTTTTAGCCCACAAACTGCGACCTGGACCTCCAGGTCGCACTTTTCAGCCCATTTTCTGTGACCTACACAGAAAACAGGTCAGAACCTGTGACCTGCCAATTTTTCTGTTGTTTTTCTGCAATTTTTCTGGGTTTTTCTGAAGCTTCTGTCAGGGTTTTCCAGCCTCTGTCTCAGCCCGTTTCGACCTGTTTTTGATCTGTTTTGCTCATCTAAGTAGGAACATAGCCCCCTAGGGCTTCAGTACCCTCCACTTTTGGTGGAAGAGCTTTTATCTGTTTCAGGTTTGTTTTTTCAGAATTTCAGCCCCCCCCCTTTTCCAGATCTGATTCCTCCTTTTCAGACCTCTTTTAATCATCTCTTCTCCCTTTCAAATCACCTCCTAAAGATTTTTTTGGATCTACCTTTAGGGCCTCCTCCTTGCCCCTTCTGATTTTTGCTGATTTCCTCCTTTTTTCCAGCCACCTTGCCTCTGCCTCTTGGCTGTGATTTTCACCTCTTTTCAGCAGATTTCTCCTTTAGATCCTTGTCCCTTTCGACCCTAGATCTATTGGCCTCTTTTTAGTGTGTTTTGACTAGATTTTTTCCCTCTTTTAGATTATTTTTGAGAGACCCGCCTTCTTGGGTTGGATCGATACACTACTAGCTTGTTATTTCAGCATTATATACTGTTTTTTACAGCATTATTTTCAGTTACGCAACACACTTTTTCTCTTGCTCTCAAAACGAAAAGGGTTTAAAAATTAAAATTAACGCACGCCACACACTCACCCTAAGTGAAGAATAGCCTGGTTTACACCGCCAGGAAAATACTTTAAAATAAATTGACACTACACCTTTCTTCCCTTGTTTCGACATTGTAATCACTTGATTCTACACCTCCCTGCCTTTGACGGTCGTTCTTCTTCCTCGTGTCGTGTTTGTGTTGTCACCATTGCGCCCCCAAAGCACACATCCCGTAGACTTCTTGGCCTTCACCCTCAGTTTCCGATCGGTCGACCTACTCCTTCCCGCCATCGTCGAGTTGGTCCTCCTCCGAGTCCGCACTCTGACTCCTCTTCTGATTCATTGGGTTCTCCTTTTACTTCTGGTTCTCCCCCTGTCACCTTTACTATGTCTGGTGCAGGGCCTAACGCTAGCAGTAATCCCGGCCCTAATGCCAAGACTACTCCTAGCGGAACCACCACAGGAACTACCTCGACTGCACCTTTGCTCCCTTACATGGCAGGCCTCAGCCTCCCCGATTTCAATTAGTTGATCGATGACCCTATCAGCCACGATGTTGGTTGGCCTACTATGCCAACCAAGCTCCCCTCCGACATCCCTAAGTTCGAAGGCCTTGCTGGAGAAGATCCAACCAACCATGTCCGATCTTTCCACATGTGGTGTTCCTCCAATTCCATTACCAATGATTCCATCCATCTTCGGTTGTTCCAATGCACGCTTACCGGAAAAGCTTCTAAATGGTATGTTGATCAAGCCACCTCTTCCCATACCACCTTTACGACCATTGCCGAAGCCTTTTTATCCAATTTCCAGCTCCCTCTCCAATACGATACTGGTACAGAGCTTTTGACTTCTTTCAAGCAAACCTCTTCAACTCGCCTTTCCACTCATGTCCAGGAATGGCGAAGATGACGAAGCTTGTGTCGAGCTCCCCCCTTCGAAGATCGGGTTTATATGGACTGGTTCCTTCGCACTCTCTTACCTCCCATTGGCAAAGATGTCGCCTCCCATTTCCCTCAAACCGAAGAAGCTGCCCTCCAAGTAGCCTTGAAATATGACCTGATCTACGCTCAGTCTGGTTATGTTTATACCGTCCTTCCTGACCTCCCCAGGCTCGGTGGCGCTAATGCCCTGGGGGCATCTCATTCCACTGACGGTATCGTTGGAGCCCTCTCTCATCCGTATGCTCAACCTCCTATGGGCTATGGTCTCCCTCCGGGAGGGGCCAGCACCTCTAGCACTTTTCCCCCTCCAGGTAGCATGTATCCAAGATACGGCATGCCTCATCCTTTTTCCCAACCTCCTCCTTGCCTCAATGTTTCCAAACCTAACCATTATCCTTATCCATAGCCTAGTGCGCTAGCTCCTCTAGCATATGCGTTTCCACCTCCGTTGCCTCTTCCACCCCCACAACAGCACCTACAGCCCCCTCCAGGGAAAGTATTTGCACAGCAGGGCGCGACTAATCCCCCTTGTTCTCAAAGAAGGTGGAGAGGCAATCCAAATCAATCTGCCCCTGGTACTCATGGACCCAATCCTCAAGGTATTGCCCCTAACACTGCTAACCAGCAACAGGGCACACAGCCCAAGCCAGACAGGCCTCTTCGGACAAATAAGCTTTGTTCGTGTTGCGGTGTTTACGGTCATTACACCCATGATTGTCCCCTCTTACCCCAGATGCGGCAGATGTGGGAGTCTCAAGCCACATTGCGAGGACAACATGCCTCCCCTCATGCTCCCCCTAATGTAACCACTACTCAACCAGCTGTGTTTACTGATCCTTTCCCTTAGCAAGGATTCGTGGCTACCCAACCACCTGACGGACAGGTTGCCACTCAACCTTCCCCTTCTAGTTCCTCCGATTACCAGATCCTCACGATGAACTCTGATTCATCCCCAACCATCGACCTTCACCTTCAAACTCAGTCTCACCAGTACCCCAAGCCTTCCGCTCATTCTACCCCCGAGTCCCCTTCTTCTGGTTCTATAGAGCCTCTTTTGACATCCACTGGTCCCTTACATATCCCTCAACCCAAAGTTGAGGTTCATACCAAGATTCCTAAAGGAACGTTACGTTGAAATGCTGCTTCTGGTCGAGCTGCTGATTCGTATAGCATAGTAGATGATTTGGCACAATCTTCTGCTGCCATTTCCACATTGGAACTCCTCTAGTTGTGCCCTTCCCAAAAGAAGGCTCTACTATCTGTTGTGGGCGCTGTAGATACTGCTGATGACCAAATGATTGTTTTCGACGCCCATCAATTAGAACATCCTCCTCTTCCTACTTCCGTCGCCTTCCAAATCCCAGTCAAAATCCGAATGCCAACGTTTCTCGGTGTATAATTGATGAGGGGGCATCCACCTGTGTGATGTCTGGTTCGGTTTGGAAGCAACTCGGATCTCCTGAGTTGGCCCCTTCCACAATCACCCTTCGAGCATGGGGCGGCCACGCCTCCCAGCCCATTGGCCTTTTCCGTAATTTTCCTATCACCCTTGCCGGCAAGACCGTTTGCGTTGACGTCGAAGTCATCGACGCCCCTCTAGACTACAACATTCTATTGGGGCGAAGCTACACCTATGCCATGTCTGCTGTCCCATCCACGGTTTTTCGCAAGATGTCTTTTCCTCACAAGGGAAAGATAGTCACCATCGACCAGTTGACTTACCATGAGCCACCATCTCAGACCTCCCCGGAGATGACCATCTCTTCTGTAGCCAATAAGCAAACCGTCGATTCCTTGACCAGTGTCTCCCCTGGTGTCTACAAATATTCCTCCCTGCTTGGAACTTTTCCTGGTCTCCCCCCTCCTCATATCTCTGATCCCAACTTATCGAATGTTTGCATGATGCAATCGTCTCAGGCTGCCCTTAAACGACCCGCTTCGGCTAGTCAGCAACCTCAGACTCAACCTCACCCACTGCAACCCGCTCCTAGCCATTCATCTCCGCCAGCCTGACCTCCTTCTTCTGTCCCTTCTCCTACAGCTGGTATCCCTGAACCCCTCTATCCTTCCGGGTCGGTTCCCCCAGGCCTCAATCAGCTCGGAGCTGTCCCTCCTGGTCATTTTCCCGCTGGTTAGATACCTTTCCTAGATCCCCCTCCCGGAGTCTATATGGTCCCTGTCATGGCCACCCTCTCTCTCCCTAACCTGACCCTGGGCATACCCGTCTGGTACCTTGACCCTTCAGCCGCTACCCCACCTGGTCACCCCAAACCCTATCTCACTTTGACACTGGTTCAACCGGCCCCCCTCGCTTCCTCCATTGCCACCATGCCCCCCGCACCTCCCTAGGACCCTACCCCTGTGGTGACAGCTCCAGGAAAGAAAGGAAAAGCTCGCAAGGGGGCATCCAAAGACAAGGTCACCTCAACTTACCCAACTCCTCCTCCGCCCGCAAAACCCTGCGCCTTGTGTGATGTTGTCGATCACGCCACCCATACTTGTCCTAAATTGCCCCGCATTCAACCCATGGTTAAAGTCGCATTCCCCGATTCTACGGTCCCTAACCGTAACCAAGAACCCAAAAACTATTTGCACCAGCAAACCCTATGCTTTGTGTGGTGTCCATGGCCATTATTCCCACCATTTTCGTCACCTGACGCATTACCGCGCCTCTTTAGAAGTAGTTCACGAGTATGAGGTTGAACAAAATTAGTCCGCCTCTCCCATCCTCGCGCAGTATGCTTCGGGTCAGCTTGAGGATCCCCCCGCTCCCATCGACATTCCCCCCCCAATGTCCAGATGATGGAGTCTACTACCACCATTCTTTACCTATCATCCTCTGTGAGACCCTTGGAGCACATTCCCCTTGAATCCTCCCCTGTTGTTTCGCCTGACCCCCCTTCAGCGACCACCCTGGGCTCCCCATCTTTTAACCATTTGTTTCCCTGTTCTTCTGTCATTCCCCGTGACGATCTGTATGTGAGCCTTTCTTCCCCTACGGATGATTTAGGTAACTTTGTCGCGTCATGTGGTGTCCCTTCCACTCTTCATCCCCTCTTTTCCCGTCCAGATGCCTACTTGGGAACCTTTTCCACCCTTGACCCCCTCTTTTCCGCCCATACACGAGATAACTCCACCCGTATCTCTGTTGACCTCCGCAGCCCGAGTCCCTGCCATACCTCCTATAGCCCTCATATACCACCCTCTAGTTTGTATATGAGTCATAGCCATCCTGCTCATCGCACTCCCTCCCACAGTTGCCGCTCGATGTCTTCTGTACACTCATGCTGCCGTCATTGTCCCTCCTCCCCCCATTTGTTGTCTTGTAACACTATTCCACAGGACCTCCCATCCCCACCCTATATCGGTTACGTCGATGGTGCAATTCGTTACTCTCGGAATCTAGCCTTGGCAGGTTGGGCCATTTTCACCCCCTTGCATGCCCTTGTGCTCTCAAACGGGGTCTACATTGGTACGGCCACCAACAATCAGGCTGAATATGATGCAGTTCGTGGTCTCTTAGCCGATGCCCTCTTTCTTCGCATCCTCCATCTGCATGTTCGTTTAGATTCCCTACTTCTTGTCATGCAACTAAATGGTGTCTATCGTGTGCGTAATCCTATGCTGTTTAGACGATATTTACGAGTGAAACTCTTGATACGTGAATTTGAAACCATAACTTTCAACCATGTACCTCGAGAACAGAATCACTATGTAGATAGTATTGCAAACCATGTTCTAGATTGGAATTTATCACACACATTTCATACAAGACAATCACATTCATAATCATTACAAAAAAAAAAAAAATGCATATCCATAATATGTGTCGCAAAACATGTGTTTAGAGTCCATCTACTCTGATACATTTGACACGCCCATAGCATGTTACAGAAAACTCAAAACTGGGGGCACCACCTGCCCCTACATACACACTAGGGGGCACCACATGCCCCACACCTAATCACTATTTGGCGGATCCCGAGCCAATGGCTCTGCTCCTACAGCTCGTAGATCACGTATTCCTTGACCGGCCATCGCCATGCGCCGCATGACACCTCGCCATTCCAAGGGTAGACCAATACATGGCTCTACGTACTGGTCGTCTAAGTCTTGCCACCCACGCTCTGAAACACCGATCGACAACTTCTCGCATCTACGACGGATTTCCTCCAAGAGAGTGGCCGCATCCTCACCCTGCGCCACTCTCGATCCACTCGGGCCTGCAGCTCCCGATGCTGCCGGTCGTCCCATATATCCGGCCGATTTTTCTAGAGCTATATCTGCATACCAAAAGTACATGAATCAGTACCCTATCTACTATTCAATAACTTTAACATGCCCATAAAGAATAGTAATTTGTCACTTACCATCGGGCCCCCACACTCGACCAGGCAGAAGTGGCAGGTTCAGATCTCCACATTAACTCATCCCACTATAGGGACAGTTGTCTATGTATAACGGCATCTGATCCCAATGGGCAAAGAACTCCAGTCGAAACACCCGTCCGACCACCCCTCCTCCTCCTCTACACAGTAGTCACCCCCACTGGCGCATCATGGGCTCTCTCGGGCCCCCATCTGAGAGCTGTATACGAGGTCGTAAGGTCGGGATATTCTCAAGAGAGGAGCATAATAAAGTCCCATATGAGAAATCGTGGTTCACTTGCCGCTTGCACAGCGACAGCTGTCGTTTTAATGACACCAACATCATTTGGGCCCACCCATAGTAGGTCCCACTCAACACACTCTCTATGATCATCATCTACCCCCCAGTGATGTGATGGAACGCCTGGTTGCCCAGGATCCGCAGCACCACTGCGGCCACTGCCCGGGTCTCCAATCTCTCTAGGTCCTCGATCGGTATCTGTGTCCCTTTGACTTGGAGACCCAGTCGACAATGCCGCTCCACAAACTCCATGATGTTCTGCCCCCGCGGTAACACTGGCTACGTATTTCCCACCATCCCAAGTGGTGGGAGACCTGTCAGAAAATACACATCTTGGACTGTCAGTTCGATCTTGTGCCCCTGCACTACAAAGAGCTCATGCTCTGGATCCCAATAACTAATAATCCGGGCCAACAAGGGCTCTCCAGCTCTCATCAAAGGGTTCTCCAAAAACTTCAGAACCCCAAACCTCGCCAACACACGACGGACACCCTGATATGCCTGGATCTCTGCCCGTAATGTACCCAGGTCTCTCTCTCTCCAGTTCACCCGTATATCTGCCATATCTGCACAAAAACATCATCTTTGTCAGCCTACAGATATGGAATACTGTAACCAAACACAAAAACCCAACTCTCAGCCATTAAACAGCACTAAAACCCCCTCATCTTCCAGGTCGCACTTTTTTTCCAAATCCTGGGACAGGTCGCACCTTTTTGCTCAAAACCTGCGTCCCAGGTCGCAGATTTTGGCCCAAAAAGTGTGACCCGGCCGAAAAGATGCAAGGGGGTTTGTTCTTGAGATTCTTGGCCCTAATATGAACTTTCAATCCATCAAAATGAAAGAGTAAGGTTAGGCCTCTTACCTGCAACTGACGGATCTCGATTCCAATGGTCGGTTTGTCCGCTACGCTCGCCACAAGATTTAGGGCCTTCTCTCCTCTCTACTTCCACAACAACAACACTGGCAAATGAGTGGATTTGGAGGAAAAACTGCCTTATTAAAACAAAACCCTTGTTTCTTCTTTCGCCTGTCGCGACCATACCGTAGCTCTGTTTGACAAACAATCTGCACCGTTGGAAATCTCTCACCGAGCCCTCAAATGGGTATCTATTAGTTTTTTCTGATTTGATACTTCACCAGGACACATTTTGTCCATGATGGGTCACTTCACCTCCACCCAAAATCAAATTTCCTCACTTCCAACACTTGTCTTTCGGGCACCACTTTGCCTCCCTACTTGTCTTTGGTTGTGTCGATTTTCTTCATGAGATATCATCTTGTACTCATGTTTTTCGGGTCCCCCATGGGCTCTTTTCTGTGTGGCAGCACCATCGAGTCGCCCTTGTTTAGAGCATCCAAGTTGAGTCATCATCGCATTCATGGAGTCTATCCCGAGTCCCTTTGTACCCCGCTATAGTCCTCCATCCTTCATTGCTTGGTCCCTCTCTTGTGTCGCACATTATGGCCTTCAGTCCCCCTATCCCCTATCCCTCATGATATTGTGTCAGTCACTGCCATGTCATTCATGCCCTTTATGCTCTAACAAGGGAAGTCGTCCATTCGCTACTCAGTCCCCTCCATTTCATCATCATCATTGGTATTAGTCTGTCAGTCACTCAACTATTTTCTCTTGCGCCTTAGTTGAGGATCTCTCATTGCCTCACCTATGGCGGACCTCCTTCTCTCGACATCAGTTCATTCATTCTAGAAGACCGGTCTAGAGGGTGGTGTACCTTGGTTCCATCTTCCACTCTTGTTCGGTGCCTTGGATCAGGCAATGGGCTTTCTCCTTACCCTTCGACTTGATTGTTTCTCAGCTCCAGCTCCTTTCCGCATGATCGAGATCTGCATACTTGATGGTTTAGTGATGCAGCAGAAGCTCTTCGTGATTCTCGGGTATGTGTGAGATGTATCAGCCCTCATGAGGGGGTGGCCCTGCAGGTAGCCCCCCACATGCCCGGATGAGATCTTCATTACAGCCTTTGATGCAGCTCCATATATTTGATGATGTCGGCCTTAGCCGCTTGCACCGACTTTTTGATTTGCATGTATCAGTCAGATTTTGTGAGCCCTTCCCCATTTTCAAGGGGCATTTGGGTTGTATTTGTATCTCATGTACTCAGATATTATTGTATAATTCCTGGCTGTTATCCCAGGCACAGCATGTATGTGGGATCCTTCATTGTATTTCTATTTGGCTCATGTTTATGTCGGTTGTACTTTATGGTTCGGTCCCTTGTTTACTGGACACACTATTCTTTTGTACTTTGTCTCGGTGGGCATAGGTATCCCTTCCCCGCCGCCTTTAGCACAAGTACCCTCTCATAAAAAGAGACTTGTTGCACCTGTAAGTCTCGTCTCCTCAGGGTCTAGTTCTTCAGCACATTAGTCTACCTTACATCTCTCTCTCCGACTTCCCTTTTGATGTCTAGTGATTGATTTCTTACAACGTACTTCGGTCATACGATTTTCTCCTAACACTCGCACGCTGGGGGGCAATCTGTTACACCTTTTTTTGGTCATCTAACCTACTATCATTAGATGGACCCAAGTACACCATGTAAGACCAATTTTACCCTAAGTAAAATTTCCTTCACTATGTAAAATAACTTAATAAAACACATTTATTAGGTTGTTTATGGTCTAAACAGGAAACCCCAAAAGGAAATATTAAACAAACCTATATTTGTTTGATTTTCCCGGTCATGTTTAACCCAAAACAAAGAAATTAATTAGATAAATCTTTATTTATCTTATTATTTTCTAGGAATAATTATTTAAACCTTATTTAAATAATATTCCTTGTTAAATATGACTAAATCACCCATAAATAATTAAATAAATCATTATTTATTTGATTATCTTTTAACCACCTCCTTAAAATGATAAATAAATCATTTATTTATTTATTATTCAAAAATAAAGGAATTTGACCCAAGTCAAATACTTTTTCCCTCCAACAAATATAATAAAATATTCCATAAAAGGTGGATCTAGATTTGGTTAATGTTATTTTAATCATGCACCAAGATCTAGAATGACCCAATATTTTGTTATAAATAGGAGGGTTTTTCCTACCATTCTTTACCTTTTGTTGCCTATTAGATCACTCTGGATCTAAACTCTTGGTCTGACTTTGAGCCATTATCATTGTCATATTTTCCATTATTTGCTGTGTGAGCTCCCTTTGAGTTGTATCTTTGTCTGGGTTTTCTACACCAACAGGAGAGAGAAATGCTAGATCTGAAGTGCTGAGGACTTCCAAGAACCCATCCCATTGAGGAGAATTGGAGACACCTTCTTGTTTTCCTCCCAGGTGCCCTTAATACAAAAAATTCTTTCAAAAATTGTTCTTGCCTTGTCTATTTGATATATGGAGCAAAACCTTCTTTTTACTGCTTAATTTCTTTTTATGTATAGATCTGGTTTTTGCAGCTCTTTTCTTGATCAACTAATTGCAGATCTGAAGATATAGGTAGCCATATTTGATGTTAGGGCTATAAGTTATGCGTAGCTAAAGTGGTATTTTTTCGTACACTTCGACAAAGGATTCATACTAACAATAGCAGTGACTCTTCTTAGTGAGTGTGTCTTTTAACCTCCTGGAAAAGTTCATTAGCTGATGGAGCTTTAGATCTAAATCTTGGCACTGGGCAAAAGCATTCGTAGAGCCTATAGTGTAGTCTCTCTCCCTGGACTACATTATTTGTAAAGGAGGAGTTACAAGGTGTTTTGTCTGCATTTTGGAGGAGAGATCTCTGGTGTTAGGAATCTTCCTATCACTGTGGTGACCGATGGATTGGCCATCCAATTCATGTTTGTTTCAGATCTGATCTTCTATACCATTTTATTATTCAGAAATTTCTGAATCATTCTGCAGATCTACAACCTTAGATCTCAGATCTACTCTCTGTGCTTCATGTATTGCACAAAACCCCAAGGGGAATGTATAGATCAACATTTCTTGTACACAGATCTGTATTAGATCTAAATTTTTATGTAAAGATCTGCTCTAGATCTAAGGATTAATATACTACTACTTCAGCCCCTAAAAATAATGTTGTCATGGTTATGCAATCTTTTCTCTTGGTTGTAGCATCTCATTTTTTAGGGTTTTTCCTGTATTGTCTCATTCTTTCTCTTGTACAATGTATGGGCTATAATGTACATCTGATTTGCTGTTATACATCTGATTTCTAAACCTATATATCAACCTCCTAATGTGCTTCAGTGGATCTACGTTATTTCTGAAGCAATCCTTTGCATATAGCTGTAGTCCCTCTCTTTGGGTGATTTTCAGCTAGACAAGTTTAACCCACCTAGTATGATTTGTTTTTACTCTAATTTTGGATTTAGATCTTAGATGAGTTGATATAAGGGATGCAAAATTTTCAAACTCATTTCTATGGAAAGTATTCTCAGAAGTGCGTTATTTCTGTAGGCTTGCTGAGCTATTCCAATTTTGGAATATTACAGTTGTAAACAATATTTTGGGCATGGAAATTAAGAGAGATCGGGAAAAGAGGAAGCTCTGGTTAAACCAAAGGAGGTATGTTAAGACAATATTGTAGAGGTTCAATAAGAAAGATAATAAACGAGTGAAGGTTCCTATTCCTATAGGTGTAAAGCTATATGTTGAACAATGTCCCAAGATACAAGAAGAAGAGGGGGATATGTCTCATGTTCCATATGTGAGTGTAGTGGGTATCCTGATGTATGCAATTGGTAGCGCGATGTATGCAATGGTCTCTACTAGACTAGACATTGCACATGCAATGGGAGTATTAAGCAGTATTATGTCAAAACCAGGGAAGGAGCATTGGAAATTAGTGAAGCGGGTTTTTCAAATATTTGTGTGGCACTAGTGATTACGGTTTCTACTACAAGGGAAGACCAGGATTGGACAGAGTTTTGGAAATCCATGGTTTTGTTTATGCAGAATGTGCTGGAGATTTGGACCAAACAAGATCTACAAGTGGGTATGTGTTTAGCCTATTTGGTGGTGCAGTCAGTTGGATGAGTAAAAGACAAATTGCAATGGCTCTATCAACTGCAAAGGAAGAGTACATGGCGACCACTCATGTAAGAAAGGAAGAAGTTTGGTTGTAGAGATTATGTTCAAGTATGGGGTTGGTCCAACGAGCTATAAGGATAGACTGTGAAAGCCAAAGTGCAATTTTCTTGGCTAATATCCCTGCTTATCATTCAAAGACAAAGCACATTGATGTTCAATATCACTTTGTGAGAGATATGATGGAGGATAAAAATGTGTTGTTGTTAAAGGTGGACACTTTGAAGAATTTTGAAAATGCATTGACAAAGTCTGTGAGAACTCATAATTTCTCTTAGTGTAGAGAAAAAAATGGTCTTGGAAGGCTGGACTAATGACTAAGTTCTTGTGTGTCCCCCTATAGAAAGAAAAATACAAGTGGGAGAATGTTGGGTGTGTGTTATATTCTTTCCATGAATAGTCGCATGCGTGGGGGGCGGAGTCACAGAGAGGAAGATAGCCTCTCCCTGTTTTTTGTGCAGGGAGAAGCAAGGGGGTCACAAGGGGGAGGCAACTACCCTTTTCAATATATTAACAAGGGGGCAAGTAGCCCCCTCGATGGGGTCTGCGGTAGTGCCCTGGGAAAAAAAAATTTGGACCATATTTTAGGTAGGAAAACCCATCTATGGTTTTGTGCATGGGTTTACCCATGGTTTTGGAACATGATGGTTCTCTTCTCTTGGTGTTTTGTAGATATGCTCAAGGGAAATACCGTTATATTCTAATCCAGGGTTAATGGATTGGGGTTTATGAATTCTTCGACATGTATATATATATATATATGTTATAACACTAAAAGGAATATAATGAAAAATCAAGCTAGTAGTCACAATTTGGGATCCAGGGGAAAAATATCTATGTATATACTTTTTATGTTTTCTGGTCTCGCTATTGTTTAATTTCTGTTTTTAAGAATTCATTTGTAGATAATTTCTGTACAGGGTTAAAACATATAATCTGTGGACTCCACAACTTCAAGACAGAAGCTCACCCCCTAAGACTTAGAAATGTACACTGCATAGTCACCCATTCTTCCTTGAGCTCCTCAACTAAGGAATAATATTTCCCATGTCTCATCCCTGCAACCTATCCACATTCACTTCGAAAAGTGCACCGTGATGTCCGTCAGCCTAGCCTAAACTATGCACTGCACAGTCTCAAGGCTCAAGGTTCCCCCCTACCAGCATGAACTACGTAGTTGCACAATAATTGAGTTTCCTTGCCTAAAATGTCACTTTTTTTGTGCTTAGTTCATCGATTATAATGTGCCATCTTAGGCTAGGATTTTTTGGATTGATATCATCCCATCATGAGTGAATTGTAGGAACATGTACTCTATCAAGTCATGGAAAGATGATAAAGGAGGATAAGAAGGAGGGAAGCTTGCTCAAAGTCACTCTTGTAGTTGAACTCAGAAGATGATTGATCAAGACAAAACGAAAGGACACTAATTTGTGGCCACTATCCAAGACTTGAGATCATTGAAGAATCCCCATCACCAAGGCATGCGAAGGAGTAAAGGATAAATCTTTATTGAAGATACTCAACTCTCAGCAGAAACAATGGATTGACATTGCCATGTCATCTAGCATTCCATGTCAGTAGTGTCATGTCATTTCATGTCATGAGTGGTCATATTTCCACATCACTATTGCATATTATTTATATTGTATTAAAAATGTATTGTAAAGTGGAACTCCAAAGGACACACATGAATGTAAAGAGTCATGTAAGTCAGAAATTCATGGGAATTCAAAAAGTCATGAGGGTAGTCAAAGAGTCACCCTTGGTTATATATACTCCCTCATTGTATGAGAAAGGGATTTTTTCACCTTCGCTCCACAAACAAAGCAATAAAGATAAAAGTTAGTTGGGGAGAAAGGAGTGGCCCCAATGCTCACCTATTAGTGCTAGTGATGTTCATTGCACATATGTGTCTTGGAAAATTTACTTAATAAAAAAATCTTATCAAGGCCAATACATTATTCATGCTTGAGTTATAATTTTTTTCAATACTATTCTACAGATGTTTATACTTTATGTTTTCTTTTTACATGTACTAAGATATTTGAACTATTTCGATTATTTTAGTGGTTATCTTGTTCATAATGTACTGTAATGGTTGTAATTTTTGTCCCATCCTTGTGGAATATTTTGCGAGATATTATACAAACTCTTCTCAAATTGTTGTGCGTAATTTTTTTTCTCGTCTTTGTGGAATATTCCACAAGATATTAGATAGATTGTTCTCAAGTTGTTGTGTGTAATGAACGTCACATCCCCTTCTGGACTATTCCACTGGATGTTAGATAGAATCCTTCGTTCCACATCTGTATATTCCTAAGTGGTACTATTACCTCTCTCTTAGGGGCTCACATCTCTCCCCCCCTACAGTAGAAGAAACTTGACACACTTTCAATAGGACATTCACCAGGCACACCCCCTTTTTTTTCGAAAGTGCATCTGCAACACTCTCTCTTGTTGATATCAAGAGTCAATCCCTATCTTTAAGAACAAGGAAACTATGTCTTTGTTCCAGATAGGACTCATACACCAAATGGTGTGAGGTCTAATTGGGACTTCATATGAAGGAGATCCCTTGAATGTTGGCAGTTCCATCACCATCAACAGTTTTGGTGCTAGAAGGAGGGAATTCATTTTTTTATGGCTGATCAACCCACCAACCCCAAAATTAGCTCTTCCAACCAAGGAAAAAACATACACTACACCTCCCCTACTCATGCTCCTAAATTTGGTGACTCTTATAAGACATAGCCGAAATGAACTTGTGAAATATCATACAATCAAATCTAGGATATCTATCCCATAACCCGTCAGTTCATAAAAGTAGTTGGATTGATCCTGGGAATATTCACTCTTCTATATTCTCTAAAAAATAACAATGCCACTTCTACATGAGTAGTGGTCTCCTCCTTAGAAGACATGGTTCTTTCCACCCTCGAAGAGTTAGCATTTTCTGTGCAGAACACAAAAGAACCTCTAGTTTTTAGTGTTGGTGAAGGAGATAGCTTAGTACACTCAGGCATATAAACTTCCACAGGTTGGGAGGTTATGAAGGGGAAAAGGAGTTATCAAATTTTGACAAAGAAGAGGAGGAGAGTGAAGATGAATGCATGGAAGACTGATATCTGTATTGGATGTCTCAGGTTCCACTCGCACTTCTGGGTGTTCTACATAGAATGTTAAGGAACCCAAAAAATATCTTAATGAAGTATGACCCTGACATAATGGTTAAAGAGGAATACCATTTGGATAATTTCTACATGCATATTCAAAAATTTCAGGTATGTTACGATGATGTTGCATGTAGACATTTTCCAGGTACCTTGGATGGTAGAGCAGTTGTATGGTACCATAGTCTTCCCCCAAACTCCATCCAGAACTAGAGGGGGCTTAAGAAAATGTTTATTGAGAAATTTACTGATGATAAGACACTAGGCATGTTGTTGCAAGAGATGGGAAATATAAAAATGGAACCAAACGAAAATGCAAAGATTTCAATCACAGGTTTAATCGTGTCTTGAACATATTTGTGGAAGACATGAAACCTCATGACTCCATTAAAATAAATTACTACACTTCTGCCTTGCCAGCAAGCATTATGCAGTTCATAAAGCAGACTATGAAACCATTACTTATAATTTTTTTCAAAGAGGTTATCACAGTTGAGAAATACTCGTGAGCGACTGGAGCCATCATAGATGATGAACCAACAAAGGAGTCCAATGATACAAGTAAAATGTCTGCAGCCTCAATAAACAAGGCCAAAGTGTTGGGAAAAATACTGAGAGGGGGGGGGGGGAATCAGTATTAGTGTAGACAACAAACTATTTAATTTTTCTTGCTTTTAAACCCATACGCTACTTTACTGAACAAAACTCGCGTATACACGCGGATAACCAGAAGGAAACTAGCGTATGCACAGAGATCTAATTATGCACTTAATTCTTAACTTAGATCATTTCTTCATTCATTCATCAGATGTTAAGTAAGCAGTAAATAGGTGCAGTAAGAACAGAATATATCATCACACATCATCAACACACATGAACACCAGGATTTAAGGTGGAAACCCAATTCGGGAGAAAACCACCACTGTCATCGTCTTAGTCTTCAATATTTATTATATAAAGAAAACATCTTACAACCATGTACTGGTGCAGACTCATACCAGCACGCAGGCACCCACCTGCAGAAGGCTACAACCTTCTCTCGTTTACCAGCCTCTCCTGGAAGGGAGCTACAACCCCCTGCTCTTGTTTACCAGCCCCGCCTAGAAGGGAGCCACTACCCCCTGCTCTCATTTACCAGTTATTACTAGAAGGGAGCTACTACCCCCTTACTGAAAGATTCAACCCTCAGCACCACTGCAGACCATGTTTCATCAATTTTCAAACTGGATCAAACAGCTTCAACACGACCCTTCACTTATCAACCATCATACTATGCCCTTAGCTTCAAACAGAACAGTGAGACAACTGTAACCAGAATATCAGAGATAACCCAGACTTTAGAATAGATATGCAGATGTAACCTCAGCCCAGACCATTCAATGACTCAAATATGATACGCTACTTTTATTCACTGAAGTAGCATGTATACGCGCTTTCATTTTTACCAACCCGTGTATACCTCTGTGCAAACCCTAACTACTCATACACGCTTTTCATTCATTGATACTGCGTATATACGCGCCTTTTATGAAGAGAAACTGCGTATAGATTTGTAACTTATCAGGACTGTGCAGTTCTTCAAATCAGATAAACAACTCAGAATTCATCCTTCACTTCAGCAATGATTCGCCAGTTCATAGATCTAAACATTCCATCATCAGATCTAGAAGAAACATAGACATTTCAGATCTAGAGATCCCTCTTTATCATTTTCTTCATGGGTGCACTATTAATTCAGATCAATCATTAAACAGTTACCCATTCCATACAGATATACTTCAGAGTGTAGTATTCATTAAAGCTCAGACACTTGCACCCCATTTTCACAATGAATTTCTTCTCCTTAAATAGATTTAGCCTTTGACAATACCATGAGCCAAAACCACATTACTTTCGATGGTATTCCTGGACGAGATCAAATAGACAATCCAGCGCTCAATACAATGGGCCAATACCATGGTAAAGTCCCCTGGTTTCACAAATTTAGAGTGCAATTAGGCATGCACGACTTGGCACGTACTTTTCTGCGTGCATACGCAACTTCTCCTAAAAAAACCCGCGTATGCTTTGTGACACACACTTTTCATCATTGTTCTGGCCCTTACTGATATTTCTTTCTCTGGTACTACTGAGCTGCTTGTAGAACATCAGATTTGCATCATTAATAAACTCATCAAGCGTCAAGGACAACTTCATCAAGTAGGCTGCCATCATCTTCATCAAGTGGGTTGCCATCAAGGACAACACTCTGCAACAAATTTCCAACACAAAGAGAAAGAATTTACTAATCTTGAGAAATTTACCCACATAGTGAATAATCTGTAAAATGAGTTGGTAGAGCTTAAATAAAGGTCAAGTGAGACTTTTTCCAGTAGCAAGCCTCCATGATTCATCCTATTCAAAAGGACTATGACTTCATGTAGCAATACTAATACACTGGAAAAATATGTGCATAGTTTGAACATAGCATTGAATATTGACAAGTTAGGCATGGATGTATATTGTTAAAATCATTAATATTACCATTATGAGAAACAATACACATAACAGAATCATTCTATGAACTCTATTTCTACACGTTTATGTGATGCATTACTTACTGATGAGAATAATAAACCAGAAGAAGAAAAATAATAAGATGCTACACCCCATGAGGATCCAAGTGTTAGGCATGTAGCAAACATGTTCAAGTGCGTACTTGCAGCCCAAAAGAACACAACTGAGAAACAACCTTCGAGTGACCCCCCAACCTAGTACCATACCAATCGTTACAACTTGAGAAGACAGGGACTAACTACTACAAAAAAGTTGATGAAACAAAAAATCAAAGAAGCCTTGTTAAGGAAAATCAATCTTCCAGTCAACTCAGTGCAGAAAACTCGGAATAAGTATTGGAAAGTGGTGTCACCAAAAAATACTTCTGCAAAATATAAATATAAGATCATCACTCCAGAAGTAACAAGTCAATCCACATACCCAGAAATTTTTTCATCCCTTCTCGATGTGGACTATAACATATTTGAAGACATGAAGAAGGCTTGTGCGAACATTTCACTGTTTGAGTTAAAAAATATCACGAGCCAGCAAGACATTATTTTGTGAGCACTTGGAGACTCCTCTGCATGTAATCTTCCCGCTTCAAAGAAGGGGTCAGGTATGTCTTATGATTCTTTCAAATAAGTTCTTCATGCTTTAACATTGGAAGTAAACGCACTATGCCCTCCATTTCTCTTAAATTTCAAAATCTTCAATTTCAATGAACACAATTGCTTGGCTGATTCTGGTGCATTAGTAAATGTAATGCCATTATCTATAGAAAAAAAAATCAATGCAACATGGAGAAAAATTGATGCACAAATTAATCAACTAAACAAAACTCTCATCTGTGCGATCAACGAACTGAAAGATGTGATCATCTGCTTTTCCTTTGATGCATGAGTTAACCAATGAATACATATAGTGATTTTCGACATACCAAATGAAAGTTGACTATTTTGAAGTAGGTACTGGTCAAGTAATTTTCAAGGATACGTTTCCACAAATTGGTCACACATATGGCTTCCATATAAGGCCAGAAACAACCAAATTCTAGTAGAATCAGAAAGGTAAATGAAACAAGACATGACTCCCTCAAATGGACATAATGAAACAATGGATTTTGCACAACTTATGTTCAGAAATTTCTTCTTGGAGACACAACTCGGGTGCTACCCTGGACAACCATCCCAAGTCCCACCAGAAATACAGTTCGAGCTCCTTCCTAGTCCAATTGGTGCAAATGACTTATGTATAGTTAGTAGTAGCAATATTAGTACTAGTATTAGTGTAGTTACCAACCCTTGTACATTTGTTTTGTGGACTCTTAAGTTTGATGGTTCAAAAACAAAGGAAGTATATGGAACTGTTTGTGTTCTAGTCGACCCGCTGCAAACAAAATACTTGATCTCAAGCTTCTTGGAGTTTGAGTGCACAAAAAATAGCATTGCATATGAGGCACTCATTTTGGGCTTACAAAGAGACATTAACCTTAATTTTATGTCCTTAAAAGTAGGAGGTGATTCAGAAATAGTGGTACAGTAGGTACGTAATACCATTCATAGTGTTTCACCTTATCTAAAGAGTTATCAACAGGAGGTATGGCATTTAATTTAACATTTCCAAGCTTTCAATATTATTTATATTCCTATAATGTGGAACATAGTTGTGGATTAATTAAAAAAAAAATCTTCTAGTTTTTCACCATTAAGGGATAGTTTTAGAGTTAAAAGTATTTATAAATCATCCATCCGTTATAATGTAACTAATTTACATGTTTTTTGTGATTACCAATAGATAGTGCATTTCATGGAAAGAGTTGATGAATTGAAAGATGCAGTGATCGATGAGGATGAGCATGAATAATTTTTCCAGGATGAAACTAGCAAGAATAAAGGAAACCCCATCACAAATGGTGTGGTGTCTTTAGAAAAGTTATATGACATGCAAAATTGCTTCCGGGGACTTGCCAATGCCAAAACTCATAGTTCCATGTTGTTAGATGAACCGATTAATTTGGGAATAGAAAAGGATCTAAAATATGTTAATATTGATACTTGTTGTGCACCAAAAGAGAGGAAACCCTTCATTCGCCTATTCAAGTAGTATTATTATGTAGTCATGTGGACATATGATGAGCTAAAAACATATGAAACCAAAATCATCCAACACGTTATACCAATAAAGAAAGGGGCCAATCCATTTTAGCAAAAATAGAGAAAATTGCATCCCACAATTGAACCTCTTATCCAAAAATAATTAAGGAATTTGTTTGATGCTCAAATCATCTATAAGGTGTGAGACTCAACTTGGGTGTCAAATTTGGTCCTAGTGAGAAAGAAGTCTAGGGAAATCCGCTTGTGTGTCAATTTCCGAAATCTTAATCGCGTATCGGAAAAGGATAACAATCCTATGTCGTCAATGGAACAAAAATTACAAATAGTATAAGTGTCTGAGAATTTTTATTTGCTTGACAGGTATTCAGGATACAAAAAAGTTGTGGTCACAGAATTTGACAGGATAAAAACTACTTTTGGAATGAAGTGGGGAATGTTCTCTTTTAAGAGAATTCCATTTGGTTTGATTTATGTTGGTGGTACATTTCAAAAATATATGTACATTTCATTCGAGGGATTGATTGGGTAGTGTGTAGTAGTCTACCAAGATGACATAAATGTACTCTCCAAACAAAGGTCAGATCACATATGCCACTTGAAGAAAATTTTCGAGCGATGTCGCAAGTACTGGATACCTCTCAATCCTAAGAAAAGCACCTTTTCAATGTATGAAGGTAATCTCTTGGGACACATTATCACAAAAAGTGGGATTAAGGTATACCTGGACTGGGTCAAAGAAATATTGTAGATTCCTTACCCAGTGAATAAGAAGGCCATGTAGTCATTCCTGGGGAAGATCAACTTCCTACCTAAATTCATTTTTCATTATTCTCAGCTTTTAAAGCCAATAAAAGACATGGTAAAGAAGGATGTTGTTTATAAATGGCACAAAAGGGAAAAAAACACATTTTCTCGTATCAAATAGGCTATCGTAGAAGCACCCGCACTATACAACCCAAATTTCAAGAAGGATATTTTTCTCTACACCTTTTCTTTTGACACATCTCTTGCCACTGTACTTACCTTCAAATATGATCTGAAAAATGAGCAACCTATTTCTTTCATGAGCGCAAGTATAAAAATACCTAAGGTAGACTACGCTATCGTGGACCTAAGGTTGATGTAGTGTACAAGGAATTGAAGCACTTCCAACCCTACCTATTGAAGAATCATTGTATCATCTTTATTTTGCACCCAGCAGTCTGATCACTACTTTTTCAACAAGATCTAGATTAAGGGAGGGTGAAATGGATGATTGGTTTGTAGGAATATGAATTTAAATCAACCCAGTTCACATGATCAAGGGCCATGGTCTTTTTTGACTAGCAACAAAAGTAGTGGATGAAAAGGGAGAAGAAAACCCCTCAGGGTGGGAGCAATAAATTGAGATGTATGATATCGAGCGAACCTCCCCCACTATGACCACGAACTCTTGGTATGCAGATTTTCACCAATACCTTGAGCATGGAACCATGCCCTCCCACTTTTCGCACAACATGATATGGAACTAAGGCTAAAAACCTTATCCTATTAGCTGGCGCCTAGGGTGCTTTTCAGAAAGCACCATAACAAATTATTTCTCAGGTGGGACGCACATGATTCAGAGAAGGTATTGTGTGATCTCCATGCAGGACCAACCAATGGGAATTTAGCGGGAAATAGAATAGCACATAAATTTATGCAAGTCATATTCTATTGGCCCACACTATTCAAATATTATCATGATTAAGTCCACAAATTTGATGTTTTTTAGAGGTGCTCCGATAGGAATAATAAGTTAGTCGTCACTATGCATCCTATCCTGGTGGAAGAACCATTTCAACAGTGTGGATTAGATATTATTGGTGAAATATTTCCATGATCACCAAAGAAACATCATTATATTCTCACTACTACATATTAATTCACCCAGTGGACAAAATAAATTCCACTTAAACATGTGAATGATCAAGAGGTCATCAACTTCCTGCGGTAGAAAATCATTTCCAAGTTTGGTGTACGACTTCACTTGTTTTTTACAATGAAACATATTTCTCATTCCTAAAGCTTTATAATGTTTCATTCTAAAAAGGAATAGTATTGAAGCATTTTGCTAACTACTACCCTGAGGGGAATGGTCTTTATGAATCCATGAAAAGGAACTTGATCTACATCCTTAAGAAGCCCATATTCTCTAAGCAGAGGAACTGGAACTATAATTTGGTAAATTCTATATGGGTCGATCGAGTCACACTTAAGCCTTCTATGAACACCTATACCTACTTCCTGGTATACAGAAAAGAAGCCATCCTCCCTCCCAAACTTTACTTTCCTACTCCCAAACTCTTCCAAGAATCACAAGGAAACCCATGTCTATTATTGCAATATAGGATGGACATCATTCATAAGCTCATGGAAGAAATATTGAAAGCTAAAGAAAAATTTTTACTCCAAAACTGTATCAAGAGGTGGTTCGGCAAGAAGTCTTCAGGGAAGAGAAAATTTAGTTTGGGTGATTTAGCCTTGAAATGGGATAAATACCATGAATAAAAAAGAAAAACCACTGAGTTTAAATCCCTATGGATTGGACCATTCAATATACATGAAAATCTTGGCCAAGACCCTATCATCTTCAATCACTTAATGAGAAGACTGAATCTCTCCATGTGCAATGGAAAATATATCAAACATTATTTTCAATAAAATCATGGTTTGTGCCCTACAATTTGTACATGGTTTTCTTTTGTTTTCTCATTTTTTGTTCTTTTTGTTCTCATTGTTTCATGTTTTGGTTTGTCATGTGAATAAAGTGTTGTCCTCATCCATGTGTTGGTTTCTAATATTTTCTGTATGGATAAATTCTAAGGAGCCTTGTGACCCTTAATATTTGGTTACCATTTGAGTCATATTCCTTTTATTGGTTATGGAAATTGGTCGATGAATTTCCACGAAAAATACGACCTATCCGTAAGGAGATTTTTGGGAAACCATGAAATCGTGTCTAGCTCAGAAACCTTGTGCCCATACTTAGTTATTTTGTTTTGGTGTTTTCCTGCTTATCCAATTAGTAAAAAGGGAGAGGGAGAGAATATAAATGAGCAAAAGTAAATTAGAGGAACATATATACTTCTACAAATGGAGAACCTCATATTCTCTTAATAAGTCAAGATCCCTCTTCTGCTCGAAATGAATAAGTTCCAATGCACAATACTATTTTCAAAAAATACTAAAGGGCAAAAGAAGAGAAAGGCTTCCTACTAGAGGTATGAAGAAAGTAACTTTCTCTGGGTACTTTTCAAGCTCACTTGCAATGGAGAAATTTTTGTGTTCCTGAAGTGAATCCATCAGGGAATTATCCAAGCCTTCTAGCAGTGGATCAACGCTAGAGATAAAATCTTGTAATCAGGAAATATTATACTCGCGAGCTTCATTACCCTCGCCTATTTCAAAATTTGTGATAAATTTATGCCTTTGATAAGTTAAACTAAACTGGTATGTGGGGGCATAGTCTATTCATGGGGTAAGTGGGAAAAAAAAATATATGCACAATGAATCAATACTCCCCGAAGAACCAAGGCCCTGCACAAAAGAAGTTAACCAAAAAAGAGAAGTTGGAATCCTAGCAGTTTGTCACCAAGTTTTGTAGCTCCTACAACCCTCTCAGAAATCTTATCCTATACCAAATTTCAGAGCGTTCCTTTTTATTATTCATGTCTCTCACAAAGTTTGAAGTTCATTTCATTTATTTTCTTAAAGTATTGTGATCCCTTTCGCAAGATAGGAAAGAAGTCATGTTTTTTCATGTTGGTTGTGCACTCAAGGTATGATCTTGTTCCAGTGGTTTAAATAGGTCATATTTGTGTAATTATTTTTTTCTAACCATGTAAGTATCCATCGCACTCATTTCCAATGTTTTGAGCACCCTCGAACAAGTGTCATCATGGTCCTCATAAAGTGTATCTCTTGTGTCGGACTTGTTGTAATTGGTCATAAAGCTGTGACATGGAGGAGAATGATTTGTTGTATGTCTTGGATTATATATGTTGTTTGAGTTTTCAAGTACGCTAACTGTGTCATCATAGTCAAACTCCATCAATGTTTACATTGACCACACTCATCCCACACTTTGTCATTTTCCAGAAAACTTCTTGATCGAGCAATTTAACTTCACCGAGCCTCCCTTAAGTTGTGCACTGCATAGTATCAGTCCTATGGTTGTGACCTTACTTCTTGGAATTACGTAGTGCACAGTACTGGCCTCCTAAGACTTATCCATTGCACAGTTTTTGTGATCAAGACCTGACCTTGACCTCTAGATTTGTGCAGTAATGGCCTCCAGCCTAACTTGAACTGTGTAGTCCACAACTTCAAGACACAATATCATCCCATGAGCCTTATAATTGTGCACTACTCAGTCACCCATGACTCCTTGACCTCCTCAAATTCATAGTAGGACTTCCCAACTCTCTTCCATGTAAGTTGTCTTCACTGGCTCCAAAAAATGAAGAGTAATGTCCCTCAACCCATCCTAAACTGTGCGCTGTGTAGTCTCAAGGTTAAAGGATGCCCCTAACTACTTGAAATATGTAGCTGTGTAGTCACTAGGCCTCATTTCCCAACTTGTCACTTGTTCTGGGCTTATTTCATGGATTATAATTTGTCATCTTAGGCTAAGGGTTTTCAGATTGATGTCATCTCGTCATGAGTGAATTTCCAGAACATGTACTCTTTCAAGTCATGGTGAGATGATAAAGGAGGATAACAAGGAGGGAAGCATGCTCAAAGACAATATTTTAGCTAAACTCACAAGATGATTAATAAAGAGAAAGATAAAGACACTATTTTGTGACCACTATCCCAGACTTGAGATAATTGAAAACTCCCTGTCACCAAGGCATGCAGAGGAGTAAAGGAGATCTCTTTCATGAAGATACTAAACTCTTAGTAAAAACAATGTTTTGAAATTTCCATGTCATCAATAAGCCCGCGTCAGTAGTTTCATGGCATGTCATGTCATGAGTTGTCATATTTCCACATCATTATTGTATATCATTTATATTGTATTCAAAATGTATTGTAAAGTGAAAGTCCAAAGGACACACATGACTGTAAAAGTTCATGTAAGTCGAAAATTCATGGGAATTCAAACATTCATGAGGGTTGTCAAAGAGTCACCCTTTTTTATATATACTCCCTCATTGTATGAGCAAGGGACTTTTTCACCTTGGCTCCACCATAAAAGTGACAAAGAGAAAATCTAGTCCTTTGGTGGAGCAAGGAGTTGATCCAACGGTCCACTATTGGAGCTATGGATGTTCATTGTACATATGTGCCTTGGAATTTTTACTTAATAAAATATACCTATCAATGCTAACACATTCTTCATGCACGACTTATTAATTTTTGTAAGACTATTCTTGAGATGTTTCTACTTCATGTTTACTTTTTACATGTACTAAGATAGTTGAACTATTTCGGCTATTTTAGTTCTTATATTATTGATAATGTTTATTAATGATTGTAATTTTTGTCCCATACTTGCGGAATATTCCATAGGATATTAGACAAACTCTTCTCAAATTGATGTGCATAATTGTTGATTCATCCTTTTCAACTATTCCACAAGATCTTAGACATATCTTTCTCAAGTTGTTGTGTGTAATGACCATCACATCACCTTGTCGAATATTCCACTGGATGTTAGATGGAATTCTTTAGTTCACATGTGTCTCTTCCTTAGTGTTACTATTACCTCTCTCTGGGGCTCACTTCTCCCCCACCCCCCCACAGCAGAAGAACCATGACACAGTTGCAATTGGACATTCACCGGACCCACCCCCCTTACTTTTAGAAATTACATCTACATCACTCCTTCATGTTGACAGAAAGAGTCAAGGCATATATTTAAGAACAAGGCAATGAAGCCTTTTTTTCGAAATAGGACTCCTACGCCAAATGGTGTGACGTCTAATTGGGACTTCATAGTAGGGAGATCCCATGCATGTTGGTGGGTCCAACACCGTCAGCAGGTGTCCACTTTTGTTGAAATAGGTGAATTGGTTTTTCAACACCTAGACCTTATTGCTCTTCTTTTTCCTCTATTGTGGAGAATGGTCTTCATGCCTTGGCTTATTCTTGGTTGACATAACTTTCCTTGAATGGTTTTCTTTTGTGCAACTCTGGTGAGGATAATTTTCCTTATATTTTACTCTAAAATTATCACCTCCCTTTGGATATGACTTTCAATAACGATCATTGGAATGGTGTGGCATGCTCTCATCATGCACTGATTCAAAAAAAATTCTTAAATACTCTCTTCCTTTGGTGGCTTTGCAGCCTCTTTCACCAATGGTATTGGAACATTCTCTAACTTGAGAACTAACATAGCCCAATCCTACATATGAAGGGATATCTATCACTTCGATGGGATTCATTATGCCTTTTCCATTGAGTCCAAGGCCTTTTCCTTCATATCCTATTATTTTTAACTTCAAGAAAATTCCCTTGGTATGTTTTTAAAATGTACTAAATCCATCATCGTAGTGGAAAGAACATGAAACTAGAGAGCTACTAAAATATTTACCTCAGTTTTTTTATCTATATCAGGTGAGGATGGCTTCGTTAACACTTCTTTACAAAACAAATTTATTGAGACCACTTATGTGGCTTGTAATTGAAGATACAACCCTTTCTTCTCCTCCTCAACTTCATGTATTAATATTCTCATTTTACCATTCTCTACTTGAATAACCTTGTTTACTTTGTCAATTTCTTGCATCCATGCATTCTTTGATGCTTTTCCAATCTTTTGTAGCCCAATAGTTGTGATCATCATCTCATTGCCTGAATTAGAATCCAGGTCTTTGTTGGGTCTTGTAATTGTCACATTTTTATCATATTTATCCTCGCCATTCCTCACATTCCATCACCTCATTTAACCATTCATCATACCATTTCCATGGGTTCACCTTATTGTTTTCCAATTTATTTATTTTTAGTATTGTAAGACAATTTATGATTAATTATTGGAAAATTAACATATTTTCATTAATCTCTCAAATGTGAATGAGATTTGTAATGTGTAGGATTATTTGGAAGGATTATTCAGAAATATTCTTGAATATTTCCTCCACCATTTCAAGAATTCAAAGGATAATTGTTCAAGTTTATTCCAAGGATAAATTCATGGATATTCCAAGGAGAAAATCATGGAGATTTGGATAACATATCTCATCCAAGATTTGTGAGAGATGAGTGAGGATTTGAAGGGATCATATTCTATAATTATAGGGATATTGGTTGAGAGAAAAGTGGATTTGTAATTTTGAGTTGCTTATCTTGTTTTCAAAGAAATCATGTAGAAAAGAGAGTGCTCTCTCTTCATTTTGATATAAAATATATGGATAGAAATAGAAGAAATATATGATAGAGATATGATAGAGAGGAGAATTAGAGTCTACAATACGTTTTCATTTTGTAATCTTTCATTCTGTTTATTCATCATTAGTATATGTTGACACAAGTTACTCTTCACATGTTATTCTTCTCTATGTCTCTTATGCAATTGCACATTTTCAATTTTTGATATCAGGCGGTGGTAATGTTGTTGGAGTAGAATTGTTGAGGAAGGAAAATCAAGTTCTCCTAAGTTAGGAGCCTCTTCTCTCGCTTTCTACACATCACAAACTACTGCTCTTTACTCTCTCTTATTGAGGGCAATAATATGGGGAAGGATAACCATGTTCTCCTAAGTTAGGAGCCTCTTCCTTGTTTACTGCTATTAGAGAATTATATATTATGGAGCAATGCAACACATAAAATATGCTGAAAAATACAATCACACAAAACACATAAAAGCAGAGAGATACAGATATACATGGTTCACCCAGTTTGGGCTACGTCTACCTCAAATAGCTAGTCCTTCCTCTCTATTATCTAGCAAAATGAAGAGACAAAACCTACAACATATTCGCTGTAATATCCTTTGTTCTCTCTCACGGTCTCCCTCTCTATTTCTTGCTCTTAGAATACACATACCATACACAGCCGCAATACAATACCATCATAAAAGCGAGGGGTTGCCTTCTAGGGCAAAAGACCCTAAACTAAACATAACTTCTACCGTCAGATCATTTTCCTAATGAACGACTCAGATTGACTAGAAATTACTATACTTTTACAAGGAAATTTTACATCTGTTTTTATCTTCGGGGCGCTGCCCCCGAAACCCCCCGCCAGGAGGGGACTCCATAACGTCGCTTCCACCCCCCTGGACCCCCCATAGTAGCGATTAATTTACAGGTGGCGTTGCTGCCCCATTTAAGGTATAGGGGTCCAATGCTGTGATACAAAGTAAACAAGATAATCAGGCTCCACACCCAACAATCTCCCACTTGGAGACTGATTGTAGCAACTCCACTGCTGCTTCATTTGTTGGATAATGAATCCTCTTTGGACCTGGTTGTTTCTCATATTCATCTTCATCCTTGAAGACCAATTGAAACTAAGCACATTCTCATTTTCTCCCTGGTCACAACTTTTGTTAACATATCTGCAGGATTCTAGCTAGTGTGTATCTTTTCCAACTTCAACTCTCCATCTTCCAATACTGACCGTATGAAATGGTACTTTAGTTATATGTGTTTAGTCCTAGAATGAAATGTTGAGTTCTTTGCAATATGAATGGCACTTTGGCTATCACTATATAACATGCCCATATCATGCTTCTTACCCAATTCATCCATAAACCTTTGTAACCAAAGAATTTCTTTACTAGCCTCTGTAGCAGCAACATACTCTGCTTCTATTGTTGAAAGTGAAATAACACTCGTGATTTTTGAAACCCAACTGACAATTTTTCCACCTACAGTAAATACATATCCTATAGTGCTCCTCCTATTATCTCTGTCACCTTCCATATCTGCATCAACATATCCCTATAGAGCAATGTTTGACCCACCAAATCATAATGCTTTATTTGCGGTACCTCTCAAATATCTGAGAATCCATTTTCCTGCCATCTAATGTTCTTTTCCTGGATTATTCATGTACCTGCTTACAACTCCCACTGCATGTGCAATATCAGGCCTTGTGCAAACCATTGCATACATTAAGCTTCCAACTGCTGATGTATATGGAACTTTAGATATAGTGCATTTCTTCTTGGGTCTTGGGGCACATCTCCTTAATATGTCTGAAATGGCTAGAAAAAGGTGTACTAACTAGTTTTACATTCTGCATATTAAATATTTTCAACACCTTTTGTATGTACTCATTCTGAGACAGTGTTAATTTGCGATTTTTCCTGTCTCTAGTTATTCTCATACCAAGGATTTGTTTTGCAGCTCCCAAATCCTTCATTGCAAATGAATTTGCCAATTTTCTTTTGAGCACATTTATTTCGTGCATGTTAGACCCTGCAACAAGCATGTCATCTACATACAATAACAATATAATATAGCTGCCATCATTTTGCCTTTTTAGATAAACACAATGATCAGAGTGACATCTAGTATAACCTTGTTCAGACATAAACTTGTCAAATTTTAGATACCACTGCCTTGGAGCCTGTTTTAAGCCATACAAGATCTTCTTTAACCTGCACACTAATTTTTCTTTCCCTTTGACCTCATATCCTTCTGGTTGCTCCATATAGATCTCTTCCTCCAAATCTCCATGGAGAAATGTTGTCTTTACATCTAACTGTTCAAGATGTAAATCTTCTGCTGCTACAAGACTTAAAATAGTTCTGATTGAAGTCATCTTAACAACAGGAGAAAATATTTCATCAAAATCAATACCTTTATTCTGTGCAAACCCCTTCACCACAAGTCTAGCTTTGTACCTCTGTTTTCCTCCATCTTCTTCCTTCAGCCTGTAAACCCATTTATTCTGCAATGTAGTTTTACCTGCAGGCAACCTAACTAAGTCCCAAGTCTAGTTATGCATTAAGGAGTCCATCTCTTCTTCCATGGCTAGCTCCCACTTCTTCCTTCTTTCAACCTGCATTGCTTCTTCATAACATTCAGGTTCACCAGAATTAGTCAACAATAAATAATATAATGAAGGAGAGTATTGTTCAGGGGGTCTACTTATCCTGGAAGATCTTCTAACACCACTTTCAGGTGTTTGAGGTGCCTCTTACTGTTGTGGTGGTTGCTGCTACTGTGGTTGTTTATTATTATTATTTTTAGGCATCTTTAATTTTTCAGTTATCTCATCAAGAACCGTGTATTCCTTGCCTTCTTTTTCCTGTTTCTTTTCCTGCAACTGATTCTTATACAAGACCTTTTCATTGAATATTACATCTCTGCTCCTAATTATTTTGTGATTTTCATAATCATGTAAGTGATAACCAAAATCATTAACACCATATCCAATAAAGGTACATTTCTTTGATTTTTCCTCAAGCTTTGTTCTATTTTCTTTATTAATATGGACAAAGGCCTCACAACCAAAAGGCTTTAAAAAAGAGTAGTTTACCTTTTTACCTATCCATGCTTCCTCTGGAATACCACCATCCGAGGAACTTGAAGGCCCTCTATTTATTAGATAAACAGTAGTATCTACAGCATCTGCCCAAAATTATAAAGGCAATTGTGCATGAAATCCCACGCACCTTGCACGCTCCATGATTGTTATGTTCATCCTTTATGACACCATTTTCTTGTGGTGTTCTTGGAACTGTATTCTCTCTACGAGTTCCATGCTCTGAACAATACCTATCAAACTCTTTGCTGCAATTTTCACCTCCATTGTCTGATCTGAGACACTTCAACTTCTTTCCTGTCTCAATCTCAACCAAAGCTTTCCATTTCTTGAAAGTATCAACTACATCAGATTTATTTTGAATACAATAAATCCAGGTTTTTTTAGTTGCATCATCAATAAAAGTAACATAATAACGAGAGCCACCAAGAGGTGATACCTGAGCAGGTCCCCATACATCTGTATGCACAAGCTCTAATTTTTTGCTCTTCTTTTCTTTCCCAACTCTGAGAAATCTGACTCCCTTTTGTTTTCCATAAATGCAATTTTCACAGAAATCCAAATCAACATTCTTCAAACCTGGAAACAAATTTCTTGAGTGAAGAATCTTCATCCCCTTCTCACTCATGTGTCCAAGCCTATGATGCCATAATGCTGCATTTGCTCCTTTGGAAGTTAAAGAATTAACATAGTTAGAAATATCATTGCATAAATACAATGTACCAACATTTTCTCCTTTTTCTATTACCAGGGCTCCTTTGGTGACCATCCAAGTTTTATCTGGGAAAGTTGTCACACAGCCTTCACTGCCTAACTGCCCTGTTGAAATCAAATTTTTCTTTAGATCTGGAACATGCCTTACCTCCTTTAATAGCCATTGGTTTCGATTCTGTTGTTTTACAAGAACATTACCCATTCCAACAATTTTACAGGGTTTATCATCACCTAAACGAACTTGCCCAAAATCTCCTTGAACATAGTCACAAAAATATTTCTTATCAAGTGTGGCATGGAAAGAGGCCCCTGAATCTACTACCCAGGAATAAGTAACATTTTCAAAAGAAAGAATCAAAGCATATTGTAACACATCACCTGTCACATTTTCTTCATGATTGTTTTCTTGCTGTGCGTCTCCTTCTTTTCCCTTCCAAGATCTACAATATTTCTTCAAGTGTCCTTTCTTTCCGCATTTCAACACACTATCCCCAATGTGTGGACTTGGTCTGCCTTTCTTGATTTACGCAATATCCTAAGCTCTTTCCTCTTTCCATTCTTCTTCCCCTAGACTCTGCACTCAAAGCATTACCTGATGTCTCACCGGAGCTTTTTCGTCACATTTCCTCGCTAAGGATAGCACCAACAACATCATCAAACTTTAAAGTACTAGATCCAGCGACAGAGTTACTAATGGCCTTTACTAAACCATTCCAACTCTCTAGCAATGAGCACAAGAATAACAGAGCTCTAACTTCATCATCAAAGTTTACCCCTATAGAACTTAACTGAATCGTAACTGTATTAAATTCATTTAAATGGCCTGCAAAAGATCCACCTTCTGACATCTTCATATTAAATAGTCGTTTCATAAGAAATACCTTGTTTGAGGCCAAGGGTTTTTCATATAATTTCGCCAACATCTGCATCAAACCCTCTGTTGTTGTTTCCTTCGAAATATTGAAGGCTACCGATGCTGCAAGGCACAACCGTACTGTTTCGAGTGCCTTTCTATCGAGAATCTCCCATTTTGCGTCTGTCATAGCCGTTGGCTTCTTTGTTTTTCTGCTCAATGGTAGGTACAAATATTTTTGATACAGATAATCTTCCATCTGCATCTTCCACAGCAGGAAGTTTTGGCCATTAAATTTCTCGACCCTAAAATTACAATCTTCCGCCATTGCTCCCACTTGAACTAGGAACCCTTGTTTCCTGCGAGTTTATCATCCAAATAAACCTGGATTTGATACCAGTTGTTAGAAAATTATATATATTACATAGAAATGAAACACATAAAATATGTGGAAAACAAAAGCACACAAAACACATAAAACTAGAGAGACACAAATATACGTGGTTCACCCAGTTTGGGCTACGTCCACCTCGAACAGCCAGTCTTTCCTTTATATTATCCAGCGAAATGAAGAGACACAACTTACAGCAGATCCGCTATAATATCCTCTATTCTCTCTCACAATCTCCCTCTCTGTTTCTCGCTCCGAGAATACACATACAATACACAGTCACAATACAATACCCTCATAAAAGCGAGGGGTTGCTTTCTAGGGCAAAAAACCCTAAACTAAACATAACTTCTACCGTCAGATCATTTGCCTAATGAACGGCTCAAATTGACTAGAAATTACTATACTTTTACAAGGCAATTTTACATATGTTTTTAGCTTCGGGGGTGCTGCCCCCGAAAACCCCCGCCAAGGGGGGGCTCCATAAAGTCGCTACGCCCCCCCCAAGTCGCTACCGCCCCCCCCTGGACCCCCCACGGTAGCGATTAAATTTCGGGCGGCGTTGCCGCCCCATTTAAGGTACAGGGGTCCAATGTTGTGATATAAAGTAAACAAGATAATCAGGCTCCACACCCAACAACTACATCTTGAATTAGAGACAAAAGCATTAGACTATTGTAATTTAACTACAGTCCTACATTTCCAATGCATGTGCATCGTAAGTCTATGAAAACATTGAATTGATAATTTATGTTAGGGAAATTATTTGACAATGATAGTTTTGCCCAACATTTTGGCGTCTTTTCCGGGGAAGCACGATGGATTGAGGTATAGGTTACTTTTTCTTGCAAGTGTGAAATTCAATTTCAACAAGCGTGTTTGATTTCTGCAAGTTTGATTTACTTTTTTGTGCAAGAGCGTTTTATTTCTGCAACTGTGAAGGGTGATTGTTATTTTTTTTAAGAAAAATGATTTAACAATGAGTATAAGTTTGGAACAACTCACTTGGATCCTAGTAGAAGTTGGGATCTCCTCTTCCTATGAAAATAAGATCTTGACAGCTACGGAAAGCTTAACTACTCCTCCAAAAGAGAATGAATCGACATATGTGTTGAGGAGAGTAAATCCCCTCTGCCCGGAGACGAGAGCGTCCCTACTAGCCCAGATCGGGTCTGGCAACAATCAAACACGCTACAGTGTAGGTTCCTAATCGTAAATAAACCGACTTGTGAGGAAGGCTTACCTGGAATCCAACGCTGTTGTTTGTAGAAGAGGTGGTGCTCCCATTCCTTTGCCCTGGCAGATCACAATCCTCACGATCCCCGTGATCGGACACCTGGACATGCAAGAAACAACACAAACGCAAGCATAAAATCCAATATATACAACTATATGTCAGTCGAAGAGGACATAACTCATGAACATAATCAAGAACGAGAGTGGAACCATAACTGATAGTCGCTTATCATTAAAGAGTCAAAAGAAGAATACAACCAAAGCTTCGACGCCAAATTCTTCTTTGGCGGGTCGTCAGCAGAACATGTCTCGATAAAGCCTATCAAGGATGGGACAAGTCTCTCTCTCTGGATACTTGTCAATAGTCTCCTTAACAAATTCCTGGACTAGGGAATCAGAGGGCTCTTAGATGACATAAGGATATGAAAGCTCTTGGGAACTTGGAGATGCGGAACTAGCTCCTGATTACTCTTTGCTCGCTTTTATAGAAGGAGGAAGGGAAGTTGGGATCCCTATAATTATGGGATTGGCCCTATCATCAAGGAAGCTTCCATGAGAGGTGGAAAACCACTTCCTCTCTATGGGAATCCATAGCCAAACCACCCAACTCAAGATAGATATTAGTCCAGGAATTTGTTAGGATGAAACTTCCACCTTTTATTTTTTAAAAACACCTCTTAATATGGTTGGCGCGGGTGCATCTCTATGATAGAGCGCCAATTGGTGCGCCCTCTTTGGAGGATTTTCTCCCTTGGCGCGAGGGCTAAACTATGGAACCGCGCCAATGGAAAAAGAGCTATTTTTAGGGTTTTTTGCAGGGAGATGTCTTCAGGGAAATTAAAGCTCATCTTCAGAGGGATGCAATGAAAGTATTTTCAAGTCTTGTCTCTGCTCACAGGTCACAGAATGAGCCCTCCAATGTGCGATATGGGGATTGTAGGGACAGTGACAAATTGTTGTGTAACAGATGCCCCCTAAAGCATGAAGCCCGAAAGAGAGAGAGAGGGGTGAAATGCTTTACGAGAACATGCCGGCTGAAAACACTGCCATAGGAAAACCTGCGGAGCAAAGTACAACTGATGTCTCAGATACATGATATATATATGCGGTATGGGCGCAGCCATCCATAACAAAGTGTACAATAATCTAGATCCAAGGCATGGACGCAACCATCCAGTGAGGATTGAGAAATAGACTCAGGTATGGTCGCAGCCATCCAATCAGTGAGTCATGTAAACAATAATCCACAAAATCGGAGCCTGGATTACAATAGACACAATCCAGGGTCTTGCGCTCCATCTCGACTCGAACAAAGTACAAGTTCAAGCATGCGAATATGTGAGCTGAAGTCGAACATGCAAGAACATCGCCTAATTACCAGCCAATGATGAAAGTTGTTAACAGACGCGAGAGGAACCACCAATAATGACAATGGCTCTCAAGGTACTATAGGTACAATCTACGGCATGCGAATCAATGAGCTGGTGTCGAACACCCGTAGAATCACCCGATCGGAGGCCAATGATGAAAACCTCACGTCGAATGTGACGAAACTTCCATTGAGGCATGCAGGATCCAAGGTACCATAAGGGAGTCTCTAGATCAGCTTCCCGAATAATGAGCTGAAGTCGAAGGGAAGTGACCTTGATCAAAGGTGGGCCATAATGTTTCCCACATCATCGACACGAGACAGAGGAACATGATGTTTGTTGTGGATCAGAATCAAATGAGAATCAGAGGGAGGTTGATACTTTGGAGAGGTCAACTTCTCTTGAACATGTAGACGGCACGACAATGGACTTGGTAGTATTTGACATCAACGGATCAGAGGTCATGGTGGCAAGGAAATGAGCAGATGAGAGGTCAAAAGGGATTATCTAAACCCATGGAGGCAAGTGAAGAACGATATGAGATGTACCCAACCTGAAACGAATGCAGAAAAGTGCCATGTTCAAGAGCGACATACTGCCGACACGACAATGATGTTGGTTCCATTTTTCCCCACCATTTCGGTGAGTACCTCTTTATTTTTACACAAGCTTGAAGAGGATACCATATGCTTGTCATATAAATCTGCCCTTCGGGCAAATCCATCCTAGTACATTTAACGAGCCCTAGGAAGGAGCAACTCGAATAACGTGATTTTGACTGAATCCAATGTCATCAGGGTTTAACGAGTCTGACAAAGGAAGAATTCAGTGTCTTTTCATATTTAGAGAGTTTGAAAAGACAACGGAAAAGTAAACTCCAACGGTCCCTTTTCATAAGTAGTTTCTCAGACCTGAAAAGGTAGAAAACAATATCTGAGAAAACCTCCTAGTCACGATAGGCTAGGGTATTCCTTTTTCGTAAGTAATCTATCCCATCCTGAAAAAGGGGTAAACGTATACAAGGTAGATGTCGTTTCACAACCATTTAACGAGTTCAAAATGACAAGAGTCTCGGCAATCTTTTCAATTTTTAAGAGTCAGAAAAGAGCTAAAAGTTGACTCCTCCTGAAGGAATGAGTGGTATAAAGGGTAGCAACTGGTTCCGGTAATGGTGGAACTACTCAAAACAAGTAAATATCAAGAGGCTGGCTAACAAGACCACTCATCGCAGCGGTTCCTCAGGAATAGGTAAGACAACCAAGTGAAGGCATATGATCGGCCAAGCAGATAGTGACGATGGAGTGAGAAAAACAAGGCTCATCTGGCAAAGATAGGCTGATAAGATGGTAATCACAAGAGGTAAAATGGGAAAGGTTTCATTTTTACACAAGCTTGAAATGAGGAAACTCTGCTTGAATTTGGTTTCATTTTTACAGAAGCTTGAAACAAAGATAAACTATGCTTGAAACCGGTTTCATTTTTACACAAGCTTGAAACGGAAACAAACTATGCTTGACAAAGTAAGCATGCCCCTAGCATGTTGACTCAATTCGAGGTACATGCCCCCCAAGCTTCAGTCCATATGAAAGGCAGATGGAGTGAAGGTTCAAGTTACAAGATCAAGAGACAGACTCGACTGGGATTTTACGAGATCTTATCAAAGACTCGAATTGAACGGGAACGTGTTTCATTGTTTTAACGAGGTTGACACATTAAAAGAACTGTCCTCATAGAACCTTGTTTCATTTTTTAAGGAGCTTGACACAAGGCAAGGAACTATGCTCCAACAAACTTGATTTCATTTTTAAGGAGCTTGCCGCAAGGGAACGAACCATGCTCCGACAGACTACTCGTCATGATGAACAGGAATTCATGGCTTCCAAGAGTCCCACGCTAGGTGGGAGGATGACATCTTGGAAATCAGGACCCAATACCCCCAGTACACGATGCACGACGGCGTCGTCACTGAGTGCGGGCACGGGGTAGGTAGCCACATAGTTGACCTGTGGTGGGGCAGATACAATGGGTGGATAAAAACCAGGAGGGGGTGATGGCGGGCCAGTTGCCACATCAGGACCAAAGAACGAAAGCTGATCAATGGTCATGATCCGTCCTTCATGCAGAAAATAGGCCACACGAAAAAGGGAGGAGACGAGCGCTCCCATGGCATAGGTGTAATCGTGCCCCAGGAGAAGATTAAAATCGAAGGGGCCTGGAACGACCATTACGTCCATATGGATGGTTTTACCTCCCAAAGTAACAGGTAACCTTCGGAGGATCCCAATGGTTGACTCGTCCTTCTGTTAAAAGTCAGCAGATTCTGCGTAACAAGCGTAAGTGGTGGTGAACCGAAAGCTTGCCAGGTAGTTGAGGATAGAATACTAACAGAGGTGCCTTCGTCTATAATGGTACTGGGTACAACCAGACCAAAAGCCTGTACTGTGATTTCGAAAGGCACATAGGACGGAAGGCGAAATCCTGCAAATCGATTCCAATCAAAGGAAGCGACCAAACTACTCGGAGGGGCTACCATCGAACGGAGAAGGTATTCCCCTGATGTTACGGAAGTAGGAGTCTCCTCCATGACCTCCATCTTGAAGGCGGGAGGAGTATCCTCCGGGACCTCCATTATGGGAGGTGAAGGAGCTACTTGTTGAGGTATAGGGACAGGAGAATCTTTCTCCAAGTCTGAAGAATCTGAGGAAACTAGAAGGACATGAGGGATGTGAGATCCACTCTCGACAGAAAATACCTGGTGTACCGCAGACGGGGCCAGCTCAACCGATCCCACAACCAATGGTTGGTCAGAAGAAAATTCTTGAATTCGAATTTCTGAGGGAGTGGGATGGACCAAAGATGACCCTTGACCAATCATATCATCAGTAGGTGGAAGACTCAAAGAGAGCTGTTTATAACCAGCTGGGAGGCATGGTGTGCAAACAGTTGGGCTGTCCAAAACTCGCTTGGCTTCATCCATATAAGGACAAAGGTGAATGGCATGGTGCCTTTCACACAACTTACAGGATTGGCGATCTTACCCTCCTTCTTAGGAGCCTTATCAGCACCAGTCGAAGACGTGCCCCCAACCTGGCTCCCGAAAGTCAAAGGAAATAGCGAACGGCCATTGGACCATGCTTCAAGCACTTTGGGAATGCTAGGGTAGTCTCGAAGAAGATGGTATCCCATGCACAACATGCAGGGGAACTTGACTTTCCGTGGAGGGTTGGAAGGCATATCAAGAGGAGATGTTTCAGAAATAGTAGTGGCAGGTTTAGCCTCTCTTTTATCGGACTTATTCTTCTTTGTCTTCTTCTTCTTCTTCTTAGCCACCTGGTTACTCGAATCCAGACTTTCACCGGGCGAAGTAGAAGATGAGGACGCAGAAATAGGTGAAGAAGGGGAGAGGTCCACCTGGGAATCAACATGATGTTGTTCCAGCGGAGGAACTGATTGAACAGTAGTGGAGACATTTGGGACCACAAAGGTTGAAAACAACCAAACAGGCAACCCAACAGTTAACCCAGGAAGGGACAACGTTGCCATGTAAGGAGCACCAACATTCCCAAAAGGAGGAAAATGATGAGGACTCCCTTCTGAGGGGATTCCTTGGTTGGTAAACTCTGAAAAAGTTGCCATCAAAACTCAAAACCACACACGGGCTGAAAAAGAGTCAAGACACACGATCAAACGCCCAACAAGCAAAATCTAACAGGGCGTGTGATCATGGGTGATTAATTTTTACCACATTGAAAAATAAGAAACTTCACCGTTTCATGTTTTAAGAGTCGAGAAACAGTAAAAAAGGTGACTCTATCTCTTTCAGATTTGACACAAGTGTGAAAGGACAAGCACTTGGTGATCCTTTCAAATTTAGGGAGTCAGAAAAGATCAAACGACTGCTCAGGAGTACTAGGCAAAAGGGTGTACCAAATAACCGTGAACTGCAATATACACCTTGGTTTCAATAATGAAAGAGAAATCAACCAAGGACTTTCCGTACGTGCAGTCAATCTCCCCGAATGTTGTGTTCGGTGTATCACGGGTATAGGGTGGCAGACTCAGCTTCCTATGGATAAAGGATTGAAACCTAGAGGGGTCTCCCTTTATATACGCGATGGTACGGGGAGCACAAGTCTGTACTAGTGCTGTCTAAAGCCAAGAGGCGAACGATAGCTACTAGGTTTTAAGATGTCGAAACATGTCTCTAGCCTAGACCTCTAAATGTGTTTTGTTAGATTTCAATGCTACCTTAGTGTAAATTGAGTAGATTTTAAAGTTGATCTTTAATTACGTTTCAGTTTTCAGGCCCTAACGAATGTGCTGTCTCAAAAACTCCTAAATGTAAAACTACATGCCACAGTACATCATTTCGTTCGATGAAAGCTAGCTATAGAAGAGTTGAGAGCTTTTTACACAAACAAAATGATCAAAAGACAATCAATGATATCTCTAATGCAACTAATGGAACTAAAAACTTTTCTTTCAAATTCACTAATTACTAGTAAAATCGAAAAGATTTCAATTTGCACTAATCAACAAAAAGAAAAAGATATTTTTTTATTTTCAATGTTTGATAGCTAGATGCACTAAACAAACCAAAAGAAAATGAGGAGAAATTCGAGAAATGATATTAAGAGAGCAAAACAAACATATTTCACTCAATGGCACGAACAATCAAATCTCAAATTGACCAAAAGTCTCTCAAAACCAAGAAAGTCCCGAAGACACCAATGAGCCGTGTAATCTAGGCCGAGAATGAAGTAAAGAAAAATTTGAATGAAAACGAAATCAGTCACTCAAAAAGCACAATAAGATGATAGAAAACTGTCAAACGAATGCAAGGAAGCAATCCCAAAGCCGACTGAACGAACGAAAACCAAAAACTCCCAAGGGAGGCTCGACTCACAAAGGCACCTAGATGCCCTAGGGCTCATATGCAAAATCGAAAGAAATAGGAAAAAAACCAAAGGATGGAGGTTACAACCAGTCAAACTAGGCTCCAGTGCACTCAAACAACCAAAAAAACAAGACCAAAATCACAAGTCAGCCTCAGAAAGCATGAAAAACAGTAAACCCTAATAGCTCACAGGATTGGCGTGACTGTGAGCTTGAAATTAGCGCCAGAAACGCAATGGCGCGGGTGATACACAGGCAACCTGCACCAATGGGCGCGACTGTCACGCTGAAAAGCACGCCAGCCGAGTTTTCTATGGAAAAAATAAAAAACAAACAATCTCAGACACAGACAAGTGATGACAAGGCTAAAACAAAGCCACACAAACAGGAAAATCTAGCCCAAAGAGCTGACCAAGCAAGCAAGACCAAGAAATTGACCGGAAAGAGAAGACAAAACTCTAAGTTGTTCAATCCGTAAGCCAAACCAGAGATTGACTAAAGCAGTGTTGATCTACTCTGCTAATGCAGAGAAAAAGCGTTTCGAAGGCTATCTAGCTGTGCTTCAGGCTCCGTCTACAGTTTACAAATCAAACAACAAGCTGAGTCCCCAGTGGAGTCGCCAAATTGTTGAGGAGGTAAATCCCCTCTGTGGACAAAGGCGATCCCTACTTGCCCAGATCAGGTCTAGCAACAATCAAACACGCTACAGTGTAGGTTCCTAATCATAAATAAACCGACTTGCGAGGAAGGCTTACCTGGAATCCAACGCTATCATTTGTAGAAGAGGTGGTGCTCCTGTTCCTTTGCCCTGGAAGATCACAATCCTCACGATATCCGTGATCGGACACCTACACATGCAAGAAACAACACAAACGCAAGCATAAAATCTAGTACGTACAACTATATGTCAGTCAAAGAGGACATAACTCATGAACATGATCAAGAACAAGAGTGGAACCATAACCAATAGTCGCTTAATATTAATGAGTCAAAAAGAAGAATAAAACCAAAGCTTCGACGCCAAATTCTCCTTTGGCGGGTCGTCAACAGAACATGTCTTGATAAAGCCTGTCAAGGATGGGACAAGCCTCTCTCTCTGGATACTTGGCAATAGTCTCCTTGCTTGGATTTGGCCTTAGGGAATCAAGAAGGCTCTTGCAGCATAAGGATATGAAAGCTCTTGGGAACTTGGAGATTCTGGAACTAGCTTGCAAGGGAAATGGGCAAGCTTTTATAGAAGGAGGAAGGGAATTTTGGATCCCTATAATTATGGGATTAGCCCTATCATCAAGGAAGCTTCCATGAGAGGTGGCAAACCACTTCCTCTCTATGGAAATCCGTAGCCAAACCACCCAACTCAAGATAGATATTAGTCCAGGAATTTGTTAGGATGAAACTTCCGCCTTTTATTTTTAAAAAACACCTCTTAATATGGTTGGCATGGGTGCGGCTCTATGACAGAGCGCCAATTGGCGCGCCCTCTTTGGAGGATTTGCGCCCTTGGCGCGAGGGCTGAACTATGGAACCGCGCCAATGGAAAAAGAGATATTTTAGGGTTTTTTGCAGGGAGATGTCTTCAGGGAAATTAAAACTCATCTTCAGAGGGATGCAATGAAAGTATTTTCAAGTCTTGTCTCTGCTCACAGGTCACGGAATGAGCCCTCCAATGTGCGAGATGGGGATTGTAGGGACGGTGACAAATTAATATGTAACAATATGAAAAATCATGTACATTTGATGAAAAAAATTAGAAAAGTAGGAGATTTAGGAGGAAAACGAGGATTGGTGGCATGACCTGAAGGAGGAAAATAACGCATAATAAAATCTTATTGAACAATGGTTCGAAGCTAGAATGAGGTTAGATCAGTTGTTATGTTTTTATTTCATTAAATTACAGTGACAACAAATAGAACCAGTTATTCTTGTAGATTTCCATTTTCCATGTGCACAACTAAAAGTGAATATATTTTTACTATTGTTGTACGCATGGTTACAGTGGAATTTTGATTACACGTAGTGATTTTTAATATTTAATTAAAGTAGAGTAGGGAAGAAAAAATAGTTTCTTTTTAGTTTTCTTTTGAATAAGTGTGCAATCTCTAAAAATAAAAAAATGATGTATCTAATATATTTTAGGAATACAATTTATTTATTAAAGAAAAAAATTGTAGGAATAAAAAAATTTAGATTTGTTGTAAAAAATTTCAATTTCATTTTTTAGAAATAAAATTAAAAAAAAAACAATTTAAAAAAATAATAAAAACAAAATTAAGAAGAAATTTCATTTAAAGGTGTGTGCCTCTTGTATGTGGAATGAAAGGTGTGTGGCCCCAATCAGTCTTGACCAGAAGGGCCAACCATAGAAGAACCCAAATATTGATTGTTGCTACTCTGCAATAACTGACTATGCATAAGTGATGGTGTGGATTGATCAAGACCCACACTTCCTTTTGAGGAACAAACTCTCTCAACAATAACAATTGCAACATGTAATGACCCTATTTTCTCACTTTCAAGGCTACCATAAGGCATGTATCCTTTGGGTAGTGAGTTAGGTGGCATCGTATCACCTGAGGGGTTAGAAAACTGAAATAGAAAACTGAATTCCAACTGTGTCGTACCTTGAAAATGCAGAAACACCAGAATTGTCCCAAAACATGCCTATCTTCAAGCTTGCCGACCTATTTTCCTTATCCACGGGGTCTCTTTAAAGTGAGCTCAATAAAGGGTAAATGTTTAGAATAAATCATTGTTTTATCATTATCTAAATCAGTTCCTATTTTATCATTATCTAGATATGAGTCCACAAAATCGTATGAGCCTACAAAATATGCAATAAATATAGTGATTTACAACTATCCTGATATCCACATTGAGTGACAGGGATGGAGGAAGACCACATTTTCCCAACATTTTGGCTCTACGGCCCCCATGATCAGGTGATCATGTCCAAGTTGAAAAAAAGCTCAAAAATCGAACTGCTCAGAAATCTTTGCAATCTGAATGATTGGAAAGGACTCGTCACTTCAATTCTGGCACTATGAACGGGACTCAAATCCGACGCCATATGTGAAAGTTATGAAGGTTTGAAATCTCCAGTATCCTTAAAAAAGAATCAGTTGACCAAGTTTGACTTATGAATTTGGAAAAAATAAAAATAAAAAAATATTCTAAGGAATATTTTAGAAATATTCCTCAAAATATTCCTTGGAATATTCCATTTGGGCCAATACTATAATGACAAGTGGCAAGTGCTTATTTGAGGATGGGTTGACTATGTAAATTTTTAGCCAATCACGGGTTGCCACGTGGCAGGCCCAGAGGCCGCCACGTCACCCCAGGCCGGTGGAAATTTTGTATTATAAAATTTTTGTAACTTATGACGATTGAACCTCGGACCTACTGCCCACAATAGACGCAACTTACCGTTACACCCTGTGGTTGGTTCTTAACCATGGTAGCGGAGAATTCGTATTTGAAGTTTCATAAAGTTATGGTTAGCAGCAAATGGGAGCCAACCCCCACATATCATATGACCAGCTGTCAAGAACCAAAGGGCTCACAAGCAGCGGGAAAAGTTGGACTAACCATTAAACTACACCACGTGACCACTCCAAAGCCAGTTAATGAAAACATTTGGCTTAAATGCCGCGGTTCCACCAGCTGCTAGGGGGGCGGTCCATGTGATCTGCCAACCCCAACATTTAGTTTAACAAGAAGCGGTTCCACCAAGCCTGGAGCGGGCTCTTCCTTTTACAGCCTTCCACCAAATTTGTCGAATTAATCTGGAGTTAGCCCACATTTAGTGGGGTTTTCAAGTGACATTGGGCAGAAATTTGTTTTGGTGATAACTTCTTCAATATTGAACCAATTTGGATGAAATTTTAGTCAATTTTGGCTATTCTGAGAATTCAGGAGAGTTTGGGATAGGTTGCAGAGATAGCAGAGGTTTTCTACAGCCAATTTTTCTTCTAGAAAGAGGAAAGAGCCACTAAGGCCATTAGGGAGATGGAGCTGTATTGGGTTGTACTTCACTATTTGAGGTGAAAAAAAAGCCATTTTTATCTTATTTATGTCTTCTGAAGTCAATTTCATAGCTTGTTTTACCTATTTAGGAATATTTCTCATTATATAACCATTTTGAGCAACTTAATAGAGCAAGGACATGCCCATTGGGAGCCTTGGACCCGACAGATGTAGCCCAGGAGGGGTGAACTGCCTCATCAGTTTGTTGTGTTTTGCTATGGTGAATTTTTCTTGCTATGTGTTTCTGAACTGATATATTAAAAAGTGAATTTAAATAACCAATTCTCACACATAAGCTTAGAAATAATTACCGAAAACACTTTGTTTAATCTGCAAGACATGGAGAATACTTTGCACACTTAATTAAATGGAAATGGATACTTTGCACAACATTTACAAATAGTTCCATTTTCAGATTAGTTGGTATCAAAGGTAGAGTTTTACTCTGCATTTTTTCTTGTGCAAAGATATAGTTGATTGTTTGCAAGTTTTGATGCTTACTAGGCTTAAACTCAAAAGAGGGGAAGGACAATTGGTTAGAGCACAAAGTAATCCTCAACAAAGGAGGGCCAAGGAGCCATTGCCTCCACCATCTATTACACCCCCAAGAGTTATTGAAGAAGCCTTAAGCATGTCTTCAAGAGAAGGAGAAGATCCTGAAGACATTGATCCCAAAGAAGAAGAACGAGTATTCCGAAAAGCTTTCCTAGACATGACAGAGATGGTGAGGATACTCTTCCAAGAAAGGAATGATAGGCTTGTTGGAGAAGGGTCTAAACATCATAAAGAAGGAGAGGGTTCTTCAGGAGGAAAGAAAAGTGATGACAAGTCAAAGAAAGGACATGGAGGAAATGGTGATCCACCATCCCCATCTTCATCCTCTTCCTCTACATCGTCATCCTCTACTTCGGTGAATCAATATCACAAGTCTAAAACCACTTGTAAAAGTACATTTTTAAAGCTTGATGTTAAATTTGAGTTGCCTATGTTTAATGGTGAAGTCAATGTAGAGAAACTTGACAATTGGATAAGAGAGTTGGAAGTTTATTTGAGGATACAAAACCTTCAAGAAGACAACACCAAGATTCAGTTAGCCTCTTTGATAATGGAAGGAGCATCATTGGTATGGTGGGAGGCCAAGAACAAGGATGAAATTAAAAAACATGGTAAGATCACTTTATCATGGGCTGAATTTATTTCTACAATTAATCAGAAATTTTATCCATTACCTCATTTACAAAAGGCTATCATGAAATGGAAAAGTTTTAGACAACTTAATGGAAAAAGTGTTCAATAATACACTCAAGAGTTTAGACGAAGGGCTTTATTACTTGGAATTGATTTTCATAGTCAAGATACTTTTCTGAAATATATAGGTGGTTTACACAGCTATCTTATACATACTATCCTTATGTTCAATCCTACTAGTCTAGATGAGGTTTGTGTCCAAGCCACGCATTTAGAGTCTAGAGGGAAACAATATTTTGATGGGAATGTGGATAGTGAATTTAAAGGCAAAGGGAGGAAAGGAAATGCAAACTATAGGAAAGAAAAAGGAAATTTATTTTGTAAAAACTATTCCAAAACAAGCCATGATGAAGACCATTGCTGGAAGCTTCATCCGGAGCTGAAACTAGAAAAATTTAAAACCAAAGATAAGGCTAAAGAAAAGGGAAAAATGGTTTCAACTGCTAAACAAGACTGAGGGTATGAATCAAATAATGAAACTAAAAGCATAGCCATGGTACTAAAGAACATAAAGGGGAAAGATATTGTAAAGGAAACAAATCCCAGTTCTAGCACTTTAAACTATCACATAGAAGCTCCAAATGAAGAGAGGAGGATAGAGCTGTTTCATGTGAGGATAATATCAAAACACACAAATATAGACACACTATTTGACAGTGGGTCACAAGCGAATCTCATCTCAGAAGACTTAGTCAAGAAGCTGAAACTTGAGACCATTCCACATCCAAAGCCATATCCACTTGGATGGATTTGCAAGGATGCTAATTTACAAGTCTCAAGAAAGTGCATGTTGCGCTTCGCCATAACAGCTCATTATGTTGATTTGGTTGAATTATATGTGGTACCACTTGACATTACAAGTGTGGTGTTGGGTATTCCATATTTATATGACAAAAAAGTGATCTTCCATCGCCATGAGAACAAGTATCATCTATTCAAGGATGGTAAGGATTTTATTGTGAGAGCACATCAGAAGAAGCTAGAATATTCTTTATTTAATGCAGGGCAATTGAAAAGGCTTGTTAATGCAAGTCAAAATTTTAATTTGTTGGTGATTAAGAAAAAATATTTTGTACATAATCCTTTTCATGTTACTGCTGATATAAATGATCATATGTTTCAGTCTGAAAGCAGGTCGTCTTTGGAAGAAGATGACAAGATGTTGCAGAAAGAGCCTTTGGTGTTAGTCGGTGCAGAGAACAAAGGGAAAAGCATGCAAGCAAAGAGGGCATAAATTTTAGCAAGGATAGTTGCTGGTTTCAGAATGACAGATTGGTATGGCGAGAAAACTTGGTCGAGATTTGACATAAGTACATGGCTCATTTGGAAAAAATTCGTCGTGAGGAAAATTGGGAAGGTGAATCTTATTTTTAGTTTCCTTTGAAGTTATACCATTGTAGAAATAGTATGTATTCTACAAATTTCAGTTGGTGTTCTACAAGTTTCAAAAAATTGCAGCATGACACAGTCAAGGTTAGCAACAGTTGATCAACAGATTCAAGGAAGAATTTATATTTTTATGAGAAGCTCAATTTGATGAAGTCAGGAAGATATCAGTGGTTCAAGGTTGGAAGAGTGGAGAATCAGTCTCCTTATCTTCGGTTTATGTAATTCAGAGAGCTTTTGGGATCCAAAAGCTTCCCATTTTGGAGGTGTGATCAGGTGATCATCTCTAAGTTGAAAAAATGCTAAAAAATGGAACTTCCCAGAAATTGTTGCAATCTGAATGACCGGAGAGGCCTTCTCACTATGATTCTAGTGTCATGAATGGGACTCAAATCCGACGTCGTATGTAAAAGTTATGAAGGTTTGAAATCTCCAATATCCTTCAAAAAAATCAGTTCACCAAGTTTGACTTATGAATTTGGAAAATTTTAAAAAAGAATATTCCAAGGAATATTCCTCAAAATATTCCATAGAATATTCCATTCAGGCCAATACTATGATGACAAGTGGCAAGTGCTTATTTGACGGTGGGTTGACTGTGTAAATGTTTGGCCAATCACGGGCTGCCACGTGGTAGGCCCGGAGGCCACCTTGTGGCACCAAGCTAGTGGAAATTTTGTATTCTAAATTTTTTGTAACTTATGAGGATTAAACCTCGGACCTATAGCCCACAACAGATGCAACTTACCATTACACCCCACGGTTGGTTCTTAACCATGGTAGCGGAGAATTCATATTTGAAGTTTAATAAAGTTATGGGTGGCGGCAAATGGGGGGCAGCCCCTAAGGACTAACCCCCACATATCATATGAGCAGCCTTCAAGAACCAAAAGGCTCGAAAGTGGTGAGAATGGTTAGACTAACCATTAAACTGCACCACATGACCACTCCAAAGCCAGTTAATGCAAACAGTTGGCTTAAATGTCACAGTTCTACCAGCGGCTAGGGTGGCAGTCCATGTGACCTGCCACACCCAACATTTAATTTAACAACTAGTGGTTCCACCAAGCCTGGAGTGGATTCTGCCTTTTACGAGGTTCCACCAAATTTGTCGAGTTAATCTGGAGTTAGCCCACATTTAGTGGGGTTTTCAAGTGACATTGGGCAGAAATTTGTTTTGGTGATAACTTCTTCAATATTGAACCAATTTGGACGAAATGTGAGTCAATTTTGGCTATTTCGTGCATTCTGGAGAGTTTCAGACAGGTTTCAAAGCAAACAGAGGTGTTCTATATCCATTTTTTCTCTAGGAAATAGGAAAGGGCCACTAGGGCCATCACGGAGATGGAGCTATATTGGGTTTTACTTCACTGTTTGAGGTGAAACAAAATCCATTTTTAGCTTAATTCTATCTTCTAAAGTCAATTTCACAGTTTTTTTGCCTATTCAGGAATATTTCTCATTGTATAACCATTTTGAGCAACTTAATAGAGCAAGGACATGCCCATTGGGAGCCTTGGACCTGGCAGATGTAGCCCAGGAGGGGTGAACTGACTCATCAGTTTGTTGTGTTATGCTATGGTGAATTTTTCTTGCTATGTATTTCTTAATTGATATATTAAACAGTGAATCTAAATAACCAATTCTCACATATAAACTTAGAAACAATTACCAAAAACACTTTGTTTAATCTGCAAGACATGGAGAATACTTTCCACACTTAATTAAATGGAAATGGATACTTTGCACAACATTTACAAATAGTTCCATTTTCAGATCACCCCACTTGAGGAAGAGAATAATAGTAGGAGGGAGGGTTAGATATAATTAATGACAAAGGTCGACTCTGCAAGAGAAGGCCAACTTAGGTCACTGGCTGTGTTGAGACATCGTAATGAGAGATCGTGCTTCCACCCACCGTGTTGAGACATCGTGCTGAGGTTAGAGGTTTGGGATGACCTTCACCTTAGTTCCCTATAATTGTTGAGGTTATTACGATATGTTGTTTACATTTATCTATTTAGCCAGATTCAAGAGATTCTCTAGCGACCAAGAGAAAGGACATGTATTAACCCTTTTTCTGAAACCAAAAAATAAAAAGGAATCCTATTTTCATCATTGTGGTTGGAATGGCAGGAAGTGGCAAGACTACACTGTTGCATCAATTTTTTTCTCACATGAAGCTGTCCATAATACGAGAATATGTTTTGAGTCTTGACCCTGCAGTCATGAATCTTTCTTTTTCTTCTAATATCGATATTCGAGACACTATCAAGTACAAGGAAGTGATGAAATAATTCGTTAAGAGGATTACTCCATCAAATCGTATTCTATGCAAACTTTATGGAAATTTGGCTGGATTCCACTATTTAAGTGAATTTTTCTCGATATGCTCCTTCAAGGCTACAATATCACATTAAATTTTGTACCTTCCCCATTTGCAACAAAATTGATGGTGGAAATGATGTGCTCACTATTAAAAGGCAGTGATAACAAATCCATACAAAGGCCCATGAAAATAAATAAATTGTAAGGAAATACATGAATTGTTTACAGGACTTCATGGTGATGAGAATTTGTCACCAAGGATTAAGGTCAAAACTGGAAATGCCATGCCATGTCGAGAAAACGGTATCGAGCTCAGCTCACTGCTACTGGAGTTAAACATGGTGGTTGCGATTACTTCCTCTTTTTTGCCATAGATGCTCAATGTTTCATTCTTCATTACATGATCATTTCAACACCATAAAGTTTGTAGGCTGTTGTTGAAGCCTCGAAAATAGCTACTTCAAACATTGGGGGATAACCACCCGGTCGTGACCTTAGGACAACTCCTTTTCCGTTTGGTGTGGTGGTTCTGACTAGATTGATAGGACCAGTTTCCTAGTAATTTAAATGGGTTGGTAATGGAATGATTGGATGAAGGGAAAATGGGACTAAATGATTGAAATAAAACTATCTAATCTAATTTAAAACTAACAAAATAATTCTAAAACTAACCCGGGCATGAAATGTGAATGCAACTTTAAATTGTTTCAATTAACCAATAACCATGAAAATGTATTATAGCTTAATTGAAATATGCAGTAACAAATAAAGAAAAATTTGTTTAAGAAATTAAACTGAGTTATAATAACATATTGCATTCATCATTTATATATCATTTTCATATACTGTAAAAGATAAATATTTCTACACACTCAGAAATGATATGTATAAAGAAATATTGTAAAACGAGTATACATAAATGATAGAAATTTAAAAGAGAATATCACATAACATAAGAAAACTAACAGTGAATAGATAGAAATACCATATCCATCTTGATACTTTCCAATGCAATCCGATATCCAAATCCAGCAAAATTCAATGTAAAATAGATTCCAAGATACATAAATGCAATTCTTAAATGCAATTTTGCACAGAATCACCAGATGTAATCCTTTATAAAAATATAAGAGTCAATGGAGTACATAAATGTAATCTCCAAGTCAAAATATTAAAAATTCAGGACCCCTTTCTAAATGCATGAAAGGGGTTTAAATAGGTACTTAATAAAACAAAATAACTAAAACTATTCCTACAATCTATCTAAATAAAAAATCTAGAAACAAAAATGTGATCTTGAAGTGAACCGATTCATTGATTATATGTTGGATTTTATGTGCCCAGATGGAATATTTTGAGCATTTCCTTCACCTCTTCTGGATGACGAAGCTTTGAGTGTAACTGCCCTATGTAAGTGGCATCAGAGAATTCAGGAATAATGCAATCGATAGAATTTGAAAGAAATTTTATTGCTGTTTGCTGACTATGAGGCTTGATAAGGTAGGTCCACATCGTATCCCATGATAGTCCTTACAGTTGGCCAATTTGCTGATTTTAATTGATTATTTCTTGTTTCCATATGTAATCAGTTTCTTTTACCCTATGTAATTTGTCAGGGGTACAATATGAAATCAAATTTATTGCATACAGGTTATTATTCACCAGCTGTGTTACATTGTTCATCATAATTTTAGCGCTCGATGTAGCTCCTTCTGCTTTGATTAAACATTGTTCCCATTCTGCAAAAATAATTTCCTTATGTCTCTCCATAATCCTAGGAAGGCTTCCTTTTCTTCCTGACTTTGAGTCTTGCCATAAAAGAAATTCAGAAATTTTTTCATCAGCTTCATGAAATTCAATTTTAAGACCAACTCCTTCATCTACTAAGGAAGATGTAATTTCACACAAGGATTCTGCTTCTGCAACCTTTAGACAAAATTCATTTAATTGCTGAGACAATAATTTCTTTGTCTCCAAGGCTTCATTTTTGAACTGATCGAAATTAGGATAATTCTTAAACTTTTCCAATCTGGATTGAAAAATCTTCTCTTGCTCAATCTTTGAAGTCTTCTCATTTTGCAGAAGAACTTGTAATTTTGCTATCTCTTGATTTAGCTGTTGTTGCTTTTCTAAAGTCTGTTGATCGATATTTTTCTTTTCAATAGCAAGTTGCCCTTCTAAGTGTTTGGATTTGAGTTCTCCATCCTGAAATTGCTATTCTGACTGCATAATTTTTTGTTGGTTCTCTGTAACTTGTTCTTCCAACAAAGTTATTTGCAAATCCTTTTGTTTCATTAATTGTGTAACTTCAGAGGCCTTGTCTATAGTTGCAGCACTATAGGCACCTGCGTATTGGGATAATTTGGTGAGATCCTCAGATGGATTCACCTTCGCATTTTTATAAAAAATATTCATAAACTCCACCTGTGATGTCAAAAGTGCATCCTGATCAGTCTCCTCCTTTTCCTTTATTTTCTCACAATAGCCCTATGCTTAGGACTGTAAAATACATCCAGAGGAGGGATTTCTTCTATCTTCAACATAATTTCACCTGTGGGATTTTCAGGAATAGCTTCTATATCCTAGTCTTCCAGAACATTAACTTGGGGATTATTTTGTTGTCCTATTTGCTGGGCAAATTGTTCATATTGGCTCAGTAAATGAGGAGAAACTATAAATTTAGTAGATTCAACTACCTTTTTAGCATCTTCCTCTCTTCCAAGTTGAGAATATGGATTATTGTTTATACCTCCTTTTGTTGCATGTTCAGTAGCCTTACTGTTTATGCCTCCCTTTTCAGTATGCGCGTTGGCATCAGTACCTATGCTTTCTTTTCCTATCTGGGCTGAAGACTGTTGATCAATATGTACATCAAGTTTAGAAGTTGTTTATTTCTTTTCTGTATCAACTTTGCTGCTAATATCTTCTTTTTGTAAAACAAGATTAGTTCCTGTTACTTCTTTCTGAGTCTATATGATGATTTTGCTGGCAGATGTTTTTGTTACTATTTTTCCAGATGTATTCTCTATTTCCTTATGTTGTGATTCATTCTCTTGTATAGGAGCTCTCAACTGATCCAGAGGAAATTTGTGTAACCTCTAGATTCTAAATAACAAAAACTTATTCATTTCTTCGGCCTGAAATTTGGACTTGGCCAAATCAAAAACTTGGGACAATTTATCTACAGAAACAAATAAATCATCAAACATATATGGTTCATGTTCGAACCAAGCAATTGAAACAAAAGTAGTAAAATCAAATGCCACCTTCCTTGGATCATATTGCCTCCCTGGGATTGTTGAAAGCTTGAGATTGGTTAGCTTACCAACTTCTTTTTCAGCATGAACAAAATTATTGAGATTATAGTCACCACATTTAAAAGGAAGAGTAGGCCACATAAGCTTCTTGTTGTTCTTCAAAGTCCTAGACATGCCTTCTACTGTCAGCTGATACAAAATTTCCTGTGCTAACAGCATGTATTAAACATACAAAGGAAGAATGTGTGGTTCTACAATAATTCCGAAAACTCTAATATATTTGAATCTTTCCTCTCCGAGCCAATCCCCAATTGAGGATAAATCAATTTTAGCTTTGTCGGAAAACCTAGGAGGGAATCGGCCAAAAATAGTTTGATAAATCAGGATAAGAAAACCGTGACAAACTTTGTAAACATGGCTTTTGAAATGCCCCTTCCATAAGAACTTGTGATATATATGAATAGGAACAAGATATTTAGGGGTCCATTTCCATCCTAATATGGGGAATTCAGAATTAAAACAAAGGGCATCTAGGATATAAGCACAAAAATAAAAAGGAGTGGTATTTCCTAAGTTTTTGTCTTTCTTATATTCAAGAATCCTATTGGCTATCTTATCAGAAAGAATGACAGCCCTGTCCATTATCTTGGAACTAACAACAAAATGTATTAATGTCACCATTTTTATAGAAAACCTAGCTGAGTTATCATTCCCAGAAAATCTGCACATCATTGTTGTGGCATAACAGTATGGAGGCAAAAGAGACTCCACATAGTACATACCTGATGCCTTGTGTCTATGTTTTTCAGGAACTTTTCTCCATTCTTTAATCGGCTCTGACTATTTTTCATGATTCGAAACAATTTCCTTGATGAAGTCTTTGTTATAGATTTTCTGTGGGTCTGGAAGGTGGTACATTGCTTTAATGTGCTCGGCTTTTAACAACCTGAATATTGCTCTAGAAGCTGAAACAAAGGTTCTGTTTTGGATAGCCACATTATCAATTACCCACCGAATAACATCATAATATGGAAAAATGTTCACCCAAGTTGCAATTCAGTGTAGGAATGAGTTCGCTAATACACTAAGAAGAGTCTCAGAATCAGATTCTGAGTCGTTCTCATCAGGAACTATTGCCTTGGCCTCAACAACTTTAGGGTTTTCCTTTTCAAGAAAGTCATATACATTTTCATCTTACCAAGTCCCTGGCATGAGGTATCTGTAACCAGCTTAAGTTTTGTTGGTTTCTCTATAGGTGGCATGGTAAACGTAGGAGCTTTTGCAGCGACAACAACTTTTCATTTCTTAGATATTTTTGACATTTCGGTATGAGGAAACATTTCCCTCATTCTGCGAATGAAATAATTTGACGTTCTATTATTCTGCAACAAATAAAAGCTTTCAGCCGAGGTGAAAACACAATAATGAAAACAACTATACAAAAGGATTTATTCATTGATTTGCATTTATTATCTCCATGGTTAAAACTTAAATGCCCTCTAGGGAGTCACACTCATGCATTCAAACAAAATAAATCGTTATTATTAGTTTGATTTTCAATTAATGGTAAATGTGCAATCAGAGATCGGCATATTTTGAAATAAGTGTAAAAATATTACCTTTTAAATCCTTGGGATGCGATGAATAAATAATATATGAATATTAAGTAATAATCGCATCGCGAATCTTCAAAGGTAAATGAAATAACATAATATGATTTATGCCGAATTCCGATTGCAAAGATCACATCGGGGATTTTCAAATGGAATGGATTGTTAAAGAGTTTCTTCGACAATCCGATTGCGATGAGGTGGGGTCCGCCAGGTTAGAGTCTTTCAATCAAATGAATATAACGTTTAATTCTCCGAAATGTGATTGCGATGAATCGCATCACATCAGAAGTATGCAAAACAAATATAACACTTTAAAGCTTATCCGATTTATGATTGTGATTGAGTTCCATCGCATCAGAGTTTTACAAAGAGAATATAGAACTTAAAGATCTCTCCAATTTCTGATTTATGATTACTATACACATTAAATATTGTTAAATATAAAAACTTTATGTAATATTTTTATATGATAAAAGTTTTGTATGTCACTGGATCGGAAAGTTTTTTAAGGTTGTATTTGTTTATACACACTTATAAATAAAAATATGTAATATGTCCTTTTATCAATGAACTTCTTATTCCTAATAAAAATGATCGGATTGTTAATAAATCTTTTATTTCTATCTAGAAAGAAAGATAAAAAGGGGACCTATTTCTAAATGAAATTTATTCTAAAAAAATTAGAAATGGGGAGGGTTGTTGTACAGTACAACAATTGGCGATTTACTAGAAGAAACAGTTATCTCTAAAAAAATAAAATGAACACTATATTTCTAGTAAGTAAAAATTTCTAAAGATAATGAAAACTATCTTAGGATAATTTGAATAAAATCTAACTATGAAAAAGAAATAAAAATCACTTACAATTTCTTTCTAATTCCTCAAAGATAAAAACATTTTTGGGTTATCTCAAGATTTGATTGGTTGCTAATAATAAAGTAAGTGGATTTCTTCAAGTTTAGCTTTTGTAATATACTCTATTGTCATAGGCATTGCCTCTGCTGCTAGCAAATGTTCATAGTCTCGACAGGGTTACCTTTTAACCATAAACCATTCATTATCTCATCCAACTAAGATTATGACTCTTCAAAAATAAATTCATAAGACATATTATCTCATGTTTTTTGTCTTTTATTTACTTTTTTACTTTAAGATCCATTGTTCTGGTTTGGTAGCCAGTTAGTAACAATGCCATTCACTAGTTGTAATTAAACTGAACAAGTTGGCTCGTGATGAGACCCCTTGTCTTACTTTTATAAGCCATTACCCTGTTTTGGTATGCAGTATTGGTAATGTCAGTTTTATTACTTCTTATGATCATGGTAAGTAGGCTCATGATGAGAGTTCTTATATCCTAAATTTTGTCATATAATTTCTTAGAATTACATTCTAAAAAATCACAACCAAAATGGATGGGGTGAAATAGTTGTATCCTTAAGAATAAATGGATGACAATTTTCAGAGTTTTTTTTTTGCTAAAGCTTGAAAAAGTCTTTACTTTTTAAGGATAACCTTTCTCTGCTTAATAAACAAATAATGATTTACATTTTCCTCAAAGTTTCAAAAGATCAAGTAAATGTTTTGAATAAATTTTCAACGTTTAACATTTTATTTTAAACTATCCAAAATTGTAATCATTTCCCTAAAAATTCTTATTTACACAAAATAAGTATTTATAACATTCTTTGCAAGAAAATTTTCTAATAGTAAAAAGTCAATCAAAGACTATTAACAACCTTTATTTATAAAAACAAATAAAAATTGCTGAAAGAATATGTACAAGTTAGAAGGGGTTACCTCCTCATGAAAATAATTTCTTTAAGACAAGCCCATTTACAGAAAGAGGTTCTCTCTTTCCTATTAAATCTTGGAGTATGAATGTATATGAGCCTATCTTTACAGCAATCTGAAATGTTCCAAGCCACATTCTCTAAAATTTGGTATGCTTACCCTTTTCTTCATGTGCTTTATCCCATTTCAGAACAAGATCACCAATTGAAAAAATTTTTGAGCCTGTGGAACTTGAATCAAAAGAAGATTTTACAAGCTATTGATGTTTTTCTTGAATATATTTTTCTTTTTCTCTATCTTCTTCTAATTTAAGGATTTGATCAAATCTCAACTGAATGGATGAATAATGATTTTCTTCAATGAATTGCACTAGGGCTAATGATAGAAGAGCTAGATTTGATGGTATCACAGCTTCTTTACCATAAACTAAATTGAAAGGTGAAGTTCCTATAGAAGCTTTAAGAGTAATACAATCAGCCCATAATGCAAATATTAAAGACTTGTGCCAATTCTTTTGATTTTGATCAATGGTCCTTTTAATGATTTTGATGAGATTTTTGTTAGTGGATTTAGCTAAACCATTACCTTGTGGATAATAATTCGCTGAATATTTCAATTTAAAACCTCTTTTAATTGCAAATTCCACTATACTATTACCAGAAAAATAAGATGCATTGTCGAAGACCAGAGCATTAGGTACACCAAACCTGGTAATGATGAATTGACCGATGAAATCAATAATTGCATCAGAGTTGGCTACCTTTAGAGGAATTTCTTCTACCCACTTTGTGAAGTAATCTGTTGCTGTGACAATGTATTTGTGCTGTTTGGAAGAATGAGGTACTATCTCACCAATAATATCAAGCCCCCATTGCTCAAATGGTTGCTCAATGTTTACTGGCTGCAAAGGAAAAGTTGGCTTCCTTTGTCTTCCACTAGCAATTTGGCAAATCTTGCACTTCCTCACATAATCATGTGTATCTTTGAAAAGGGTAGGCCAATAATATCTAGCATGGATGATTTTGTGAGTTGTGGTATCACCTCCAAAATGACTTGCTGCTGGTCCATCATGTAATTCCTGGAATACCTTTTTTGCTTCAGTCTTTTCAAGACATCTTAGTAGGATTGAATCACAATTTTTTATGAATAACACATCATCAATGTTTTCATATTCAGTAGCCTTCAATCTTAAAGCACGTTTATTATTATAGCTGAGATTAGATGTTAGGTCCCTATATCACTATTATAGCCCCTTATTATTGTTACTATAAACCCCTTATTGTTATTATTGTACCCTTGTAACCCCCATTTTGTTATTATTGTGCCCTTAAATTATTATTGTTAGGTCGGCTAGGATTACATTGTGGCCCACTAGGATTACATTATGGCCCCATGGACTCCTATATATAGAAAGGAGGTTTTGTAAATTGTATCATCGAAGAATTGTTCATTTATGTAATGTATTGGAGGTTGGCCCCTCGAAGTGGCTTATTTCTAAGGCGTTGATATCTCTTTTCTTCTATTTTTGGAGCTGGTTACACAACATTTGGTATCAGAGCTTTGGATTCTAGGGTTTCGCTGCTCCAAACAGGTCATCGTGGCATTTTCGCTATAAATTTTTTTCTACGAAGTTTCAGAAGCTGAAATTTTTAGGGTGCGAAGAAAAAATACTGAGGAAGCTTGTATAAAAATTGCAGAGTTTGGTTCGCAATAATTTCGGAGATATGATCTGTGGAAGTCAGGTATTTTTTCAGGCTCCTAAACAAGTCATCGTGGCATTTGCGCTATAAAATTTTTTCTACGAAGGTTACGAATCTGAAATTCATATGGTTTGAAGCTGAAATCCTGAGGAAAGTTATCAAAAAATTTCAGAGCTTGGTTCGCAATATTTTTGGAGATATGATCTGTGGAAGGTAGTGCTTTTTCAGGCTCCTGAATTTCATTTCAAAGAGGTGATCGTGGGAAAAGTTCAATAACTCTCTCTCTGAAGATTGGATTGGAGTGCCGTCAAAAGTGGTCGCAAGTACACAGCCTGTAGTTTCTTTGCTATCAATTTCAGAGACAAAGGACATAACAGTGACACGTGGCAAGTCGTACAAGTTCGCTCTACTGAACCAGTCCAGAATTAGGTCATTGTGGGAGATTGGACACAACTTTGTCTTGGAGAATCAAAATCAGGTCAGACCTATGGCATTTGAAAGAAGCTTCAGAGGGATACTACAGGGCTGAATTTCATATATCGAAGATTTTCAATTATAGAGATAATTCAATTTCAATATCGATCTCCTAAAAGCTAGTAAAAGGTGTGTATTTTTTTTCCGAATTGCATAAGTCTTGTTTGAAGAATCAAGTTGAATTGATTCCAAGGGAATCTTGTAGAATAGATATCAATATTGGATTCTAAAATGGCCCTAAAAAATAATTCAACACCCATTAAGCCTTCAGAAGGCTCTACTATGACTCATGAAGATGAAGAATTGCAACATGATCTATCAAAATTACAAGAGCAAGTGCAACAAATTTCACTCTCGCAAAAAGCAACAAAAAATGAAATGGAAGTTTTGAAGAGAGGCGTGGAAGTGAAGATGGACGGTTTGAAGAAAGGCATGGAAGCTAAGATGGAAGGCATGGAAGTGAAGATGGACGGTTTGAAGAAAGGCATAATGGATGGCGTGGAAGCTAAGATGGATGGCATGGAAGCTAAGATGGATGACATGAAAGACAACATGGAAAACATGAAGAGTGATCTAAAAGCATACATGGAAGGCTTGATGACAAGCTTAAAACCAGAAATGATTTCTAATGGCGGAAATATAGGAGAAGAACCTCATGATGAGAACAAAATAAATGTTAATCGTGATTTCATAAACTCGAATGTTGGTGGGAAGAACCACCATATTCCAAAAATGGATATGAGGAAGTTTGATGGAAAGGATCCTGTAACATGGATACTACGGATGGAGCAATATTTTGATCTCCATAATGTGCAAAACACACAAAAGGTACGCATTGCAACTTTACATTTAGAACAAAATACATTTGTATGGTATCGATGGCTTTGCTCCCGTAAAAAAATTGTCACTTGGTCAATTTTTACGGAGGAAATGATAGCACGTTATGAGGATACAAAGAGAAACACCTTCTTTAGCCAATTGATAAATCTCAAACAAAAGGGTTTAGTGGGGCAGCACATTGAGGACTTCCAAAAATTGAATATAAGGGTAACTGATATTCTAGAGGACCACATGATCGATCTCTTCATAGGCACTTTAAAGGATAACATCCAAAATGAAGTTCGTGTTTTGGAACCAGATTCATTGGAGAAGGCATTCGGGTTGGCAAGAAAAGTTGAATGTAAAATAATGGCGACAAGGAAGCCTACCACTCAATTCTATAAAGAAGGAAGTGTTGCTATGTCTAGATTTCCACAACCTACAAGGTTGACACCACAAGAATTGGAAGAAAAAAAGAGCAAAAGGGCTTTGCTACAGTTGTGATAGAAAATACACTAAAGGTCATAAGTGTGCTGAGAAGAAATTATTTTACATAGATTGTGAAGAAGAAGAAGAAAATGAACAAGAAGAGGATATACACCAGGAACCACCCCTAGAAGAAGAAGAAATGAATCCAACCATATCGTGTAATGCACTGGCAGGAATTACCACTCCTCAAACTCTCAAGATAGAAGGACATATAAAGAAGAAAAGGGTAATAGTGTTGATTGATTCAGGTAGCACCCATAATTTTATTCATTATAAGGTAGCCAAGGAATTAAATTGTTTCCTATACCCAGCACCAGAATGTCAAGTGATGGTTGCAAATGGAGGAACTATAAATTGCTCTGGAAAATGCCACAATATCAAGCTAACCATGGGGGAATATGTATTGACTAGTCCAATGCTTTCCATTCCTATGGGAGGTGCTGATGTTGTACTAGGAGTACAATGGTTACAATCTTTGGTGACGGTAGCTTTTAATTTTCAAGAACTTTTCTTGAAATTTTTTTCAGAAGGAAAGGAAGTCGAATTACGGGGTATTGAAGGGAAGCCGGGAAGGATAATAAACTCTAATGTCATGACAAAGCTTCTAAAGAAAGAACAACGAGGCGTAATTGCACAATTATGCTCACTAGAAGTTCCGACATCAAAATCATCTATTTCTGCAGATCTCCAACAAGTCTTGGACAATCATTCCAAGGTGTTTGAAACTCCCAAAGGACTCCCACCTATTCGTGATCATGATCATGCTATTCATTTGATTCCAGGAAGTGTTCCTCCAAACATCAGGCCTTATAGATATCCTTTTTTCCAAAAGAGCGAAATTGAACGTATGATTGCAGAAATATTAGAGGCGGGTATAATTAAACCTAGTCAAAGTTCTTTCTCTGCTCCTGTAGTATTGGTACACAAGAAGGATGGATCATGGCGCATGTGTCCGGATTATAGGGAGCTCAATAAGCTCACCATTAAAGATAAATTTCCCATTCTGTGATTGATGAATTATTGGATGAATTACATGGAGCAATTTATTTTACCAAGTTGGATCTTCGTTCAGGATATCATCAAATTAGAATGAAGACTGAAGATATTCCAAAAACAACATTCCGAACTCATGAGGGTCATTATGAATTTTTGGTCATGCCTTTTGGCCTTACCAATGCACCTTCTACATTTCAAGGGTTGATGAATTCCATTTTCAAACCCTTCATAGAAAATTTGTGCTAGTATTTTTTGATGATATACTAATCTACAGCAGGTCTTGGAAGGATCATGTTGAACATGTTGACAGGGTGCTCAAACTATTGCAGGAGAAACAATTATATGCAAAAAGTCCAAATGTTTCTTTGGAGTACAAGAGGTGGAATATCTGGGTCATATTGTATCTCACGAGGGTGTTAAAGTGGACCCTAACAAAATTAAAGCCATTAAGGAGTGGAAAGTTCCCACAACCATAAAGCAGTTGCGAGGATTTCTCGGGTTAACAGGGTATTATCGCAAGTTTGTTAAGAATTATGGGAGAATAGCAGCACCTCTAGCAACATTATTGAAGAAAGATGCATTTTCATGGACTCCTGAAGCAACTAAGGCCTTTGAACATCTTAAAGAGGCAATGTGCCTAGCACCGGTCTTAGCTACGCCAGACTTCACAAAAACCTTTATTGTGGAATGTGATGCCTCAGGAAATGGAATTGATGCAGTTTTAATGCAGGAAGGAAGACCCATTGCTTTTGAAAGTCGTCCAATCAAAGGAAAGTATTTACAAAAACCTATTTATGAGAAGGAAATGTTAGCAATACTGCATGCACTAAAGAAATGGAGAACTTACCTAATGGGAAGACACTTAAAGGTAAAAACTGATCATGATAGTCTTAAACACTTTTTGGAACAAAGACTATCTTCAGAAGAGCAACAAAAATGGGTCACAAAGATGTTGAGTTATGACTTTGAAATAATCTACAAAAAAGGAAAGCTTAATGTTGTTGCAGATGCACTCTCAAGAAAGAATGAAGAGGTGGAAGCATTGCTTTGTGCCATTTCTATTATCCAACTAGATTGGATAGCTGAAGCAAGAGATGAATGGAAGAAGGACAAAGATGTATGGACACTCATTCAAAAGTTGCAGCAAGATCCTAGTACATCTGATACATTTAGTTGGAAAAATGATTCCTTATGGTACAAAGATCGCTTATATATTTGTAAAAATTCCCAACTAAAACAAAAGATTCTTCTGGAATTGCACACTTCTCCTTTAGGAGGACACTCAGGATTTTTAAAAACTTACCACGGGGTGAAGAAAGAATTTTTTTGGGATGGCCTTAAATCTGATATTCAAAAGTTTGTGGCGGAATGTTTGGTTTGCCAGCAGAATAAAGTGGAAACAATTAAGACCCCAGGACTTCTACAACCTTTATCCATTCCAAGTCAACGTTGGGAGGAGATTTCAATGGATTTTATCACGGGTTTACCTAAGTCCGAAGGAAAGAGTGTCATCATGGTGGTAGTTGATAGACTTACCAAGTATGCACACTTTTGTGCATTATCTCATCCATTTAAAGCAAGTACAGTTGCTACTACATTTATAGATAGAATTCAAAAGCTACATGGAAGCCCAAGGGTTATTGTGAGCGACAGAGATCCCATTTTTACTGGAAATTTTTGGACGGAGTTATTTTCTTGTTTAGGTACTCAATTAGCTCATAGCTCATCTTATCATCCTCAATCTGATGGTCAAAATGAGATAGTAAATAAATTTTTGGAAGGACATCTTTGTTGTTTTGTATCTGATAAACAAACACAATGGGTCAAGTGGTTACCTCTCGCTGAATGGTAGTATAACACTTCCTTCCATACTGCAGCAAAAATGACCCCATTTATGGCACTTTATGGATATCATCCACCATCCATCACATCATCTTTAAGGGAAAATTCGAAGGTTCAACCAGTGGAAGATCACATCGAGCATCAGCAAGAAGTTCTCCAACTCTTAAAGGATAACCTGAATTTGGCACAAAATCGAATGAAACAACAGGCAGATCAACATCGTAGCGAGAGAAGTTTTGATGTAGGAGATTGGGTATTTTTACGGCTACAGCCATACAAACAAATTTCCTTCAAGCAAGCAAATAAGGATAACAAATTATCGCCAAAGTACTATGGTCCTTACAAGGTGTTGCAAAAGATTGGTACTATGGCATACAAATTGGAGCTTCATGCTTCTTCGCGAGTACATCCAGTTTTCCATGTTTCATGCTTAAAGAAGGTTATAGGTGAAGATCTTCCAGTTCAAACAGTATTGCCAGAACTTGATGGGGAAGGAAAAATCATATTGGAACCTGAAGCAGTCATGGAAAAAAGAACTCGACAACTACGGAATCGATCAATTTCAGAGTATCTCATCAAGTGGAAGAACTTACCTACTGAAGATTCTACATGGGGGGATGAGAATTTTATACAGAAGCACCCGGAGCTACTCAAGTGTTGAGGACAACACTTTTTTTGAAGGAGAGGGGCATGTTAGGTCCCTATATCACTAGTATAGCCCCTTATTATTGTTAGTGTAAACCCCTTATTGTTATTATTGTACCCTTGTAACCCCATTTTGTTATTATTGTGCCCTTAAATTATTATTTTTAGGTCGGCTAGGATTACATTGTGGCCCACTAGGATTACATTATGGCCCCATGGACTCCTATATATAGAAAGGAGGTTTTGTGAATTGTATCATCCAAGAATTGTTCATTTATGTAATGTATTGGAGGTTGCCCCCTCGAAGTGGCTTATTTATAAGGCGTGGATATCTCTTTTCTTCTATTTTTGGAGCTGGTTACACAACATTAGAAGGAGCATACCCATTTTTCAAGTAAAATATCAGATCAGCATACTGAGATTCAGAATCTGTAACACTTATCTGACTTACTTGAACAACATTTTCTGGATCTTGATTTTTTGGTATGTTATGAGCTCCTGCTAATAATCTGCAAAAATATTGACCTCTAACAATCTTTGATGTTTTAATATCAATATCATATTCTTGAAAAGCTGTCACCCAATTAGCCCTTTTTTCTCCTACTTCTCTTTGAATTAATAATTGTCTCACTATAGAGAATGGGACAATAACTTTTGTGTGTGTTTTTAAGAGAAAAGGCCTAAAATGTTTGATCGACTTGAATACAGTGAAGGATTTTTTTTCTACATCGGAATAATTCAGCTCAGCTCCTTGCAGATTCAAGCTGAAGAAAGAAATTGATGCTTCAATTTGTTGATCATTAAGCTATGTTAAAATAGCAGCATAGGATGTTTCGGTTGCCAAAGTATACATAATAAAATCTTTAGAAAAATTGGGATTATTCAATGCAAGTGCATCAATGATTGCCTTCTTGATCACATCAAAGGCTTCTTTTTCTTCATATTCCCATTTGAATACTGATTTTTTATTAATCATATTTTGCATAGGTAAAACAATTTGAGAAAAATCTGGAATGAATCTTTTTACAAAATTAATCTGTCCTAAAAATGATTGCATGGAATTTTTATTATGAGGTAAAGAAATATCAGAAATTTCTTTAACTCTGTCAGGATCGATATATATACCATCTTTTGACACAACAAACCTTAAGAGTTTTCCTTCATCGAGAGTGAAGAAGGATTTCTTTGGGTTTAAATAAATACCAAACCTTCTACATCTTTCAAATATTTGTTTTAGATCATGTAGATGATTAGATCCCTTCTTTGAATAAATTGTTATGTCATCAAGATAAATAACAACTGATCTATTAATCAGACCCTTAAATGCTATGTCCATGGCTCTCTGGAAAGTAGCTCCTGCATTTACTAAAACAAAAGGAATTTTTTGATAAGAATAGGTTCCCCATTTGGTTCTGAAAGTGGTTTTCAACCTTTCATCTGGACGTACTAAAATTTGATTATAGCTTGAAAATCCATCAAGGAAGGACATGAGTTCAGAACCAGCTACCTTTTGGAGTATATGCTCCATGGTTGGCAATGGGAAATTGTCTTTTTGACATGCCTTGCTTAAATTTATGAAATCAATACATATTCTAATATCGGCATTTTTCTTCCTGACAGATACCATGTTGGAAACCCAATTAGAATGCCTTACAGGAAAAATGATTTTGTCTTTTAAAATTTTGTTGAGTTCTGTTTTGATTTGATCCTCAAGATTTGGATGAATCTTTCGTAACTTCTGTTGAACAGGCTTAACATCATATAGAATTGGAATTGTATGTTGAATTACAGAATTATCATAAGTCTTTAAGTCCTCATAACTCCAAGCGAAGACATTTTTATATTTACTCGGAAGTTTAATAAAAGTAGATCTTTCTTCTACAGTTAAATTGAGTCATAGATTAACATTCTGAGGTTTAGAATTAGAGCCAAGATTCACTAATTCAAACTTCAAAGTTGAAATTTGAAATTTAGCATTCGTAACTTTCTTGAATCTGTCTTAAATTTCATACAGATCTTCAAGTTTAACAACAAATTTAGGATCAGATTTTCATTATTTCTTGAAGTAATTTGCAGATCATGATCGTCTTCATCAATAATTTGTTCATCATATGATTCCTTAGAAGTTAAGAAATTCAAAATATCTGGATCATGGGAGAAAAATCTCTAGTTAGTAATATTATCTGGAACAGATGGGCGAAAAATCAATTCTACTAAAAATCTATCAGGACTACAATCTTCAACAGGGAGGAGTTTGGACGCAACATTTGCTAACAGGTCAGCTGACGTGTTTTTATTTCTAGGAATAGAAGAGATATTAAATGCCAGAAATTGAGTGGTAAGGTCCTGTACTAGGGTTTGATAATGTTTGAGATGTCCTGAAAGACAATGGATGGTATTCCTTACTTGTCTTATGGCAATTTCAGAATATCCATATACTTTCAAGTATTTTACATTTAACCCTATAGCCTTATAATGCCCTTGAATCAAGGCTTCATATTCAACAGTATTATTAGTGCACTCAAATTCTAATTTACACGATAGAATGGTTTTCTCATCTTCTGGATCAATTAGGATGCATCCTGCTCCTGTTCCATTACTATATTTTGATCCATCAAAATATAATGACCAAAATAAAGTTCTATCTACAGGTTTATCTACAAATGAATCAAAAATATTAACAATTCTAGAAGAATCAGATTGCGAAAAATTTTCAATTTGAGAAACAAAAGTATTTATAGAAAAAGGTGATTTTGGTGCAGTAAAATTCCCAAGAAATGACTCAGCAGAATAACTTCCAAGAATATTGTTGTTGAAAGCTATAGGTTCATTTGGTTGTTCAAATTCAGTTACAGTATGCATCATATTTTTTTCTCGCTCGACTTTGATTTGATTTGGTTTCCCTTTGTCGGGAAGCCGCATATGTGAAAAATCGGTTGCGATATAGCCATTAAGTTTCGTAGACCAGTCTTTGCTTAAGACTAACCCATAGAATTTAGGAATGTCTGCAATTAGAATATCAATTCTTTAGACAATCCTAGGATCGGAAGCTAGTCTAATGGTAACTAAATTTATTTCTCCTACTACTTGAACTTTAGAGCAATCCAATTGTACAATGTGAATAGCAGACTTCTGTGGTTCGATATTCAATTTAGCACAGACTGAAGTAGGCATTATATTAGAAGATGCTCTAGAATCAATTAAACAATTATGAAAATTCTTATTGTAGATTTCATAAGTCAACAGAAAAGGAGGTGTCTGAGAATTTGATCTTTCTCCAATAAGAACAGTGTCTGTTGCATCTACTTTGTCTGGTGGCTTACCAATCCCTTTAGCTACTTTAGCTACTACACCGCTTGGTAGAGGGGAAATAGGTGTAGCATTTAATTCTTTTAATAGAAGATTTTGTTGATGTTTAAGTTTGCTAAGTTCATGTAATGAGATGTTTGCTCTAGTATTTTTCATGTCCTCAACAATATTATAATCCATCGGATCCGATACCACCAGAGTCTTAGATTATGATGTGGGAGGATTGGGAGATGATGGATGATTCTGAGTGGGTAAAGAAAAAGTTTTCTTTGATGGAGTCTTGTCTTTGGTATTCGGAGTAGTAGTTTTCTTCTTTGGAATAGGTTGAATAGGATCTGATGTAGATTTTCTCCTTGTACTCACAGCCATAGCTTCTTGTTCCATTTCACTATTTGAATTAGGGAGAATGAAATCCCACATTCCATTTAGTTCAGCTATTTCTTCCCTTTCATCTTCTTCATCTGACATTAGAGGAGTATCTTCCTCTTCTTCCTCTTCTGATTCTACATTGGAGATTGCATTGGGAGGTTTTGATTCAGCTTGATTTCTCTTGAAATTTGTGAATGGTCTCTTTGTAGAAGTCTCTGCTACTTGCTTTTTGATCTCAACCATCTCATTAGACATAGTTTTAAGGACTTTTTGTAAACCCTCCATGTCATATGGATCTCTTGGTGTCTTTTTCTTGGAATCATCTGTAAAAGTGACTTTCTTTGATTTTCTTTCCTCATTAGCATTTTTCTTATCTAGCGCAATCATTCATTTTTCAACTGAAATAGATTTTTTCATATTCTCAGCTAAAGTCGGTTTTGTAGCTCTATCTACAAAAATATCTATATTTGAGGGTAAAGAATTAATGTACCATTCACTTCTAACCTGTTTGATAGGTTTAGATGTTGTAGGGATCTTATTCAAGATTTTATTGAATCGAGAGTTAAAATCTTTAATGGGTTCCTTGGGTTGAGTCTTTAAATTGGAGAGATCGTTGATTAGAGTAGAAATTGATCTATCATCTCCATATTTAGTTAAAAACTGGTCTTCAAACATATCCCAACTTGTGATAGAATCAGAAGGTAAGGAAAAGTACTAGGATCCTGTTATCCCTTGCAAAGTATAGGGAAATAACCTGAATACAACATCTTCATGCACCACTGCATTCAGATTTATAGCAAGCATAAAATTATTGATGTGTTCTTCTGCTTATATACCAGTATCTGGACTAAAATTTGGTAGCCATTTTTCAGGATGATCAGGAAGATCATGCAAAGGTGCAGCCATATCCACATCTCCCAGTATAGTCCATTGTCTCTGTGCCATTGTTTTGATGATGGTAGAAGAACTAGAAGTGACAACTGGTGTATGAGTAGTAACAGTTGAAGTACTAGAAGAGACAATTGATGTTTGAACATATGTAGTTTGAGCAGATGATGATGATGAGACTACTGTACTTTTATGATTTGGAGCTTAGGAAACAGATGATTGAATATGTGATGAAAAACTAGTACCACTTTATGTTTCCGATGGAGTTTTTCTTGTTTTGACTCTACTAGGTATAGGAAATTCTTTTGTGGAAATTCCAAGTTTTTCACTCTATGACCTAGTGAGAGGTCTAGAAGAAACAAACTATGAGGTGACACTACCTTCAAATAATTCCAATTCTTCTAATGATAACGAGAATCCTTGAAGTTTATGAACTAAAGCTTGAACTTTGGGGGATTCAAAAGGTGGATTATTTGATTGATCTGAGACTTTGGTAGTGGGTTTTTGAATACTTTTATCAATTTCTTCTCTAGTGATTTGAGATGTGGAAGAAATTGAAGGTGACGAGGGTGTTGTGCTCTTAGAATGACTTTCGGATTTGGATTTATCTGCCATTCATAGCTTTAGCCCTCCTTCTAGCGCCAAAAATGTTGAAGTCTCGAAAATTGCTGCTTCAAACATTGGGGGATAACCACCCGGTCGGGACCTTAGAACAACTCCTTTTTCATTTGGTGTGGTGGCTCCGACTGGATTGATAGGACTAGTTTCCTAGTAATTTAAATGGGTTGGTAATGGAATGATTGGATGAAGGGAAAATGGGACTAAATGATTGAAATAAAACTATCTAATCTAATTTAAAACTAATAAAATAATTCTAAAACTAACCCGGGCATCAAATGTGAATATAACTTTAAATTGTTTCAATTAACAAATAACCATGAAAATGTATTATAGCCTAATTGAAATATGCAGTAACAAATAAAGATAACTTTTTTTAAGAAATTAAACTGAGTTATAATAACATATTGCATTCATCATTTATATATCATTTTCATATACTGTAAAAGATAGATATTTCTACACACTCAGAAATGATATGTATAAAGAAATATTGTAAAAAGAGTATACATAAATGATAGCAATTTAAAAGAGAATATCACATAACATAAGAAAACTAACAGTGAATAGATAGAAATACCATATCCATCTTGATACTTTCCAATGCAATCCGATATCCAAATCCAACAAACTTCAATGCAAAACAGACTCCAAGATACAGAAATGCAATTCTTAAAGGAAATTTCACACAGAATCACCAGATGTGATCCTTTATAAAATTATAAGATTCAATGGAGTACAAAAATGTAATCTCCAAGTCAAATATTACAAATTTAGGACCCCTTTCTAAATGCATGAAAGGGGTTTAAATAGGTACTTAATAAAACAAAATAACTAAAACTATTTCTACAATCTATCTAAATAAAAAATCTAGAAACATAAATGTGATATTGAAGTGAACCGATTCTTTGATTATCTGTTGCGTTTGATGTGCCCAGATGGAAGATTTTGAGCATTTCCTTCACCTCTTCTGGATGACTAAGCTTTGAGTGTAAATTCCCTATGTATGTGGCATCAGAGAATTCAGGAATAATGTAATCGATGACATTTGAAAGAAATTTTATTGCTGTTTGCTGACTATGAGGCTTGATAAGGTAGGTACATATAGTATCCCGCGATATTCCTTGAAGTTGGCCAATTTGCTGATTTTTATTGATTATTTTTTGTTTCCATCTGTAATCAGTTTCTTTTACCCTAGGTAATTTGTCAGGGGTACAATCTGAAATTAAATTGATTGCATACAGGTTATTATTTACCAGCTGTGTTACATTGTTCATCATACTTTTAGCTCTGGATGTAGCTCATTTCGCTTTGATTAAACGCTGTTCCCATTCTGAAAAAATAATTTCCTTATGTCTCTCCATAATCCTGGGAAGGTTTGATTTTCTTCTCGACTCTGAGTCTTGACATAAAAGAAATTCAAAAAAAATTTCATCAGCTTCATCAAATTCAATTTTAAGACTGATTCCTTCATCTACTAAGGAAGATGTAATTTCACACAAGGATTTTGCTTCCACAACCTTTAGACAAAATTCATTTAATTGCTGAGACAATAATTTGTTTGTCTCCAGGGCTTCATTTTTGAACTGATCCAAATTAGGATAATTCTTAAACTTGTCCAATCTAGATTGAAACATCTTCTCTTGCTCAATATTTGAAGTCTTCTCATTTTGCAGAAGAACTTGTAATTTTACTATCTCTTGATTTAGTTGTTGTTGCTTTTCTAAAGTCTGTTGATCGATTTTTTTCTTCTCAACAACAAGCTGCTCTTCTAACTGTTTGGATTTGAGTTCTCCATCCTAAAATTGTTGTTCTAACTACATAATTTTCTACTGGTTCTCTGTAACCTGTTCTTCGAACATAGTTATTTGAAAATCCTTTTGTTTCATTAATTGTGTAACTTCAGAGGCCTTGTCTATAGTTGTAGCACTGTAGGCACCTGTGTATTGGGATAATTTGGTGAGATCCTTAGATGGATTCATCTCAGCATTTTTATAAAAAATATTCATAAACTCCACCTGTGATGTCGAAAGTGCATCCTGATCAGTTCTCCTCCTTTTCCTTTGTTTTCTCACGACAGCCCTATGCTTAGGACTATAAAATACATCCAGAGGAGGGATTTCTTCTATCTTCAACATAATTTCACCTATGGGATTTTCAGGAATAATTTCTATATCCTCGTCTTGTAGAACATTAACTTGGGGATTATTATGTTGTCCTATTTGTTGGGCAAATTGTTCATATTGGCTCAGCAAATGAGGAGAAACTATAAGTTTAATAGATTCAACTACCTTTTTTAGCAGCTTCCTCTCTTCCAAGTTGAGAATATGGATTATTATTTATATCTCCTTTTGGTGCCTGTTTAGTAGCCTTACTATTTGTGCCTCCCTTTTCAGTATGCACATTGGCATCAATACCTATGCTTTCTTTTCCTATCTGTGTTGAAGACTGTTGATCAATATGTACATCAAGTTTAGCAGTTGTTTCTTTCTTTTCAGTATCAACTTTTCTGCTAATATCTTCTTTTTGTAAAACAGGATTAGTTCCTGTTACTTCTTTCTAAGTCTATATGACGATTTTGCTGGCAGATGTTTATGTTACTATTTTCTAGATGTATTATCTGTTTCCTTATGTTGTGATTCATTCTCCTGTATAGGAACTCTCAATTGATCCAAAGGAACTTTGAGTAATTTCTGGCTTCTAAATAACAAAAACTTATTCATTTCTTCGGCCTGAAATTTGGAGTTGGCCAAATCAAAAACTTGGGACAATTTATCTACAGAAACAAATAATCGAACCGAGAAATTGAAACAGAAGTAGTAAAATCAAATGCGACCTTCCTTGGATCATATTGCCTCCCTGGGATTGTTGAAAGCTTGAGATTGGTTAGCTTACCAACTTCTTTCTTAGCATGAAAAAAATTATTGAGAGTATAGTCACCACATTTAAAAGGAAAAGTAGGCTACATAAGCTTCTTGTTGTTCTTCAAAGTCCTAGACATGCCTTCTACAGTCAGCTGATACGAAATTTCCTGTGCTAATAGTTTGTCTAGAACATACAAAGGAAGAATGTGTGGTTCTACAATACTTCTGAAAACTCTAATATATGTGAATCTTTCCTCTCTGAACCAATCCCCAGTTGAGGATAAATAAATTTTAGCTTTTTCGGAAAACCTAGGAGGGAATCGACCAAAAATAGTTTGATAAATCAGGATAAGAAAACCGTGACAAACTCTTGAAACATGGCTTTTGAAATGCCCCTTCCACAGGAACTCGTGATATATATGAATAGGAACGGGATCTTTAGGGGTCCATTTCCATCCTAATATGGGGAATTCAGAATTGAAACAAAGGGCATCTAGGATATAAACATAAAAATAAAAAGGAGTGGTATTTCCTAAGTTTCTGTCTTTCCTATATTCAAGAATACTATTGGCTATCTTATCAGAAAGAATGGCAGCCCAGTCCATTATCTAGAAACTAACAACATAATGTATTAATGGCACCATTTGTATAGAAAACTTAGCTGAGTTATCATTCCCAAACAATCTGCACATCATTTCTACGGCATAAAATTATGGAGGAAAAAGAGACTCTACATAGTACATACCTGATGCCTCATGTCTATGTTTTTCAGGAACTTTTCTCCATTCTTTAATCAGCTCTGACTGATGTTCATGATTCGCAGCAAATTCCTTGATGAAGTATTTGTTATAGATTTGTTGTGGGTCTGGAAGGTGGTAAATTGCTTTAATGTCTTCTGCTTTGAACAACACAAATATTGCTCTAGAAGTTGAAACAAAGGTTCTATTTTGGATAGCCACATTATCAATTACCCACCGAATAACATCATAATATGGAAAAATGTTTGCCTCAGCTACAATTCAGTGAAAAAATGTGTTCACTAATACACTAAGAAGAGTCTCAAAATCAGAGTCTGAGTCGTTCTCATCAGGAACTGTTGCCTTGGCCTCAACAACTTTAGGGTTTTCATTTTCAAGCAAGTTATATACATTTTCCCATGTCATCTTACCAAGTCCCTGGCATGAGGTATCTATAACCAGCTTAAGTTTTGCTGGTTTCTCTTTAGGCAACATGGTAAACATAGGAGCTTTTGCAGTGATGGAAAATTTTGATTTCCTGGATCTTTTCGACATTTCGGTATCAGGCAACATTTCCCTCATTCTGCGAATGAAAGAATTGGACGTTCTATTATTCTGCAAAAAATAAAAGCTTTCAGCCGAGGTGAAAACACAATAATTGAAACAGCTATACAAAAGGATTTATTCGTTGATTTTCATTTATTATCTCTGTGGTTAAATCTTAAATTCCCTCTAGGGAGTCACACTCACGCATTCAAAACAAAATAAATCGTTATTATTAGTTTTATTTTCAATTAATGGTAAACGTACAATCAGAGATTGACATATTTTGAAATAAGTGTAAAAATATTACCTTTTAAATCCTTGGCATGCGATGAATAAATAATATATGAATATTAAGTACTAATCACATCGTGAATCTTCAAAGGTAAATGAAATAACATAATATGATTTATGCCGAACTCTGATTGTGAAGATCGCATCGAGGATTTTCAAATGGAATGGATTGTTAAAGAGTTTCTCCGACAATCCGATTGCGATGAGGTGGGGTCTGCCGCGTCGGAGTCTTTCAATCAAATGAATATAACGTTTAATTCTCTGAAATGCGATTGCGATGAATCGCATCGTATCGGAATTATGCAAAACAAATATAACACTTTAAAGCTTATCCAATTTACGATTACGATTGAGTTCCATCGCATCGAAGTTTTACAAAGTGAATATAGAACTTAAAGATCTCTCTGATTTCTGATTTGCGATTACTGTACACATCAGATATTGTTAAATATGAAAACTTTATGTAATATTTTGATATGATAAAAGTTTTGTATCTCATCGGATCGGAAATTTTTTTAAGGTTGTATTTGCTTATACACACTTGTAAATACAAATATGTAATATGTCCTTTTATCAATGAACTTCTTATTCCTAATAAAAATGATTGGATTGTTTCTAAATCTTTTATTTCTATCTAGAAAGAAATATAAAAAGGGAACCTATTTCTAAATGAAATTTATTCTAAAAAAATTAGAAATGGGGAGGGTTGTTGTACAGTACAGCAGTTGCCTACAGTAGTTTTTTTCAAATTTATTTGTTTACAGTTTGATTGTATTTCGATTGAATATTTCATGTGGTAGTTGTCTACCTCAATCTGTAGAAAGACACATGGATTTTTTCATATATGTGCAGCATGCTACCTGTACACAGATTAAGCAACTATTTGAAGAGCCACCATTTATTGCAACATCGTGAGGAAGCTATGAGGAAATGGTTTCTTTCATTGGTGCACTTGTGCTCCTAGATAACAAGGCATCTTCAAAAGTTTAGGAGAAGGCAAGAGTAGAACAACGTGTGGCCAAGAATGGGAGTGTTGTGAATGCTATTGAAGTCATTCCATTTGGTTTCCAAATTTAAGGAAGCAGATACGATAAGAGATTTATTTTTCCCGTTAATTTATTTCCTTTTGAAAGTGTTGGCAAATCATTGTGAAACCTTGCTCAATTGATACAGAGTCAAAAATTCAGACCCATCTAGATTGATACCATGCTTGGGAAATTATTTATAACCGCAATGGTACCTATAACGAGGTCATTTTTCCATATATTGATATATTTTTAGAGTAATTGTTGTTTTTTGTACATATCTCAGTTTTTTTAATGCATACTATTCTTTAAATATTTTTATGGACGATGCGTTGAAATCCAAAAGGAAAAGATTTAAAAAAAATCATTGCATGGAGTGGAGTAATAACAGAGAAAAAATGTGAAGAGAAAATCTGGGTTGAATACACTTTCTTAAATATGAAGAGAAAAATGCATAGTAATTAAAGGAGGTATATTTATTATATATATATACAATTTTGAAAATAGACATTTCACTTCATGAAAATCATATTTTCTTGCTAAAATGGTTTTCAAGTCAAGGATCTTAAATGAAAACGATTTTCTAGAGATGCGACCAGCAGGTAAAAAAAAGTATTTCAGTTTCAATTTGAAGCATTCATACTAATTCCTGCATTTTGTTTTTTTAGAAGCTCTCACATTTTTTTATGCAGGAATAGTGCTAAGCTTTTTCAAGTTCAAAGACGATCTAATTTCATACAGAGGTGATTTTAGAAATCATAATAAAACATGAAAAAGTGAAAGCTGGGAGGACCTAAACTTTTCATCACACATGTCTATGACACAGACATCCTTGAGAAAACCAATTGCGCCATGACATGTTCAATTATGCTTCTCCTTCTATTCTTATCAGCCACCCATATCGAAGCCCAATTTCATTATGACTTCACACATAAATACCTTTCTGAGTTGCATACATTGTTTCATCATTTCCAGTTCATATTTTGCCTCATAAATAAAACCAAACATCTCTTTTTTCCATGACTACAGTGCCTTGCTATCATTTTCCTAAAAACCTGTTTCTTTTGCAATATTTTTCATCTATAGTCCTACCAATCATTTTGTACAAACTTGCATTGATTGATGTAGGATTCCTTAAGGCCCACCTTTAAACAAGTCTTGACCCATAAACATCAACACCTTATCTAGGATAGAGACTAGAGTCCTCATTAGTACCTTGAGGCTTGTATGCCCTAATGACAGGTTCTATCGCTGACAGTCATGGGAATACATCAATGTCCCTTGATCGTTGGATCTTGAAAGTCGCTCGACATCAGATAATTTATTCACACTTTGCAAGATGTACTTGGGTACCTTGGCACTCATTTACATCAATGGTGAGTTTTCCTCACGTTGGTTAACAACATCCATTAATGGTCGGTAATCCAATGACTTATTTTCATGCTCGACACCGAAACATTCATTCACATGACTAGAACTGTACCATCAATTTTCATAGCAGAAGAAGACTATATATTCTTCATGACTCCATAAGCACTTGCAATGGAATTCCTTCATCCATATGAGAGTAAGACAGTTCCTCTTTCAGACATCATCTTCAACAACACTTCACCATTCATACAACCCATCAGCACTTCATATTCTTTCACTTCATATGATCTAGTAGCATGATATTCACATGATCCGGCACCATGATATTTTCCTGATCCAGAAGGAACAAAAACTAAATTTATATTGCATAAGTTGATCAACTTTTTGGGTAAGTGAAGGTATGTTATTTTATAATTTTTAATGAAACAATTTCTTACATGTTGAAAATAAATGAACTTGGAAAATTCCCTCACGATATCGCATTATCTTTCTCCTTTTCTTAAACATAACACATATTCAGTTTGGGGGAGGGAATATTCATTACCATTTCATTCCATTCATCACCTCATAAATTGATGACCAACATGACTCTTCCAAACTACACTTTGTTGCAGTTGATTCGAATACATTGATATCCATCTTGGCATGATTCAAAAACATGAGAAAAGGTTTTCTTATACATATTAATGACTTCTCATTTCCAGTAAATGTAAAAAATAATAATAATAAAAGAAATGAATGTTTTTAACACATGAACCAGCATTTGTTATATTCATGGTTGTTAACACAAAAACCAACCATAGAAAATATCAGTTGTAGTAAATGTATTTCACATCCTGGAATGATACATTGTTAGAAACCATAATCATGAAAACCCAAAAGTTTTTAATCCATGCAAGGTTTCATGAGAACATGCAACAAGTTCAGTTGGGGGGTATGTTGAGTCTCATAATTGTCGCATTTTTATCATGTTTATCCTCGCGATTCCTCACATTCCATCACCTCATTTAACCATTCATCATACCATTTCCATGGGTTCACCTGATTGTTTTCCAATTTATTTATTTTTAATATTGTAAGATAATTTCTGATTAATTATTGTAAAATTAACATATTTTATTAATCTCTCAAATGTGGATGAGCTTTGAAATGTATAGGATTATTTGGAAGGATTATTCAAAAATCTTCATGAATATTTCGTCCACCATTTCAAAATTCAAAGGATAATTTTTCAAGTTTATTCCAAGGAGAAGATCATGGATATTTGGATAACATATCTCATCCAAGATTTGTGAGAAAATAGTGAGGATTTTAAGGGATCATATTTTGTAATTATAGGGATATTGGTTGAGAGGAAAGTGGATTTGTAATTATGAGTAGCTTATCTTGTTTTCAAAGAACTCATGTATAAAAGAGAGTGCTCTCTCTTCATTTTGATATAAAATATATGGATAGAAACGGAAGAAATATATGATAGAGAGGAGAATTAAAGTCTAGAATAATTTTTGGTTTTGTAATCTTTCATTGTTTTTCTTCATCATTAATATATGTTGACACAAGTTACTCTTCACACATTGTTTTCCTCATATATAATTGCGCATTTCCAATTTTTTATATGATGCAGTTGTAATGTTGTTGGAGTAGAATTGTTGAGGAATGACGATCAGGTTCTCCTAAGTTAGGATCCTCTTCTCTTACTTTCTACACATCAAAAACTGCTGCTCTTTAGTTTCTTTTCTTGAGAACAGTAATCTGGTGAAGGAGAACCAGGTTCTCCTAAGTTAGGAGCCTGTCCCTTGTTTACTACATCTTGAATTAGAGACGAAAACATTAGACTAGGCTAATTTAACTTTAGTCCTACATTTCCAGTGCATGTGATTCGTAAGTCTATGAAACACATAGATTGATAATTTATGTTAGGTAAATTATTTGACGATGATATTTTCACCCAAAAATATTCTTACATTTTAGAAATAGTTTTATGCTTCAATTTCCTACAAATATATTAGGCTTTAGCTCGAGATACAGTTTCGAACAATTCTCATTATCATTCCCATGTTTCTTACAATAAGTGCAAGAGGAATTTCCTTCGTCTTTATTTGTTGTCATTGTTTTATTTGTGTGGCTTCTTGTACATACTTTCCCCTATCTTCAAGAAGAGTTGATTTCACACATGCTTCATCTAGATGAGTGGTATTAAACAATAACAATGAGTGAATAAGGTAACTAGGTAAATTCCTGACATATTTCATCAAAGTTTCTAGTGATACTAAATGAACATTTAATGCCAATTTTTTCTTCCAAAACCCTAATGTGAAACTTTTCACTCTCCAACCTCTACCCTATCTCAAATTTTTCCATTCCAGCAAGTATTTTTGTGTGTAGCACAATCAATAAAATTTCTCTCTTAATGAAAATGTAAATCCATACCATGATGGAAGGAATTTACCATTTTTCTTGCTACCTTTCTAAAATTTTCTCTCCCACCATACTGTTAATTTTCTAGCTTTCCATACTTCGAACAATCACTTACAACCATTTTTATTCAATTAGTAATCACTTTTCCAATAAATTCAATCTTCCAATGAAGGTAAGCAATTGTAGATAAAATAGTAATTCAAATCCAATAGACGACAACTAATAATAAGAACAAGAGAGACATAAGATTTGGTAAAAAACTGGGGAAAAACCCTTTCAAAATGATTCTTCTATTATATTGTCCTAAAATGTCCAGCAGAGAGACACGATGTTCTAATTCATCAACTAAGAGTCAAATTTCATGAACTTTGACTATCCAAGTTAACTAAGTAATATCCAATGAGATGAGGCTAAAAGTAAAATATGGTCAACAATTCAAATCTGAAATTCTTTCAAAGTCAATAGTTTTAAATGATTCCCTAACTAGTCCAAAATTCAATGGTCAATAGCCCTTCAAATTAGCCAAAAAAATTTTCCTTGCAAGATCAGTCAAAACCAGTAAAAATAGTCTCAAAAAACTTACTGAAAGGAGAGACATAGCTTGTGGTCAAACTCCATAAATTTTATCGTCAACTTAAGTCAAATTTTGCAGTCAAAAAATTTCAAACAACCAAGAATATTTCGATCCAAATCTCAGCCAATTTGGCCTCCAAGAAAAGGTCGAAAACCAAGTCAAGGTAAGTCTTCTCTTCCCTTGGTAAAAACTAGTCAAATAGTCCTCAAACAAATGTAAACACGCCAAAATAGAAAAATATTCCTTCCCTTCACATGTGTGGAGTATCCTTGCAATTTCAGAAGTATTGGAACCAATCCAAGAGAGAATGTGATGTGAGATGATTCTCCAAAGTGATATGACATATGCTCTATTTATATGTTGTTGGAATCACGATTTCTGTTAGACTAAAACCCACAGGCATTAGTCTCCACTACGATCGCTAGAGTTAGAATCCAAAAGAGGCGATTATTCCATGTCACGAAACACGCAGGGAGAGTTGAAACCTATGTCCAACAATCTCCCCCCCCAACACGAGCCAAGTGAGTTTTGAACTAGAGACCTATAGCTCTGATACCAATTGTTGGAATCATGATTTCCGTTAGACCAAAACTCACAAGAGTTAGTCTTCGCTAGAATCGCCAGAGTTAGGATCCATGAGAGGAGGTTAGTCCATGTTGCGAAACACATGAGGAGCGTTGAACACAATTTCCAACATATGTCACTTAGGGGGTAAAATTAGATTGTCAGTTCCAACTTGAAATTTTTTTCACCTGTGGGTTTCATCTTAAAAATTATATTTCTCCTTGACAAAATTAAATTCTTCCAAGGGCTCGGATGAGTTTCTCTAGATGAGGAAGACTCTACAATGGAGGGAATTTATCCCCGAGCTACCAAATTAACATTCCCTTTTATCTAGGGAGAAATTTATGAATACATCATGAATCTCATCTTAAAAATATCGTCGTCATCGTCACTGAATGAATTCATATCTTGTCTCTGCTCATCTCCTCATATCTGCTAATCTATTGAAAACTATTGAATCTAAAGAAGAAGAATCATCATCATAAGGGGACTCCAACTACCACCCTATATTCAAGGACAACAAGCGATATCTGCTAACTACAAGGGTAAGGATCACACTTTATCCTTTTGACCTATGAGAAAAGGAAATATATTCTGACCATGTGAGGTAAGGATCGCACTCTGTCTTATTTTTCACTAATAAGTCCCACATAGACTCTCAAGATTCAAGTGGTAGAACACATGCATCCACCATCTTAGGGGAGTGTTATGCAACCAGCTCATAAATAGAAGAAAAGATAGATCAAAAACTTCAAAATCAACCTCTTCAAGGGGGAAACCTCCTTTACATTACATAAATGAACAATTCTTGGATGATTCAAATGATAAAATCATAATTTCGATATATATGAGTCCAAGGGCTCCCAATATAATTAGAGCCTACGTAAAAATAATAATGTAAGGGCGCAAAAATAACAATAGTGGGCCTCTATGGGCCACAATGATAACACTACAGGGACTACATGGGAACAAAATTAACAATAAGAGGGATACACTAATAATAAAAGTAAGGGGATACACTAGTATTATAGGGACCTAGAATGCCCCTCTCCTTTAAAAAAGTGTTTTCGTCAATGCTTGAGTAGTTCTGGATTATTTGTATAAAATTATCATCCTCCCTTGTGGAATCTTCAGCGGGTAAGTTCTTCCACTTGATGAGACACTCTAAAATTTATTGATTTTTTGGCTGTCAAGTTCTTGTTTCTGTGACTAATTCAGGTTCCAATATTACTTTTCCTTCCTTGTCAATTTCTGGCACTATTGTTTGAACTATGAGTTTATCACCTATAACCTTCTTTAAGCACGAAACACGGAAAATTAGGTGCACTCAAGAAGATTTTAGAGGCTCCAGTTTGTATTCCATAGTACCAATATTTTGCAACACATTGTATGGACCATAGTACTTTGTTGATAATGTATTATCCTTCTTGTCTTGCATGAGGGACACTTTTTTGTATGGTTGTAGTCGTAAAAATACCGAGTCGACTACATCAAAACTTATTTCACTGCGATGTTGATCTTATTATTGTTTCATTCAAATTTGTGCCAAAGTTAGGTTATGCTTTATGTTGGGGCCCTTGTTTTTGAAATCTTGGTTAGAACATTTTGAATTTTGACCTTTTGAGTTGCAGCATGAATACACATGGCAATCGCGACCATGTCGCAACTACCAGGAGTCGCGGAGCTATCAAGGTGGCGTGGAAGCATGAGATAGCTGAAGAAAGAACACGCACAAGTACAGATGAAGAAAACACACAACAGAGGACAGAAAGCGGAACACATAGATAACAGGAGAGAAGCTGGAAGCAGCTAGGAGTCGCGGAGCTATCAAGGTGGCGTGGAAGCATGAGATAGCTGAAGAAAGAACACGCACAAGTACAGATGAAGAAAACACACAACAGAGGACAGAAAGCGGAACACATAGATAACAGGAGAGAAGCTGGAAGCAGCTGAAGAAAAGACACGGAGTAACTGATAGTCACGATAGCGGGCAAATAAATAACAGTCACCCGACTGAAAGGAGAAGAAGGCTACAGAGGTTGCGAGGCTCGTGACAGGAGAAGAAGCACAAAGCGACTGCAGGAAATCATGCATGACATTTCTTTGGTTCCTAATATTCTCTATTCTACCTTTCTGTTCCGTAAGACATCTGTATCAGAGTTGTAAGCTATCACTGAAGATGCTATGTACTCATGGGCTTGGCCAAGAGATTAATATAATGAAAGGTTGTTGTTTCAATAAGTGGTTTACATGCATGTAATGTGTTTATGCTGGTTTCAAATTTTATTTGCTAATGTCTGAATGCTTCTTAAGTGCTCTTGCGTATATGACTCTGTCTATATAATCGATGCATTGTCCATCATGAGTTGTGACTTTGTTCCTTGCCATCGATCTCATCCCCTTCTGCATGTGGTTGCGGCATGCCTCGGGTGAGACTCATTGCTCTCCGGAGTAGGGTGAAAATGCCGGCGTGATCCTAGACTACATCGGACCCCTTTGTTGGCCACAACTCCTGAACCTGGGTCTTGTCCGCGAGACCTGACTTCTCGCCAACAAATGGTTCCGTTGCCGGGACCTGCATATTCTGAGGGGAACTAGATCATGGTATCGAGGATTTTTGAAGGAGAGATACGGCGATGGTGGGATAATCATCTCGACCAGTTCATTGCTCAGCAAGCAGAGCTGACCAAGAAAAAGGAGGCGACGATCAAGGAGCTCGTCCTTTTCTCTGACTCAGGCAGTGATACGTACGAAATTTTCTGGGGAAGGTTCCCTACCGACCTTTACAATTGGTTGAGGAGATTACGAGTGACGGTGCCTCAAGAGGGCTTGTGGAAGATAAACCGCAGGTGGGCGCACGAAGATCTGGTGGCGTTGCATCGGGTGAACACTGAACTAACCCGCGCGATGGATTTTTGGGTAAGGACCACGTTGGAAGGATACACTGTGGAGTTTGCTGCTGAGTGATATCATTCCTTCTCGAAGGCCGAGGCTGTCTTCCACTCAGGGCTAAGAGGGAAGCTGCTTAAGGAGATTCTGCTATGGATTAAAGATCTGATGGTGGATGAAGGGTTGATTGAATTCCACAAAATGAATATGGAAGTGTAAACCACCCGTGCTGGGGGAAGGGTTGAGGGGACCGATGCTGCGTAGAATGTGAAATCGGGAAGCGGGGAATGGATGTTGAGGCCACATGCAAGTTGAGGGAGCGACGTGCGCATCGGCGGGCACAGATCACCGATTGGTGGCGAAGAAGGGTGATGCGAGATTTGAAGAGATGGGAGATTGAGAGGAAAAATCAGAAGGAGGCACCTCAGAGAATAGGAATTATGGATTTGGATACCCGGGAAGAAGACGAGACATCGGTGGAAGTGCGGTGGGTGCATGGGAGCCCAGCGACGCGAGGAAGAGAGATGGTAACTAACGAAGACGATGAAAAGATGCAGCCCGAAGAGAGTTCCGATGACGAATGGCACGGCGTGATGCAGCGGATGTTTCAAGAGTAGACGACACTCACCTCTCCAGGCAGCCCTACTTCCCACATTCTACATGGCCAGGATCCCTACCTTCCCCTAGTACTGTATCAACCTTTAAGTAATATTTTCATTCAGTTACAAGCATTGAGTCAGTCATACAGTAGTTCATCAGCGTCAGTAACGTCCGGTAATAGCAGCGTTAGTAGTAGTGTTGTATTCCCTAGTGGAACCGTTACGCAACTAGGACCTGGAGGATTTATCCTGGTCAATACTCCACAAGTACACATGGCTGGATCTTTCACCCGGTAGCCAGAGTTCTCTGGCCGGGGCAATGATGATGTAGAGCAACATTGGTATCTGTGCAAAGCCATCTGGAGGGCTCGACAGACGCCAGATGCAGGGAAGTTAATAGAGTTCCAAACCACGCTCAGAGAGAGGGCTCTGTGATGGTTTATCAAGTGGTCCAAGGCTCATCCTAACCTCGTAATTACGGACATAAAGCGGGATTTTTTCCGAGAATTCAAGCTTCCCTAGACATACCAGCAGGGCCTATCCGAGCTGTGGGAAATTAAGCAGAAGGAAGGTGAGACCGCGTGGGAGTTGATGCAACGATTCAAGGATGCGATCGGGAAACTCAGCTACCCGATCGATCCAAACCACCAGAGGGACTGGTTCATCAAGGCTCTGCTTCCCTTGACACGAACCCCTCTCACTCAAAAAAATATTGATAATCTGCAGGATGCCTTAGAGCAGGCCATGAAGATTGAAGCCATGGCGGGCTACCCCCAGGAATACCCGGGGGGGCGGCCCCGCAAGATCCTTCTTTGATAGGGTTGCAACACCAGATCGCCAGCTTGACTGAGAAGCTCAAGGAGCTCCAGCCGGTGAGACCAACGAGGCCAAACGTTTGGTGCACTCATTGCCTGGTCGAGGGCCACGTCACAACCGAGTGTCCCCAGTTGCATGGCGCAGGGGTAGGACCCTCGGTCGCGGCAATCCAGGGGGGTCCACCACTTGGTGGTGGTGCGGCGATGAATCCGCAGGGGGTCTACCAGCCGCAACAGCCTTACGTGGGGTTCCCACCTCAACCAGGTTCCTCCACCACAGAGTACTGCGAGATTTTCCAGACGCTGGGGCATCCTCCTCGGATGTGCCCGATACTAGAGAAGTACTCCACGGTCCCAAACAATGTGTACTGCGAATTTTGTGTTTCCACGACTCACAACACTGAGCAGTGCAGGGCGCTCGACGCACTTGCGAATCGATTGGATCGTCCCTCCTACAAGGTGAACGAGGCCCCAAGGGGAAGAGGCGGCGGCATGCGGGGAGGCCGCATAGGCAGACGCGGTCCGGTGAAATGTTACAACTGTGACCAGGAGGGTCACGTGGCTCGCGAATGTCCCCTTCCATGACGACCCTGGTGTTCCCAGTGCCGGGTGAACGCCCATGCCAAAGAGGATTGTCCGGAGCTCATCAAGAAGTGGGAAGAACTGGTGAGGCAGAGGGGAGCGAATCTGATAAATTCAGAGCCACGAGGGACCATGACTCCAGACATGCAGAACGTCATGATCGTGACGAGGGGCAGGAAGAAAACTAGGGAGGATGCCCACGGGAAGGAGCCAGCACGAGTGGTTCGGCCGGCATCCCTGAAGATGTTAATCAGGCCCGAAGACCAGAAGAAGTATTTCCGGGAGGAAGTTGAGGCGTTCCCTTAGCTGTGGGATGCGGGAGGTCTGGAGGAGCCTGTGTTGCCAGAATCTGGGGCGCAAAGCATTACAGGTACTGTGATCGAGGACTGGCTCCAGCTATTCCTCAGGATTATTGACAATGCTGCACTGCGGCAACAGCTTAAGCATGCGTTGGAAGGAGCATTACAGGGGTGTACAGGACTTAAGGATCCGGCGAACGCTGGCCCTCAATACGTGCAGCGCGTCAAGCGGAACAAGCAACGAACAAGCAAAGAATTCCGGCTTAACACGTAGATTGCGGGATTCCAAATCAGCGATACCATGCTGGATTTGGGGTTCGACGTCAACATCCTGCCACAAAAAATGCGGGAGGCCCTTGGAAGGCCACGACTGGCCTACTCGCCAATCCAACTCAGGATGGTGAACCAGTACTGTATTCTTCCAATCGGCCGGCTCGAGGGTGTCGAGGTCGACATTGTGGGGGTGAAGACATACACCGATTTTGAGGTTATTGATATCATGGGCGACAAGGATCCTTATCCTTCCTTACTCGGCATTGACTGGGCTTTTGAGAATTATGCCATCATCGACCTTAAAAAGGAGCTGATGATCTTTGAGGATGGGGAGGTACGGGTCACCCAGCCCCTTGACCCGTATCAGGGCCCGCGATATATGGAGACAGTGGACAATCAGGAGGATGCTCAGATGATGGACCACCTTTATCAGATGACTGCAGGAAAGCGGGGTGACTATATTAACCCGACCGCGACTAGCTCTGTCAGTTGGCAGAGTGTGCAGAGCTCGAAGCTCGGATCTGAACTCGCGTTGGAAAACTGGCAGCAAGGGGGTTATGAGACCACCATGCGGAGATGTGCTACCATTGCCCAAGTCCGGTGGGTGGGGACTGCGATTCGCGGATATCCCACCTTGTCAAACATGCAAGATGTCAATACTTTTATTACCAAGGTGGAAGACCTGGTCCCAGCCGAAAGCCGGATGCCACTTTTGGATGTGGCCTTGCAATCCACGTCAGCTCGGTGGTGGAAAAATCACCGCAACACTTTGTTGCGATGGGATTGCGTGGCGGATGCTCTGCGGGCACGCTTTAAAGAGGATGAAGGACCTCGCAGTATGCTTAAGTATCACAGAACTTCTGACCCGCGACACCATTTGCGGTCCTGTGAGGAGTAGTGGCGCAGTACTTGGTACCCTGAGGAGCTGTGGGTCCACAGGTTTATCCACTCCCTGGATACAATCCCCCAGGCTTGGTACCTGGAGGAAGAGCGGAAACAGGGAACCTGCTCTTGGCAGGAAGTCACGGAAAAGTTCGTTCGGTGCTTCTTGTTCGAAGGGGAGACGGCGCAGGAGTGTCAGGCCCTACAGGCAATCAAGGAGGTCTTGTTTTTCCGCCATCCCGAGCCCGACGGGGGCCCGAGTGTGTCACGACCTAAGGCCAGGCGCGAGCTGGTTTGCCAACGGATTGACAGCGATCTGGATGATGATAGTCTAGAGGACCTCAGGCATCTCTATTTTGACGAAAAGGAAGGCGAGAGGAACATCAGTGAAGAGCCGACGACTGAAGGAGTCCACTTACAACCATTAAAGATGAAGAAGTTGAACATTGGAATAGAAGAGAAACCCAAGCTGGCAACGGTGGGAGATTACTGGGACGGGGAAACGACAAAAGAAATTTTCAGCCTCCTCCAGGAGTACGAAGACTTGTTCCAGTCCTCGGTTGCAGACCTGAAGGGGATCAAGGGGGACCTTGGTGAAATGCGCATCGTGCTGAAACCGGGGGCCAGGCCGGTGAAGCACCGACCCTACCGGCTGAACCCACGTATCAAAGAAAAGGTCAAGATGGAGATCGACAAGATGCTGGCTGCAGGTCTTATCTTTCCAGTAGAAGAAGCAGAGTGGGTGAGTCCCATTGTCATTCAGAACAAGAAGGACAAAGTGGAGATACGTGTCTGCGTAGACTACCAGAGTCTGAACAATGCCTGCATCCACGATCCGTTTCCCACTCCTTTCAGCAATGAAGTTCTAGATCATGTTGCGGGAAACGAAGCCTATTCCTTCACTGATGGGTTTTCGGGCTACCATCAGGTACGCATTGCCGAAGGAGACAAAGCAAAGATGACATTCACCACCGAATGGGGATCATTCACATACCACGTTATGCCGTTTGGTTTGAATAACGCACCGGCTGTGTTTTCCCGGATCGTAATTGCCGCTTTCCGGGAGTACATTCACAAGTTCCTGGAGGTCTACATGGATGACTGGACCGTCTACAGCCTGTTGAAGAAACATGCCACCCTTTTGCGCATTATGTTTGACCGGTGTCGTCAGCTGCAAATTTCCTTGAACTTGAAGAAATGTATTTTTGCAGTTCCATTCGGCACACTCTTAGGGCACGTGGTGTGCAAGCAAGGGGTCTGTGTCGATCCCGCCAAGGTCGCGGTCATAGTTCACATGAAAGCCTCCGAAACCATGAAGCAGTTGCAGGCACTGCTCGAGCACACAAGATACTACAGGCGGTTTATCCGCAACTACGCAAAGATTACGGCCCCTTTGGAGAAACTGTTGCGGAAGTCAGAAATATTCCAGTGGACGGAGGAGTGTAGGAAGGCCCTTGACACCTTGAAGGAGAAGTTGGCGACGGCGCCCATACTTTTTCATCCCGACTGGGATAAGTAGTTCCATGTGCATATCGATGCGTCCGGTATTGCACTTGGGGCTGTCTTGGCGCAACCCGGGGAGACGACAGTTGACCACCCCGTCTACTTCGCCAGCCGCAGGTTATCGAATGCGGAGAAGAATTACACCACGACCGAGCGGGAGGCGTTGGCGATGGTGTATTCCCTCCAGAAGTTCCGCCACTATCTTCTGGGTGGCAAATTCAAATTCTTTATGGACCACTCTGCATTGAAGTATCTGGTGAATAAGCCTGTTTTGGAAGGACGGATCTGTCGCTGGCTTCTACTTTTCCAGGAATTCACGTTTGAGGTGATTTTCAAGCCCGGCAGGTTGAATGTTGGTCCCGATCATTTATCTAGGTTCGAGACAGGAGAGAACGAAGGCTCGTTGGACGATCAGTTGCTGGATGCCGACCTCTTCCGAGTCAAAACAGTACCGGATTACTTGGCTGACATTGCCACTTATCTGACCACGGGACAATGCCCTCAGGATTACACCCCGCTCCAGAAATGCCACCTGGTTGTCCGGGCGGCCGACTACCAATTGATCGCGGGGTAGCTATACAAACTGGGTCTCGATGAGGTGTTGCACAGATGCGTCCTTGACCATGAACAGGAAGCGGTAATGTGGGAATGTCACAACGGTGTTGTGGGAGGGCATGTGGGTGCGAAACCCACCGCAAGAAAGGTGCTCTAAGCTGGTCTGTGGTGGCTGACAGTACATGCTGACTGTAAGGCCTATGTGAAGCGATGCGATGTTTGCCATCGGACGAGAAGGCCCTCTCACCAGGACGAGCTTCTGCTACACCCAGTGCATGTGTTGCGGCCGTTCGAAAAGTGGGCTATCGATTTTGTAGGTCCCATCTCCCCGGTCGCCAGACACTCCAAGGCCCGGTACATCATTACCACCACGGATTACCTCACCCGGTGGGCTGAGGTAGTGGCAGTACGCGACTGCTCGGCGGAGACCGCTGCTCGGTTCATTTTGAACACATCATCAGCCGGTTTGGCTGCCCACGAAGCTTAACCACCGATCAGGGTACGCATTTCATTAATGCCACGGTCAAGTCACTACTGGACACATTTATTATTCAACATCACAAAAGCAACCCATACCACCCATAGGCCAATGGTACTGTGGAAGAATTTAACAAAATTCTTGAAAAAGGCTTGACTAAGATTTGCAATGCTCAACGCAACGATTGGGATGAGCGTCTCCCAGCGGCATTGTGGGCCTACCAGACCACGATGAAATGCTTGACCAATCAGACGCCATTTCAATTGGTGTATGGTTGGGAAGCTGTGATTCCCGCCGAGCTCACTGTACCCAGTCTTCTAATCGCTACGTCTCTTCAGTTCTCAGAAGAGGAGTCACTTCGGGAACGCCTCCAGGAGCTACAGGAGCTGGATGAGGCCCGATTCCTGGCGGAATTCCACCAGAAGGTTCAGAAGGCCAGGCAGAAAGCGTGGCACAACCGCCACCTCAAGAACAAAGCCTTCCAAGTTGGAGGTAAAGTTCTCTTATATGATAGCCAGTTCTAGAAGTTTCCAGGCAAGCTCCAGATGCACTGGTTGGGACCCTACTTTGTCATCGAGATCCGCGACGCAGGAGCCGTTTGGTTGGCACAGATGGATGGTACATTTCTCCCTGGGTGGTTGAATGGCGCATGCCTAAAACCCTACTAGGAGTAGGTACCTTTCACTTCTCATCAATAACTCTCACACTCGAGAGCACCCGTAGCGTAGCTTAGTTGAATAACTCTCCCGCAACCGGGATGAGCATAGGGAGTATTTTCCGTTCGTAGGTAATCTGTCAATAACCGCTTAGTTTCGGGGGTAGCACCACAACCGACTGTGGTCGGGGCGGCGCCCGTCCAGCGTGTCATCCTTGTAGGATCCATCCACGTGCCAGTATCAATCCAGGTCATTTTCGTCAGTCCTTTTTTTCAATCCGTAGGATCGCTTATATTTGCATCATAAATTACCATAAGTAGGCAGTAACCATACCATAATCATTTGCCATCATCCGCAGTTCCCTCAGCCGTCACGTCCGCCCATTTCCCCATGCCGCCGTCAGCAAATTTCAGATTACACACAGGCATGCGATCGATCGCACGATTATCGCAGGCAAGAAGGCCAGCAGAAATTCATTATCGTTATGGGGTCTCATCAACTTCGCTCGTGCCAGGTGATGACATAACTTGCATGGAGACCAACAGCACGAGAATGCCAGACCAGTTCAATTTTGAAATTGCAGCGACAGCAGAGCGGTTGAAGTCCCAAAACGCACCGCACCAAGACAAAAGCTCCAGGCGAATTCTCCAGGTTTACCAGCGCCGTGCCAAAATGCCCAAGGCTCTCCTATCCATTGTTGAACCGGCGCTGGACAGTCAGATCCACAGAATAGAGTCACAGGTTGGAAAATACAACAGTGCAGCGTTGATAGACGCCAACTTGTCCAACCCGGTCGAATTCCCCTCCCTCCATTGGCAGACATATATGGAGCATCACTACACACCAGGCAGTAGCTCAACCAACCGAATGCGACTAGAGTACAGGGGCCTCCAGAAATCTTCCCTAATGAATTTAAGAACTCTTCCTGTCTTTGGGACTACAGGACCGGCCCTGCAATGCACCCGGTTCCTCCTTAGCCGAATTCAGAACGGGTCCTTGTGGCGAAACGAGGAGATCCCCATTCACACTGAAGACATTCATCGCCTCACAGGGCTGTCTCAGAATGGCACAAACGTCTCCACTTCCGGTCAGACATCTTCTAAGTGTGCACGAAAGTCAGGTGATACAGACCTCTATGCCAAATACAGCACTCGTCGGGGGGGGGGGGGAAAGGTGCCAAAATTGATTTGATCAACAAGACAGAGATTCGGTTCGCTGGCTATCTCATTGCTAGCAAGACAATGCGGCATTATACCAAAGGAGAGTGCACCTTGGATACCATCTCCATTGCAGAGCACTGTATCCAAGGCACCAGGCTGAATTGGTGTTCTTTCGTGCTCAAAGAACTGTTCGCGACATGCGAAGAGAATTATAAGCGCACCAATAGTTTCATCTATGGTTACCTGATTGTAGCTTTTTCCATGTGGAAATGGCACATTCCTCCTATCCGGCTGCCGGCAGAAACTACCGCGAGCCAGCCCCTTGTGATGAAATTCACCCCGTGGCAGGTGTCCTCTGACCCCATCACTAAATAGGTGAATGTGGAAGCGTTTCGGGCTTGGTACGGGCTAATGATAGATGTGGTGGCTAACTAGCAATGGGTGCCCAGGAACCTGTTGGACGACTATAGTGAGCAGGTATGGTTTGGGGTAAGCCACAGGCACACTTACCTTCGCCCCACTTGCGAGCCGGAAGCCACCTTCCACATGGCGCCGCTCAAATTCCAGCTGGACGATGCTACCTTTCACCGCGAGGTCTCTGCATGGCCGGGGGTCACAAAGCACATCCGCGATGGGATCCCCAGGTACAACTTTGAGCGGATGATGCTGACGCAACGGCCTGCCGAGACGGGCGCAGCAAGGCCCTCACAGGCCACGGCGGGACCTTCTCAGGATGCAGCCGGGACCTCACAGGAACTCCCCGAATCACTGGTCCCCATCGTCCAACACTTCAATACTCAGGTACGAATTCTCAACGTGGCGACCCAAGTTATTTCAAGTGGTGCCCCTTTGTTTCCTTTATTTTCTGAATTCCAGCTCAGTCGTTCTCTTTCTCTGTCCCATACTGCCCCTCTCACTTCTCCCATCCCTACCAACTTATTCACTTCTACCAGCCCCATCATCACCCCAATGGGCGAAACGGGCCTGGGACCTGATCAATTAGACCCCCCTCCATCCAAGCGGGCCCGCACCACTGTCACTGATCCGGTGGTGGACCTTACTGATGACGATCCACCACCCACTCCACTCACAGGGACATTAATTCCGGAGGAACCCCTTATCAACCCCTCTGAATTCATCAATATTCGCCTCCCCCATACCTCCTCCACACCGTCCACCGGTCCCTCCACCGTCCAGCCACCTGCCACTTCATCCATTCCATCAAACTCATCTGCCACTGTATCCGACCCCCTTATCCGGGAACTCTTTGGAGGAGACCACGGGGTTGAAGTCACCTCCAGTACTGCGGCCATAGTACCACCAGTCGACCTCGTGGCCACACCCCAGGGTTCTTTCTCTACTATATTTACCCGGCTGGCCAATGTTGGGGCTGACTCGATCGAAGCTCCACCTGAGCATGCTGACCCTCCCCCCACAGGCCAGCCCACTCAGCAAGAACGGCCAGATTCCGACATGGGCACCTCAATGCAGCAACAGACACCGGTGTCCCCTCCTGAGAATTCCAACAGATCAGTGGCCAGTGGGCAACCTTTGCAGGAGCGAATTCCGGAGCAGGGCGCTTCTGGCACAGCCAACGTAGAAACATGGGGTACAAACCAGTTGTACCTATTCATTCAGCGGGCGGCCTTGCAGGCCGAACAAATTCATTCGGAGCTGCAGTAGCATTGCGATGAGCAGCACCACCAGATCATGGCGCTTATTGAACAGCGCGACCAGCTGACCAAGGAGAAGACCTACCTGCAGGAGCAGGTCACCATTTTCACTCAGGAATTCTCAGACCTATGGCCCGCTGTAAGGGCTCACCATGCCCCACTTCCTGACGATATAGCGAAGAGCAATGTAGCATTCCAGGCTTACCACATTCGGTCTGCCTTCACAGGTCTACGCAGGGAGAATCAGGATCTTCAAGCGGCGTTAGCTGCACGGCCCGCGCTCCCCAACCCACAGATTGTATTCTCAGAACAGGTGGCCGCCAAGCAGACCGAGGCAGCTCACATGCAGGCGACCCTTCAATCCACGGCGCGCGAGGCTTACGACCTCCTGCGAAGTCTGCAGGAGTGTTCACTCGATCTCACGGTCAAAACGCAGCCCATCTCTGCCTAGCTGCAACAGATTTCCAGGGAAATTCAGGAGACCGCAAATCCCGCGCGGTTATATCAACTATATGCCCAGGCAAACGAGCTTGAGGTTCAAATGCAACAGACCGAGGCCAACTCAGCAACGACCAAGAAGATAATTCGGGAAATTTGTCCGCCCATTCAAGCCAGTGCCAAATCAATACAACAGCTAGCTGCCAAGGCCGAGACCCAGCTTACCATGATGTTCGGGGCTGTCCCGGTGAATATAGAGGAGGCCACTGCCACCAGGATCACTGAGGAAGCAGACTCGCTAATGCAGGGCTGGCAGCAAGCTGTGTCGGACTTCACCGGGCTCAAAGATATAGCGCTCCGCAGGGTCCCGGAGTTGGGGCCCTTGTTTGAATAGCCGCTTGGAGGAGCATAGTAGGAAAGGGCACGAGATGAAGGCACACAGGCCAACAGGGCACGGGATCCAGCGGGGCAATGGAGGTGGAAACTGTCATTTGTGATTGACTCAAGGAGGAGTCAAGGAACTGTGGTCGGGGCCTGTTGGGGCACTTTTTTTTGAAATCTTGGTTAGAACATTTTGAATTTTGACCTTTTGAGTTGCGGCATGAAGACACATGGCAATCGCGACCGCGTCGCAACTACCAGGAGTCGCAGAGCTATCAAGGTGGCGTGGAAGCATGAGATAGCTGAAGAAAGAACACGCACAAGTACAGATGAAGAAAACACACAGCAAAGGACAAAAAGCGGAACACACAGATAACAGGAGAGAAGCTGGAAGCAGCTGAAGAAAAGACACAGAGGAACTGATAGTCGCGATAGCGGGTGAATAAATAACAGTCACCCGGCTGAAAGGAGAAGAAGGCTGCAGAGGTTGCGAGGCTCGTGACAGGAGAAGAAGCACAGAGCGACTGCGGGAAATCATGCATGACATTTATGTGGTTCCTAATCTTATCTATTCTACCTTTCTGTTCCGTAAGACATCTTTATCAGAGTTGTAATCTATCGCTGAAGATGCTATGTACTCATGGGCTTGGCCAAAAGATTAATATAATGAAAGGTTGCTATTTCAATAAGTGGTTTACATGCATGTAATGTGTTTATGCTGGTTTAAAATTTTATTTGCTAATGTCTGAATGCTTCTTAAGTGCTCTTGCGTATATGACTCTGTCTATATAATCGATGCATTCTCCATCATGAGTTGCGACTCTGTTCCTTGCCATCGATCTCATCCCCTTCTGCATGTGGTTGCGGCATGCCTCGGGTGAGACTCACTGCTCTCCAGAGTTGGGTGAAAATGCCGGCATGATCCTAGACTACATCGGACCCCTTTGTTGGCCACAACTCCCGAACCTGGGTCTTGTCCGCGATACCTGACTTCTCGCCAACACTTTAGGTGTTGGAGAACTTGTTGTTGATGCTCAATATGATCTTCCACTGCATGAACATTATAATTTTCTCTTAAATATGATGAGATGGAAAATGGATGATATCCCTAGAGTTCCATAAATGGGGTCATTTTTATTACAGTGTGGAAGGAAGTGGTAGACCACCATTTAGCCATAGGTAATGACTTGACCCATTGTGTTTGTTTATCAGATACAAATCAAGGAAGATATCCTTCCAAAAATTTGTTCACTATCATAGTTTCCCATCATATTGAGGATGATAAGATGAGCTATGAGCTAGTTGACTTCCCAGACAAGAAAATAATTTCGTCGAAAAAATTCCAGTGAAAATGGGATCTCTGTTGCTTAGAATAATCTTCGGGTTTCCATGTAGCTTTTGAATTATCTCCATAAATGGAGTACCAATTGTACTGGATTGAAATGGATGAGATATTGCACAAAAGTGTGCATACTTGGTAAGTTTATCAACTACCACCATGATGACACTCTTTTGTTCGGACTTGAGTAAACCTATGATAAAATCCATTGAAACATCCACCCAACGTTGACTTGGAATGGATAAAGGTTGTAGCAAACCTGGGGTCTTAATTGTCTCAACTTTATTTTGTTGGCAGACCAAAAATTCTGCCACAAACATTTGAATATCATATTTAAGGCTATCACAAAAAAGAATTTATTGACACTATGGTAAGTTTTTAAAAATCTCGTGTCCTCCTAAGGGAGAGGTGTGCAATTCCAAAAGAATATTTTGTTTTATTGGGAATTCTTACAAAAAAATAAGCGATATTTCTACCATAACGAATAATTTTTTGAGCTAAATGTATCATATGTAATAGAATTTGGATACAACTTTTGAATGAGTTTCCACTCTTCTTTTTCTTTCTTCCACTCTTCCCTTTATTTGTTTATCCAATTTGGGTGGATAATATAAATGGAACAAAGAAATTCATCCATGAGCTCTTACTTTCTTGAGAGTGAATATGCAACAAAATTTAGCTTCCCTTATTTTCAGATTATTTCAAAGTCATAACCCAACATCTTTGTGATCCATTTTTGCTTCTCTTCTTAAGAGATTCTTAGTTCCAAAAAGTATTTAAGACTATCATGATATGTTTTTAACTTAAAGTGTCTTCCCATTAGCTAAGTCTCCATTTTTTTAGTGCATGTAGTATTTCCAACATTTCCTTCTCATAAATATCATTCTGTAAATAGTTTCATTTGACTGGTCGACTTTAAAAGGAAATGGGTCCTCCATCTTGCATTAAAATAACACCAATTCCATTTCCTGAGGCATCATATTCCACAATAAAGGTTTTTTTGAAGTCTGGCATAGCTAAGAATAGTGCTTGGCACATTTCCTCTTCAAGATTTTCAAGGCCTTAGTTTCTTCTAGAGTCCATGAAAATGCATCTTTCTTTAATAATATTGCTAGATGTGTTGCTATTCTCCCAAAATTCTTAACAAAATTGTGATAATACCCTGTTAAATGATAAACCCTCGCAGATTATTTAGGGTTGTGGGGATTTCCATTCCTTAATGACTTTAATTTTGTTAGGGTCTACCTTAACACCCTCATGAGATACAATATGACCCAGATATTCCACCTCCTATACTCCAACGAAACATTTGGAGGTTTTTGCATATAATTTTTTCTCCTTCAATATTTTGAGCACCCTGTCAACATGTTGTAGATGATGCTTCGAAGAGTTATTGTAGATTAGTATACATAAAAAAATACTAGCACAAAATTTCTAAGGAAGGGTTAGAAATCGTATTCATCAACCCTTGAAATGTAGAAGGTGAATTAGTAAGGCCAAAAGGCATGACCAAAGATTCATAATGACCCTCACAAGTTCTAAGTTATTTTTTCACAATGTCTTAAGTCTTCATTCTAATTTGATGATAACCTAAATGAATCTCCATCTTGGTGAAGTAAATTTCTCCATCTAATTCATCCGATAATTCATCAATGACAAGAATGGGAAATTTACCTTTAATAGTGAGCTTGTTGAGCTCCCTATAATATGGACACATGCACCACGATCCATCCTTCATGTGAACCAATACTACTGGAGAAGATAAATAACTTTTACTAGGTTGAATTATACCAAAATCTAGGATTTCTGCAATTATACATTCAATTTCACTCTTTTGGGTATAGGGATATCTATCACGCCTGATGTTTGGAGGAAAACTTCCTAGAATCATATGAATAGCATGATCATGATCACAAATAGGTGGGAGGCCTTTGGGAGTCTGAAAAATCTTGGAATGATTGTCAAATACTTTTTGGATATCTGGAGAAATAGAGGATTTCGATATTTGAACTTGTAGTGAGCATAATTTTGAAAATACGCCTCGTTGTTCTTTCTTAAAAATATTTTTTATGGAATTATAGTTGATTATCCTTGTAGGTTTCCCTGTGATACCTCGTAATTCAACTTCCTTTCCTTCCTAAAAAAAATTCAATAAAAGTTCTTGAAAATTAAAATCTATAGTCCCCAAAGATTGTAACCATTGGAATCCTAGTACAACATTAACACCACCCATTGGAATAGAAATCATTTAACTATTCAATACATATTCCCCCATGGTTAGCTTGATATTATGGCACTTTCCAGAGAAATTAATAGTTCCTCCATTTGCAACCATCAATTGAAATTCTAGTGCTGGACATAGGAAGCAATTCAATTCCTTGGCTATCTTAAAATGAATAAGATTATGTGTACTACCCGAATCAATCAACACTATTACCTTTTTTTATTGACATATCCTTCTATCATGAGATTTTAAGGAGTGATAATTCCTCACAATGCATTGCAAAATATGTTTGGATTCATTTATTCCTTCTATGGGTTTAATTCCTAGTGTATATCCTCCTCTTTTGATATTTCTTGTTCCTTTTCTTCCTCCTCTTCAAAATCTATGTTAAATAATTTCGTCTCTGTGCACTTATGACATTTAGTGTATTTTCTATCACAACTATAACAGATCCCTTTTTCTCTTTTTTCTTCCATTTTTTGTGGTGTAAACCTTTTAGTTTTTCGATGGCTAGGAGAAAAACATTTCCAAATTTATAGTTGTGATTCGTAGAATTCTTTGTTTCCATAATTTCTCTTTCACCTTTTCTTTCCACCCTGAATTAATTTTCCAATGAATCGGGTTCTCAAAGTATGAACCTCATGTTGGATGTTATGTTGGGTGTGGAGCCCAATTATCTTCTTTCTTTAGATGTATAAGAGATTTGGACCCTTGTTCTTAACGAGGCGGCAATGTTGCCCATCATTGAACACTGCCTGGGGGGTCTATGGGGGGTGGTTGTGACTTTATGGAGCCCCCCCTAGTGGGCGGTTTTCAAGGGAAGTGCCCCTGAAGCTAAAAAAAGATGTAAAATTTCCTTGTAGAATATTGTAATTTCTAGTAAATATGAGCCATTCATCAGGCGGATGATCTAACAGTTGAAGTTATGTTTAATTTAGGGTCTTTTTGTATGAGGGTATTTTATTGTGGTCATATTTTGTATGTGTATTCTTAGAGTGAGAAACAAAAAGGGATAGTGTGAGCAAGAATAGAGGATATTACAACAAATCGGCTATAGGTTGCATATCTTCATTTTTCTAGATAATGAAAAGGAAGGATTGTCTGTTTGAGGTGGACGTAGCCCAAATTTGGTGAACCATGTATATTTGTGTCTCTCTTGTTTATATGTTTTCTATGTTTGGGTTTCCACATATTTTATGTGTTGCATTGCTCTGTAATATATAATTTTGTAACATGTTATCCTTTAAATTACCTATGAAGACATCAATCTTATGTTCCTCTCAAATATTATTTACCGTTTATTCAATTTTTGTAAGTCCTTAGTGTTCTCCATCATTGAAACCTTTTTTTTGATATTTATCAATTGGATGAAGAAGGTATTTCTCTTTGTATCCTCATAATGTGCTATAATTTCATCCGTAAAAAATTACCAAGTGACAACTGGTTTACAAGAAAAAAACCATCTATACCATACAAAATGATTTTTTTCAAAATATAAAGTTGCAATGCGTACATTTTGTGTGTGTTTCACATTATGGAGCTGAAAGTATTGCTCCATTTGAGGTATCTATGTTATCAGATCCTTTCCATCAAACTTCCTCTTATCGATCTTTAGAATATAGTGGGTGTTAAATCCAACATTACAGTCTATGAAATCATGATTAACATTTCTTTTTTTCTCATCATGAGTTTCATCTACTACCATTTCACCATTAGGAATCATTTCTTGCAACTTTTTCAAATATTCCTTCAAGCCTTCCATGTCTTCTTTTAGACCATTCTACATCTCTTCCATGTTTCCTTTTAGTTTTTCTTCTATAACATTTATATTAGATTACATTCCATCCATGCCATTCTTCAAACCATCCATATTAGCTTCCATGCCATTCTTCAAACCATCCATCTTAGCTTCCATTTCAGTTTTGGTTACTTTTTGTGAGAGCGAAATTTGTTGCACTTCGTCTCGTAATTTTGATATATCATGTTTCACTTATTCCTCTTCATGCATCATAGTAGAGATGTTTAAGGGCTTAATGGGTGTGGAATTATTTTTGGGAGGCTTTATTGAACCCAATAATGATATCAATTCTTCAATATTCCCTTTAGAATCACTTCAAACTGATTTTTTTAAACAAAAGTTATACAATTTTTAAAAATAAACACACTTTTCTCTTGATTTTGGGGAGCTCTATATTTAAACTTATTTATCTATGTGATTTAGCATCCCCAATATTTGAACTTCAGTCCTGTAGTAGCCCTAATATTATTCTTTTGAATTCCATAGGTCAGACCTAATTTGGATTCTTCAAGATAAATATATTCTCGATCTAAGCACAATGACCTAATTATGGACTGGTTCAGTAGAGTGAACTTATACGACATGCCATGTCTCCCTAGTTCAACTTCCGACCCTGAAATACATACAAAAGAAGATAAAAATCCATGTGCTTTTGACCACTTTTTACTTTAATTCCAATCTAATGCCATAAACGAAAGTAATGATGATTTTCCCTCGGTCACATGTTTGAGATGAAACATTGGAGACTGTAAAAATCTTAACTTACTGTTGATGTCCCGAAAATCGTTACATCAACATTGGGGGATAACCACCCGGTCCGGACCTTAAACAGCTCCTTTTCCGTTTGGGATGGTGGCTCCGAATGGATATAATGGGACCAGTTTCCTGATAAAGAATAAAAGGGGTGAATGAATGATTGATTTTCTAATAAGTGATAATGAATGGAGTACTTAATCTATAAGCGAAAACGTAAATGACTATTTTATCCCGGGAGGCTTCTATTCTTAAGTGCAACGTTTGATGATCTATGTTTGTCAATAGGCATATAGATGACACTATTCAATAAACAAAGACATTCATTTAAATAATAATTACTTCGTTCAATTAGTTGAACGAAGTAATTGATAAAACATTGTTACACTTATCTTTTTATATTACTGATACGTAAATGATTAAAAGAATAACAAACTGTAAACATCCAGTAGTGGAAAGTATAAAGATTGTTGTTAAAACACATTCATATATTCAATAATAGCAAGAGTAATCAAACAACAATTTACATAAAAAGAATGAATTCAGACATAGATAATAGTACCATATGAGCTGCAAATCTTTCCCAACGTCAATCGCAATTTGAATTCCTTCTTCCGACTCAGAAATACTTTTAAATAAAGGCAATAGTGCACATCCACATAAAAGCTTCGTTATCAAAATTTGGAAAAATTGGTCCAGTTTTCATAAAAATATATGCCTGAAGTACAGTAGTGCAACTTCAAGTTTAAGTCATATACAAAAACTTACGACCCTTTCTAAATACATGAAAGGGTCCATAAATAATAAGTTAAACTAACAAACTACAAAATTAAAATGCTACTAAATTGGTATAACCCGATCTTGAATATATTCTTTACAGCAATCTGGTAATCGACAACATGATTCATCACTCTGACTGTTTTCTTTTTGTCCTGAGTTGGCATATTTCTAGCATTGGTTCCACTTCTTGAGGGCGGCTGAGACGAGAATTGATTTGAGCAGCATAGGTGGCATCGTGTATATCGGGAATGATACACCCGATTGCATCCGTTAAGCATTTGAGGGCGGCTTTCTGGCTATATGGTTTTACTAGGAACAACCAATAGGTGTCCCAAGTTAAACTTGTAATTCCTGGAATCAATTTCCCATTCCTTTCTAGCTCTTGACAACATGATTGTTCCAATGTCTTGGGTGATAATAATTTACCTGGTGTACATTGAGAGATCATGTTAGACAAATAGAGAGTATTATTAATTAAGTCAATCAAATTGTTCATAGATAATCTGCATCTAGAAACTTCTCTCTCTGCTTTCATCAACTGGGACTGCCACTCCATGAACATAATTTCTTTATGGGATTCTAATATTTTAGGCAAGTTTGCTGCCTGTCCCTCATTAGTGTTCTGCCAAGTAAGAAAATCTGTTAAAGTCTCATCGGCTTGCTCTAAGTCCTGCCTGGCATCAACTGATTTGTTTATTATAGATGTTGTTATGTCACACAGAGGTTCAACTTGGGCAATTTCATGACACAACAATTTTATTTGTGTTATTAGTGCCTTATTAATCTGTATTGCCTCTGCTCTGAAATTGGCAGGCTGGGGAAGACTCTTGAACTTCTCTACTTGAGCTATTAATTGAGCAATTTGCTCATCTTTTGTTTTTATCATCTGTTCATTCATTGCCTTCAATTTTGCTAATGCCTCCGACAATTCTTTCTGTCTCTGAATCGCTTCTGCATCTGCTTTTTGTTGTGCCTCCAATAGCTGTGTTTGTAGTGAAGCGATCGTTTGATCCTTTTCTTTCAACAAATTGCTCACCTCTGATGCCTTATCCATGGTGGTTGCCGAATAGGCACCAGCATACTGGGATAACTTTGTCAGGTCATCGGAGGGGTTGAATTCTTCCTTCCACACTACATTGGTTGTTACTGTTTGTTCAGGGAACAGGGAAGGTTGATCAATCCTTCTCCTTTTCCGTTGTCGCTTTATTACAGCCTTATGTTTTGGGCTATAGAAAACATCCAATGGAGGAATATCTTCCACCTGCAAAATAATTTGATCGGAAGGATCCTTGGGAATTATTTCTAATTCTGTAGTCGGGGGTAGACCGCTGGTTTCTTTGCTTGGAACCCTTTTTGATGCTGTATCCTGTGTATTGGCCGTTTTGGATGTATCAGCATCCTTTGAGCTCTCAAGATTGCTTATAATTGAATCAAATTGTTGCCATTCCTGGAGCAATCTTGGGTCAATCTGAGTGTCGACATTCACCTCCTTGCTGCTCTGCTCCTGCTGCCTTTCCTGTTCCTTTCTTGATGCTTCCTCTTGTTATTTTCTTTGTGCTTCTTCCTGTTATAACCTTCGGAGTTCCTCCTGCTCTCTTCTTTGGACTTCTTCAGAGATTTTGGATGTAGCAGGAGTTTTGATGGTAAGCTGCTGCTCAGCCTCGCTTGATTGTATCATCGGGGCAGTGGCTAACAAATCTAGAGGTAGAGTTTGCAACATCTGCTCTCTAAGTTTGTTAAATTCAACTAACCCGTCGTCATGGTATCTTATTTTAGCTATCTCTTGAACCTGAAATATCGACTCGGCTGAGGAGAACAGGTCATCAAACTCGTCTTCCTTATGTTCAAATTTAGTGAGTTTGGCCTGATCTAGAACATTATAGACGACCTTTTTCGGATCAAAGCGTCTATTAGGCAGAGTGGCGAGTTTTAACATATTAATCTTTTCTGCTTCTTTCTCTGCGTGTTTATAATCACGTAGAGTATAGACGCCACACCTTAGAGGGAAAGGAGGCCAGACTTGCTTCTTTGAATTCCTGAGAGTTTTTGTAGCTGATGCGGATGTAAGCTGATATGCTATCTCTCGAGCTAAAATTTTGTCTGGTATATACAAGGGGAGGACATGAGGTCTAGCATGGCTACCGAAAACTCATACATAAGTAAATTTCTGCTCTCCGAACCAGGTTCCTAGGGCTGTCAAGTCAATCTCTGCTTGAGAGGAGATCTTAGGAGTAGGTCTAGCAAAAATTGCATAGTAAATAGGTAACATGAGTCCATTGCAGAGTTGATATAGGTGGTGTTTATAATGGGCTTTCCATAATTTCTGGTGATATATATGAATGGGCATGGGATGTTGTGGAGTCCATCTCCATCCTAACACTGGAAATTCGGAGTTAAAACAGAGGGTATCTAAAATGTAGGCACTAAAGTAAAATGGAGGGATGATTCTATCAGTAACACGGGATTTGTTTCTGAAGTCAAGAATAGAATTTGCTAACTTATCCGATAATATATTCCCCCAATCCATGATTTCACTATTACATGTTGCTTCCATCAAAGGTACCATCTCTATGGAAAATTTTGAAGAATCATGCAATCCCCACATTCGACACATCATAGCTCCAGCATAACAATAAGGAGAACATAAGGAACTGACGGAGTACTTACCCGAGGAATCATGTTTTTGTTTTGCCGGGTTTTGTCTCCATTCTCGTTTAGGTTCTGAATCAATTTCATTTTCATCTCTAAACTTCTCCAGGAATGCTTTATTATACTTCTTCTCTGGTTCGGGCAAATGGTACATTTGTCTCAAATCATCAGGCTGAAATGAACCAAAAACTCTCCCATCAATAGTGCAGAATATTCTGTTTGTAATTGGAATTTCTTCAATCGCCCATCTTACTACATCTGTATATGGAAGAATTTGTTCCCGAGCCGCTATTCTGTGCAGGTAGGAATCAGCCAAATCTTTCAGAGTAGCGTCAGATTTCTGGCTCTCGTCTGCTGAAGCTTCTACCGTTGTTCGCTGAGGTTCCTCGGCTTCAACCAGGTTGTAAATGCTCTGCCAAGTAGTATTACCGAGACCAAGACATGTGGTATCTGAGATTAATCCTTTTTTGCTTGGTCCTGGATCGGCAGCATGTTGTTCTGTTACTACAGAGGCTGAAGCTATTCCCGGTTTCTTAGATTTCTTCCCCATTTGGTCTGAACTTGTTACTACGGAAAAACTCTGCACGAGAGATAAAAATGGACGTAATGCGGAGAATAGATGGCGAAAACTAAGTACAGAAGACTTATGTCAATTAGTAAATAATGGAAAATAATCATAAGACTCCCGCGGATGTAATCTCTGGAGGGATTTAGGCGTAACTGCTTCATTAATTGGCCGTTTGAACCTGTCAATCAATTAAATGCTCATTATATCCTTCATTTGCCGAATAGTCTCTTTAAGCGCGGATTTGATTTTTATTTGGCGGTTGGGCGCAAGTGAATTACTATTGGAAAGCGGAAAGGCTTTTAAATAATGATTAACATAATATGCCGAAGCCATATGAATCCTTTTTGAAAGTCGTGCTTGGCTTTATCGCGATCGGCGATCGGAGGAAGACTTGGGCAGTTTTATTTGAGTTATCGTAGAATCTCCGATCGCCGATAGCGATATCGCTTAACTCACATCGGAAGCTTTTAAGGCACAGTTCTATTGTATTCATATCGCATTCCTCGATTGCCGATAGTGATATCGCATCAGAGCCAGGAGAGGGCCTTCAGTGGTGATTGTTTTATTTTCCGATTGCCGATAATTTATGAAAAAAAAAAAAGGTTTTATAATGATTTTTGTTTGTTTTTTGACTTTTTAGAATAATGATGAGTTAATACCAATTTAATCTAAGAGGGAACCATTTCATATTATAGTTTTCTAAAGTAAAATTTTATGAAATGGGGGGTTGTTGTATAGCACAACAATTGGCGATTCGCTGGGAGAAACAGTTATCTCTGAGAAATATTGGAATATTTGAACTTTCTTTATATAGAAATCTTTATCAAAAAGAAAGGAAGATTCTAATATAACTAAGTATACATACATTCTGAATATAATAAAGGCTATTTTTGCTAATTTCTCCTCTTGTTAAAATTAAATACATTCTAAGTTTTAAATTGGCCTCTATTGGTTGATAATGATAAAACAAAACACCTCTCCAACTCAGCCTTTTTGATTAACTCCTTTGTCATAGGTAGAGCCTCTGCTGCCAGCAAACATTCATAGTTTCGACAGGGATACCTTTTAACCATTTGATTGTCCATGACCCCTCCCATCTCAGAGTATGATTAAAAGAATGAATTCAAAATATGTTTTCATATTTTGTATTTTTTTTTTTCTTTCTATTTTACATTATTTTGTAAGATAAAAAGCCATTGTCCTGGTTTGGTTGCCAGCTGTTTGACAATGCCATTCACTGGTTGTAATTTAATCGAACAAGCTGGCTCGTGATGAGACCCCTTGTCTTATGCTTATAAGCCATTACCCTGTTTTGGTATGCAGTGTTGGTAATGTTGGTTAGACTATTTTCCAATGATCATGGTAAGCAGGCTTGTGATAAGACCCCTTATCTTTATATCATATATTTTAGAATTACACTCTGAGTAATCATAAACTTGGATGAATGGGATGGACAATTTTCTCCTTAAGAGAAAATGGATGACAAGGTAAGAGTTGAAGATACTAAGATTGAATCAGTTTCTGTTTTGATATTGATAACCCTTTTGTAGCCAGTTTAAAAACATTAAAATGATTTACAGTACTTCTAAATCTTGAGGAGATTTTACAAAAATAAAATGAGTTTTTCAGAAATGTGAATATAACTAATTCCATAGAAATTGTCTTCCCTTTTTCTCTTTAAAGGCTTTTATTTTCAAAAGTAAATATTAAAAGAACTTCTTCAGAGTAACTTTTCAATATAGCAAAGGCCAATAGAAGCTATTTTACAACTTTATTTCCTAATGGTCCTAAAAACATAAATCCTACTAAAACTAAAGGAGAAGGGGTTACCTTCTCAATTGAAGAATTTCTTTAAGATGAGGCCATTAACAGGAAGAAAGTCCCTCTTTCCTGATAGATCTTGTAACATGAATGTCGAATGGCCTATCTTCTCGCTGATCTGAAATGGTCCAAGCCACATCTTTTGGAACTTGGTGTGTTTACCTTTATCCTCATGGGCTTTATCCCATTTCAGAACTAGATCACCAACCTGCAACTGTTTAGAATTAGATGAAGCTGAATCAAATGATTTTTTGATTATCTGCTGATGTTTTGCATGAGTAATTTTAGCCTTTTCTCTTTCTTCTTCTAATTTTAAAATTTGATCATGTCTGAGCTGGATAGAAGAAGAGGGGCTTTATTCAATAAACTGAACTAGGGCTAGAGAAGGAAGTGCTAGATTGGTTGGTAGTATTGCTTCTTTCCCATATACAAGATTGAATGGTGAAGTACCTATGGAGGCCTTCTGCGTTATTCTATCAGCCCATAGTGCGAATATTAAAGATTTGTGCCAGTTCTTATGATTCTGTTCAATAGTTCGCTTAATGATTTTAAGTAGATTTTTATTGGTAGATTCTGCTAGACCATTACCCTGAGGATAGTAGTTTGCAGAATATTTCAATTTAAATCCTCTTTTAATAGCGAAATCAAACATGGAAATTCCAGAGAAATAAGATGCATTATCAAAAATAAGAGCATTTGGGACACCAAACCTGGTAATGATGAATTGATCTATAAATTCTATAATTGCTTCAGAATTTGTTGTCTTTAATGGAATTACTTCAACCCACTTGGTAAAGTAATTAGTAGCAGTAAGGATATACTTATGTTGTTTGGAGGACTGTGGAGTTATTTCCCCAATGATATCCAATCCCCATTGTTCAAAAGGTTGCTCAATGTTGACTGGTTGCAAAGGGAAAGTTGATTTTCTTTGTCTTCCACTGGAGGTTTGACAACTTTGGCATTTCCTTACATATTCGTGACTATCTCTGAATAAAGTGGGCCAATAATACCCAGCATGAATGATTTTGTGAGCTGTTGTATCAGCTCCAAAATGTCCTCCGGCTGGTCCATCGTGTAGCTCCTGCAAAACCTTTTGTGCTTCAGGTTTTTCTAGGCATCTTAATAAAACTGAATCATAGTTTTGTCTAAAAAGTACATCATTAATGATTATGAAGTTTTTTTCTTTTAATCTAATGGCCCGTTTATTTTTATAAGAAAGATTAGGAGGTGCATATCCATTTTTCAAATAAAAGATTAAATCTGTGTATTGAGATTCAGAATTGGTAATACTTATCTGATTGATTTCTTTCATATGTTCTGTATCACCTGATTCCGGAATGTTGGCTGCTCCTGCTAACAACCTGCAAAAACCTTGACCCCTCACAATATTTGCTGGCTTGATTTCCAAGTCATATTCTTGAAGTGCTGTAACCCAATTAGCCCTTTTCTCACCTAATTCCCTTTGGATCAGTAATTGTCTTACTGCAGAAAAAGGAACTATAACCTTTGTATGAGCTTTTAAAAGGAAGGGCCTATAGTGTTTAATGGCTTTATACACAGCAAAGGCTTGTTTTTCAACTTCGGAGTAATTTAGTTCTGCACCCTGAAAATTTGAACTAAAAAATGAAATCGGTGCTCCAAGGTCATGATCATTAATTTGAGTGAGTACTGTTGCATAAGATGAATCGGATGCGATAGTATACAATGTGAAATGATTAGAAAAATTGGGAGTGTTTAAAGCGGGGGCATTGATTATTGATTGTTTGATTAAATCAAATGCTTCCTTTTCCACAGATCCCCATATAAACACTGAATTTTTCTTAATCATGGTTTGTAATGGTAAAATGATCTGAGAAAAATCGAGAACAAATCTTTTGACAAAGTTGATCTGACCTAAAAATGACTGCATGGATTTTTTGTTATGAGGAAATGGGATTTCAGAAATTTCTTTAATCCTGTCAGGATCAATATAAATACCATCTTTGGAAACAATAAAGCCCAAGAGCTTTCCTTGATTTAGAGCAAAGAAGGATTTTTTGGGATTGAGTGAAATACCATATTTTCTACAGCGTTAAAAAATTTGATTCAAATCATGTAAATGGTTGGACCTCTTTTTAGAAAACACAGTAATGTCATCTAAATAGATGACCACAGTTTTGTTGATCAATCCTTTGAAGGCTATATCCATTGCTCTTTGAAATGTAGCTCCTGCATTAATAAGTCCAAAAGGCATTTTCTGATAGGCATAAGTTCCCCATTTTGTTCTGAAAGTAGTTTTGAGTCTGTCATCAGGGTGGACCAGAATTTGGTTGTATCCTGAAAAACCATCTAGAAAGGACATTAGCTCAGAACCTGCTACTGAATGGAGTATCTGCTCCATGGTAGGTAATGGAAAATTATCTTTTTGGCTTGCCTTATTCAGATTTCTGAAATCTATACAAATCCTGATGTCACCATTTTTCTTCCTAACAGGCACCATATTGGAGACCCAGTTTGAATGCCGGACCGGAAAAATAATCTTTGCTTTCAAGAGTTTATTGAGTTCCGATTTTATCTGACTCTCTAAGTTTGGATGTATTTTCCTCAATTTTTGTTGAACTGGTTTTTGTTCAGAAAGCATTGGAATGGTATGTTGGATGATTGATGTATCATAAGTTTTTAAGTCATCATACTTCCAAGCGAAGACATGTTTATTTTTTCTCAATAATCTAATGAATGCTATCCTTTCTTCGACAGAAAGTCCTAGTCCTAAATTGACATTTTGAGGATTCTGCTCAGTACCGAGATTTATTAATTCAAATCTTAAAGTAGAACTTTGTAGTTTTGAATTGGTTACCTGTTTAAACCTGTCTTTAATATCATAGAGATCTTCCAGTTTGACCACAAGTTTTGGTATTGAGTTTTCCTCATACTTTTCTTTCATATGAAGATCATGATCGTTTTCATCAATGATCTAATCATTGTAGGACTCATCGGAAGTTAAGAAATGTAGGATGTCTTCATCATGATTAAACACTCGCCAATTAGTAACATTATCAGGAATTGATGGCCTAAAAATCAACTCTACTGAAAATCTATCTGGGCTATAATCTTCGGAAGGTAGGAGTTTAGAAGCAACATTGGCTAACAAGTCAGCTACTGCATTCTGGGATATGGGAATAAGTGAAATATTGAATGCTAAGAAATGAGATATGAGTTCTTGGACTAAGGACTGATAGTGTTTGAGATGATTAGAGAGACAATGGATTGTATTTCGAACTTGTTTTATAACAATCTTTGAATCACCAAACACTTTCAAATATTGGACTTTCAGACCAATAGATTTATATAGTCCTTGCACCAAGGCCTCATACTCAGCTGTATTATTCGTGCATTCAAATTCTAACCTACAAGAAAGCATTGTTTTTTCTCCCTCAAGGCTGACTAGAATACACCCTGCTCCTGCTCCTTCACTGGATTTGGAACCGTCAAAATATAAAGACCAAAATAAAGAATTATCAACAATTTTATTTACAGAATTCTCAGTAACATTAACACATCTTGAACTGTCAGTTTATGAAAAAATTTCAATTTGGGATGTGAAATCATTTACTAAGAATGGAGATGGTTGGGCAATATAATTGCCGAAAAATGATTCAGAAGAATAATTTCCCAATATGTTATTATTAAATGCAATTGGTTGATTCTCTTGTTCGAACTCTGTGACAGTATGGGTCATGTGTTTCTCCCGATTGATTTTTATTTGATTTGGCTTTCCCCTGTAGGGAAGCCACATATGAGACCAATCGGTAGAAATATATCCATGGAGATTCTCAGACCAATCCCTGCTCAAAATTAAACCATAAAACTTAGGTATATCGGCGATTAAGATATCAATTCTTTGAACTACTCGTGGATCAGTCGCTAACCTGAGAGTAACAGAATTTATTTCCCCTAAGACTTGGACTTTAGTTCTATCTAACTGCACAATGTGAATTGAAGACTTTTGGGGTTCTATGTTCAGTTTAGAACAAACTGAAGCTGGCATTATATTAGATGATGCCCCTGAGTCAATTAAACAGTTGTGTAGATTTCGATTGTAGATTTCGAAGGTTAAGAGGAAAGGGGGAGTATGGGAATTTGATCTGTCTCCGATTAGAATCGTATCAGTAGCTTCAATTCTACCAGAAGGTGGTTGTCCTGAATCATTTGCAACTTTAGCACTAGGAAGAGGTGAGGAAGGAACTGCATTTAGTTCTTTAAGAAGAAATTTATGTTGATGTTTTAACTTACTGAGTTCAAACATGGTGATGTTTGCCTTAGTCTTCTTCATGTCATCAATAATATTGTAATCCATTGAATCCGATACTACCAACGTCTTTTATGTTGAAGGTATATTTGAGGATGATGGTTGGTTTTGAGGAACTGTTGCAGTTGGCTTCCTTGTGGGTACCTTTTCCTTTGTAGTATTAGTACCTGCACTCCTTTTCTTGGAACTTGTTTGGACAGGTTCAGGGGTACTTTTGTTCCTAGTAGTCACAGGAAAAGCTTCTTGTTTAGTTTCGGTGTCGGAGTTAGGAAATATGAAGTCCCACATTCCATGGCATTCAACGACTTCCTCTTCTTCAATTTCATCGGATGATGTAATTGTTTCATCTTCTTCTTCTTCCTCAGGGTCTGAATCTGCATTGGATATAATATTTGGTGGTTTTGACTCAGTCTTCTTAAAATTCCTAAATGGTTTCTTTGTTGAAGTTTCTGCTACTTGTTTTTTAATTTCAACCATTTCGTTTGACATTGTTTTGAGGACCTTTTGAAGACCCTCCATATCGTATGGATTGTTGGTGTTTTTCTTCTTTGAATCGTTCTTGAAAGACACTTTTTTGGATTTCCTATCTTCGAGAGCAGCTTTCTTTTCCAAAGCGATAATACGTTTTTCCACGGCGATGGCTTCTTTCATGTTTTCGAGCAGAGTTGGTTTCGCAGCCCTATCTACAAAAATGGCTATATTTGAAGGTAAGGCTGTGATATACCATTCGCTTCTAACTTGTTCACTTGGCTTGGAATCGGTGGGAATTTTATTCAAGAGCTTATTGAATCGGAAGTTAAACTCCTTAATTGGTTCTCTTGACTCAATTCTTAGATTTGAAAGATCATTAATGAGCGTGGCCAAGGATCTATCGTCGCTATATTTGGTAAGAAACTGTTCCTGAAAGATATTCCAACTGGTAATGGATCCAGAGGGTAAGGAAAAATACCAAGACCCAGCTGATCCTTGTAACGTGTAGGGGAAAAGTCTCACTACAACATCTTCTTGCGTTACTCCTTTTAGATTAACTGAAAACATGAAATTATTTATGTGTTCCTCAGCTAACGTTCCAGCATCTGGATTAAACTTTGGTAACCATTTCTCAGGATAATCAGGTAATGGATGTAATGGTGCAGGCATAGTGACTGCACCAGGACTGTTCCATGGGTTTTGAGCCATCTTGGGAGTACCAACGTTTGATTGTGGTGTTCCAGGTGATTGGGGAGGAGGTAGTAATAAAGACTGTAAAGGTTGTGATGTTGAAGGTGGTGACCCCTGGTGAATAATAATATGTAATGGGGAAGTGGGTGTTTGACTTCGCACTGGAGATGATGAGATGGAAGATGATGGAGAAAAGGTCTCACTATCAGAACTTTCAGTGTTCTTTTTTGCCTTTTTCCTTCGTGGTAAAGGTAACTCAGCTGGTTCAATGCCAAGTTTTTCGCTTTGAAGTCTGGTGAGATGATGAGGTAGGTGGAATTGCGAAGTTTGACTGCCTTGAGATACTTCAGATCTCTGAGGTGATATGGAGAAGCCTTGAAGTTTCTGGATGATAGACTGAACTTCAGGGGACTCCGGACTTAAACGTTCTGAAGTATGGTGTGATTGAGCAGTGATAATTGATCCCTCTTCTTCTCGTTTGGACACTGGTAATTCAGAATGCAAACGGGAGGTCTGAGGTGAGGTGGAGGGTGATTTACTCTGAGAATGGTCTGTAGGTTTTGATTTACTCGCCATTCATAGTTGACAAGGCCCTCCTTCTAGCGCCAAAAATGTTGATGCCCCGAAAATCGTTACATCAACATTGGGGGATAACCACCCGGTCCGGACCTTAAACAGCTCCTTTTCCGTTTGGGATGGTGGCTCCGACTGGATATAATGGGACCAGTTTCCCGATAAAGAATAAAAGGGGTGAATGAATGATTTATTTTCTAATAAGTGATAATGAATGGAGTACTTAATCTATAAGCGAAAACGTAAATGACTATTTTATCCCGGGAAGCTTCTATTCTTAAGTGCAACGTTTGATGATCTGTGTTTGTCAATAGGCATATAGATGACACTATTCAATAAACAAAGATATTTATTTAAATAATAATAATTACTTCGTTCAATTAGTTGAACGAAGTAATTGATAAAACATTGTTACACTTATCTTTTTTATATTACTGATACGTAAATGATTAAAAGAATAGCAAACTGTAAACATCCAGTAGTGGAAAGTATAAAGATTGCTGTTAAAACACATTCATATATTCAATAATAGCAAGAGCAATCAAACAACAATTTACATAAAAAGAATGAATTCAGACGTAGATAATAGTACCATATGAGCTGCAAATCTTCCTCAACGTCAATCGCAATTTGAATTCCTTCTTCCGACTCAGAAATACTTTTAAATAAAGGCAGTAGTGCACATCCACATAAAAGCTTCGTTATCAAAATTTGGAAAAATTGGTCCAGTTTTCATAAAAAATATGCTTGAAGTACAGTAGTGCAACTTCAGGTTTCAGTCATATACAAAAACTTACGACCCTTTCTAAATACATGAAAGGGTCTATAAATACTAAATTAAACTAACAAACTACAAAATTAAAAGGCTACCAAATTGGTATAACCCGATCTTGAATATGTCCTCTTCAGCAATCTGGTAATTGGCAGCATGACTCATCATTCTGACTCTTTGCTTTTTGTCCTGAGTTTGCATATCGCTATCATTGGTTCCACTTCTTGAGGGCGGCTGAGACAAGAATTGATTTGAGCAGCATAGGTGGCATCATGTATTTCGGGAATGATACACCCGATTGCATCTGTTAAGCATTTGAGGGCGGCTTTCTGGCTGTATGGTTTTACTAGGAACAACCAATAGGTGTCCCAAGTTAAACTTGTAATTCCTGGAATCAATTTCCCATTCCTTTCTAGCTCTTGACAACATGATTGCTCCAGTGTCTTGGGTGATAATAATTTACCTGGTGTACATTGAGAAATCATGTTAGACAAATAGAGAGTATTATTAATCAAATCAATCAAATTGTTCGTAGATAATCTGCATCTAGAAACTTCTCTCTCTGCTTTCATCAACTGAGACTGCCACTCCATGAACATAATTTCTTTATGGGATTCTAAGATTTAAGGCAAGTTTGCTGCCTGTCCCTCATTAGTGTTTTTCCAAGTAAGGAAATCTGTTAAAGTCTCATCGGCTTGCTCTAAATCCTGCCGGGCATCAACTGATTTGTTTATTATAGAAGTGGTTATCTCACACAGAGGTTCAACTTGGGCATTTTAATGACACAACAATCTTATTTGTGTTATGAGTGCCTTATTAATCTGTATCGCTTCTTCTCTGAAATTGGCAGGCTGGGGAAGATTCTTGAACTTCTCTACTTGAGATGTTAATTGAGCAATTTGCTCATCTTTTACTTGTACCACCTGTTCATTCATTGCTTTCAATTTTGCTAATGCCTCCGATGATTCTTTCTGTTTCTGAATCGCTTCTGAATCTGCTTTCTGCTGTACCTCCAATAATTGCGTTTGTAGTGAAACGATCACTTGATCCTTTTCTTTCAACAAGTTGCTCACCTCCGATGCCTTATCCATGGTGGCTGTCGAATAGGCACCAGCATATTGGGACAATTTTGTTAGGTCATCGGAGGGGTTGAATTCCTCCTTCCATACTATATTGGCTGTTACTGTTTGTTCAGGGAACAGGGAAGGTTGATCAATCCTTCTCCTTTTCCGTTGTTGCTTTATTACAGCCTTATGTTTTGGGCTATAGAAAACATCCCATGGAGGAATATCTTCTACCTGCAAAATAATTTGATCTGAAGGATCCTTGGGAATTATTTCTAATCCTGTAGTCGGGGGTAGACCGCTGGTTTCTTTGCTTGAAACCCTTTTTGATTCTATATCCTGTGTATTGGCTGCTTTGGATGTATCGACATTCTTTGAGCTCTCAAGATTGCTTATAATTGAATCAAATTGTTGCCATTCCTGGAGCAATCTTGGGTCAATCTGAGTGTCGACATTCACCTTCTTGCTGCTCTGCTCCTGCTGCCTTTCCTGTTCCTGATCACGTATTCTCTCCTGTTCTTTTCTCTGTGCTTCCTCTTGTTCTTTCCTCTTTGCCTCTTCCTGTTCTAACCTCCGGAGTTCCTCCTGCTCTCTTCTTTGGAATTCTTCAAAGATTTCGGATGTAGCAGGAGGTTTGTTGGTAAGCTGCTGCTCAGGCTCGCTTGATTGTATCATCGAGGCAGTGGCTAACAAATCTAGAGGCAGAGTTTGCAACCTTTGCTCTCTAAGTTTGTTAAATTCAACTAACCCGTCGTCATGGTATCTTATTTTAGCTATCTCTTGAACCTGAAATATCGACTCGGCCGAGGAGAACAGGTCATCAAACTCGTCTTCCTTATGTTCAAATTTAGTGAGTTTGGCCTGATCTAGAACATTATAGACGACCTTTTTCAGATCAAAGCGTCTGTTAGGCAGAGTGGCGAGTTTTAATATATTAATCTTTTCCGCCTCTTTCTCTGCGTGTTTATAATCACACAGAGTATAGACGCCACACCTTAGAGGGAAAGGAGGCCAGACTTGCTTCTTTGAATTCCTGAGAGTCTTTGTAGCCGATGCGGATGTAAGCTGATATGCTATTTCTCGAGCTAAAAGTTTGTCTGGTATATACAAGAGGAGGACATGAGGTCTGGCTTGGCTGCCGAAAACTCTTACATAAGTGAATTTTTGCTCTTCGAACCAGGTTCCTAGGGCTGTCAAGTCAATTTCTGCTTGGGAGGAAATCTTAGGAGTAGGTCTAGCAAAAATTGCATAGTAAATAGGTAGCATAAGTTCGTTGCAGAGTTGATATAGGTGGTGTTTATAATGGGCTTTCCATAATTTCTGGTGATATATATGAATGGGCATGGGGTCTTGTGGAGTCCATCTCCACCCTAACACAGGAAACTCGGAATTAAAACAGAGGGTATCTAAAATGTAGGCACTAAAGTAAAATGGAGGGATGATTATATCAGTAACACGGGATTTGTTTCTGAAGTCAAGAGTAGCATTCGCTAACTTATCCGATAATATATTCCCCCAATCCATGATTTCACTATTACATGTTGCTTCCATCAAAGGTACCATCTCTATGGAAAATTTTGAAGAATCATGCAATCCCCACATTCGACACATCATAGCTCCAGCATAACAATAAGGAGAACATAAGGAACTGACGGAGTACTTAGCCGAAGAATCATGTTTGTGTTTTGCTGGGTTTTGTCTCCATTCTCGTATAGGTTCTGAATCAATTTCATTTTCATCTCTAAACTTCTCCAGGAATGCTTTATTATACTTCTTCTCTGGTTCGGGAAAATGGTACATTTGTCTCAAATCATCAGGCTGAAATGAACCAAAAACTCTCCCATCAATAGTGCAGAATATTTTGTTTGTAATTGGAATTTCTTCAATGGCCCATCTCACTACATCTGTATATGGAAGAATTTGCTCCCGAGCCGCTATCCTGTGCAAGTAAGAATCAACCAAATCTTTCAGAGTAGCGTCACAATGGGCTAAAACTGCAGGCTTTTCTGGTTGTTTCTTGAGGTTCCTGCGCTTCAACAAAGGGTTGCAAATACTGTGATGGTATTACGAAACCAAGACATGTGGTATACAGTTAATCCTTTTTTGGTCTGGATCGGCGACATGTTGTTACCTTTCTCTGGTAAACTCATTCAGTATATTCAGTTTCTTCGTTCTTCATTCAGTACGGGCTGTCTGTGAGCTACTAGCTTTAAAAGAATAAAATGAACGTAATATGAAATAAACAGTAATAATCTGGAAGACTTATATCGTCCCAATAAATAATAGAAAATAATCACATAAAGCTCGTATATATTAAGAGTTTAAATTATGTTGCTCCATTAATTGGCCATTTGAACCTGTCAATCAATTAAATGCTCATTATATCTTTCGTTTGCCGAATAGCCTATTTAAACGCGGATTTGATTTTTTATTTAGCGGTTGGGCTTAAGTGAATTACCATTGGATAGCGGAAAGGCTTTTTAATAATAATTAACATAATATGCCGAACCGTATGAATCCTTTTTGAAAGTCGTGCTCAGCTTTATCGCGATCGGCAATTAGAGGAATACTTTGGTAGTTTCATTTGAGTTATCGTAGAATCCCCGATCGCCGATAGCGATATCGCTTAACTCGCATTGGAAGCTTTTAAGGTACAGTTCTATTGTATTCATATCACATTCCCCGATTGCCGATAGTGATATCGCATCGGAGCCAGGAGAGGGCCTTCAGTGGTGATTGTTTTATTTTCCTATTGCCGATAATTTATGAAATCAAAAAGGTTTTATAATTATTTTTATTTGTTTTTTTTGAAATGATGAGTTAATACCAATTTAATCTAAGAGGGACCCATTTCATATTATAGTTTTCTAAAGTAAAATTTTATGAAATGGGGGGTTTTTGTATAGCACAACACTTACATAGATCATATCTCCATAAACATTGTGAACCAAGGTTTGAAATTTTTACAAGAAGTTCAACAAGATTTCAGCTCCATGTCGTAAAACTTTTAACTTCTGAAGCCTCATTGAAAAAGAGTTATAGTAAAAATTCCAAGATGACCTATTTAAAGAAATGAAATCCTAAAATCCTAAGTTCTGATAACAAAACTTATGCAACCAACTCATAAATAGAAGAAAATATAGATAAAGGACTTAGAAATGAACCTTTATGAGGGGGAAAATTCCTTTACATTACATAAATGAAAAATTCTTCGACGATTCAAATGATAGAAACCTGCTTTCTATATATAAGAGTCTAAAAGGACCCAATATAATCAGATCCTACATAGCAATAATAATGTAAGGGCACTACAATAACAATAGTGGGATTCTATGGGGCACAATTATTACACTATGGGGACTACATGGTCACAACAATAACAATAAGGGGGCTACACTAACAATAAAAATAATGGGATACACTAGTATTATAGAGATCTAACAGGGAGATACACACAACATAAATGTTAAGGATCACATAAACGCCCAAGTCACTTCAACCCATTAGCCAAATGGGGAGGAAAAATCCCAACAAGATCAATTTTTTGGTAGTGAGAGATACCCAGTTTTCATAAATGAATAGGATCACACACACACCCTACTTGTTACACATTATTTTGTCACCATGAAATTTTACTCTCTATATGGGTTCATCAATACCTATATAATGCTCCCTTAGAATTCTACAACCCTAAAGTTCCTAAACCAAGTCCTGAATTTGAAGAAAAGCTTGTAAAAATCATAAAAACACTTGCACCACACTTTTCCTTAGCCTTACCTACGGCACCACATCCTTTTTCTCTAAAAACTGTAGAGTCGACCATACGTTTTCTTCATTAAAAGTGTGGACCCCTCTAAAATTTAAATTGAAGGCAAAAGTAAATTCTAGAAGCCTAGCTGGTCGAATATTCTCCCAGCTGGAAGCTTCTAGAAGGCGTTATCCAGTCCAAGCCTTACTCCCTCCATTATCATGAATATTCATTCCTTCATAAAAGGAGCCTATTCCTTGGTCTTTGGAACTTAATCCCTTGATAAGGGTACTCTATCCATTCCATTTTGGAGCTGTAACCACTTTCCTTCTCCTATAAATTGAAGCTTTGGTTCAGTCTCAAGGGTACATGCTCACATATGTAAAACTTCTCTATGATTTTTGTATACACTTAGTACTTGCTTTGTACCTGGTAGCTATGATAGAGAAGGGAATTGCTGAAGAAGCATACTCTTTTTGCTAGTTGCAAGAACGATTATATACTCGTAGTTAGGTTGGTTCAAAGAGCGGAAGGGCTTGTCAGACCAAAGGAAAACACTTGTTTCGGACACCGGAAGTACTTGTACAACATCAAGGTGAACGCAGTTGTAAGACTCCTTCTTTTATTTAAAGATAATACAATTGGATCCTGTTTTCTCAATAAGTTGTTTATGTATTTACTTGAATGAATTATTTCTTAAATTCCTTGATCATGTGATTTCTAAATTAGTATATGTTGCAGGCGCTTTTGATTCTCTTCCATGTCTTTGTTTGTAGATCTTAAGAGGTGAATATTGGAGCGACGGGAAAGAAGAATTCAATTAGCATTGGATCACAGGTAGGTCCTTTCTTCATCATAGAAAATTCTAAATTACATATAATCTAGAGAAAGTAGTTTACATTTGTCCTGTTTGTTTCTAGCTATCCTTGTGATTCTAGGGATATTGTTCTTGTCTGCAAGAATGATTTATCCGCCTAACAAAATGGCGACTCCACTGGGAATTTTTGTTTTGAACTTAATTTTCTTTGAGTTTGACTTTTGAAATAATTTTTTTGATTTTGATTAGTCTACACTGGTTTGGGTAAATTAGCCTTAGAATCCCTGAAAAGTAGATTTAGAATTTTTTATTTTTCTTTATGTTTTCTAGTCTCCGCACTTTTTCTTTGAAAATAGTGCGGTCACCTCCACAGTTTCTCTGTGTAAATAGTGTGGTACCACACCTTTTTATACTGAAACCTGCAGACCTTGAGAAATTTTTTGAAAAACTCGAAATTATCTTTTCTAATACCAGCTTACAAGATTCTCTGTGATTACCCAGACTTTTATTCACTGTCAAAAGCCTCTTGTGAAAGTTTCTTCTAGCATTCCTAAGTTTTGAGTGATTTTCTAAAGATTTGCATTTTACAAGTGCTTTTTTGCTCTGTATTTGTGTTGCTAAAAGATTAGAAACCTTTATATACCTTAGATCACTGGTATTTCATTGTTTTATTGCTGAGCCTTCGAATTTATAGTAGAACTTGCTTCTATGAAAATTAGATTTAATTTTTTATTTGCAAATCTTAATAGACTTTTAGTTCAATAAGCCTTGAATTTCACTTTAAAACCACCATTGGATGATTTTGATTTCTTGTTGTGATAAGCAAAGGATTTATTGGTTAGATTACAAACTGAGCAAAACATCCCCAAAATTTTTATAGTTTTTAGTCTTAAAATTTAAATCTTTAGAGTTTTTAGAGTTCAAAATTAGTGTTTTTGGTTTTGAAATTTGATTTCTAAGTAATCATACTTTTCTTTGGAAACTGTTTATTTTTAGTTTAAGACTTGAATGATTAAAATGGATTTCTTTTTGAGCAATTAATCATTGAGTTCTCATGGAAAATATTTCTCTTCATATATTCTTGTTTTAAAAGGAAGGATTGATGTTTTAAAAGCAATTGCATCCCTCAACTCTTACTTTTAGATAGTTTTCATTGAAAAGGAATGAATTGTTTCTCATTTAGATGCATTTTAATTTTTTTTGGACTCGGGTCATTATACACCATTGAAGTTTCATTTTCATGCCCATTTTCCTAAGAAACAACCAACTAAAATTAACGCTTAATTAAAATCCATCTAGCAAATTTTTATTTTTCTAGGACTCTTTCCACCAACATAGCTTAGGCTAGTGTCTTGGAATAGGTTTTAGTTAACTCTCCAAGAGAGTTAAAACAAACAAGTAGTTGATCTTGCGATAGGAAAATTCCAATAGTAGCATGTATGCTCTGGGAAGCTCCTCCTAAAGGATTCAAGCACGCGATCATATCCAAACCAATGAGGTAATAAATCCTTCCTCGTTGGGAATGATAGAAGATATACACGCATTAACAATGGTAAACCTCAGATTGACCATTGTTGAGGAGACTGGGGTCACTTGTTGGTAAACCTTGGATTATGTCGAGGAGCCTTCAAGGGGATTGAGCTTTGTTACTCTACCCTTGCATGTGTATCGGATCGTAGACTATTCCCCCAGGTATATATGTTCCTGTTGGTGACCTTAGTGGCCATAAGCTCTAGGATTCTTTCCCAAGGTGACGATGGATGGAAGATCCCACTGTACCTGGAGCAGACATCGGCTAGACTCACTTGGACTCTCTGGAGGGTTATCTTCACTTGAGATGGGTTAAATGGAAAAACTTGCACCGGTTTGTTTCATTAAGCAGGTTGTCGGGGTAAATGTTCCAACTGCCATTTCTGCATTAACATACTACGATGTTGGATTTCATCACCAACTAGTGTTTTTAGTACGGGAATCTACAGTTTGTGTGTCGTTTTATCTCTTAGATATTATAGGCATATGATCATTTGTTTGTTTCTTAGTGACTTTAGGAATTTTTTATTGAATTTTTTTTTTATTGTATGCGTTAAAAGTTATAATTGTGGCTGAATTACTGAGACGATCACATAGAACTCAGGGGAAAACCCCTAAGTACACACCAAGCCAATTAGAAGGACTTAAATCTCTGATAGCAAATTTTATCGGTAGAATTGGATTAACAGAACAAGGAGAATCATCTATAATCCCTCATCCTGATTTCGAAGTAGATCAATTCCAAGTAGCAGAAAATACCCCACAAACAGTTTCAATTTCTGAATTAACTGAAGCTGCTTCTACAAGAAGTGAATTATCACCTGAAGAACCTGAAATTTTTGAACCGAAAACTGAACCTGCTACATCAGAACCTACTTTAGAATTCACTATTCCAATTCCTAATTATCCTGATTCACCGAGAGTGAAGAATCGGATCAGAGAATGTCTTCCTCCTGGTCTTATTAGTATTGAAGAAATCATTGATACACAAGAATAAGTCATTCTCCCTTCAATTCAGGAAAATTTAGAACTTAGACAATGTGAATCATTTTTTTACAGTCCTTTTAGACAAGACGCTTGGTATTCTTCATTGACAGATTTTCTGCAAAACGTAGGTGTTCAGTATTCACCGCCCCGAATACCATTTTACTCTACACCAATAGATTATAGAGCTGTTGAGGCCTCAGAAATCCATGGCAACAACAAAGGGGGATAACCACCCCGTCCAGACCTTAAAGAAGCTCCTTTTCTATTTGGGGTGGCTCTGACTAGAGGTGTTGGGACCAGTTTCCTAGTTTTGGTGTTTGTGTTATGATTTGTGAGATTTGTACCAAGAAATTTTTAAAAATGATGAATTACTACAAACTAAACAAATTTACTTCTAAATGCAAGACTTTAAAATAAACTTAATCCAACCCGGGTAAAGTATCTCAAATGCGATTTAGGAAGATAACTATCTAATCTGTTTTGAAATCATTGCAGATTAAATAGAATTATAACTATGTAGAATAATTCCTTTCGAAAAGATTAATTAATCAAAAATAATATGAAAGACATATCGCATTTATGTAATGACCATATATAAAATAACTAATTTATGCCTGTATACTATACGATTAATGAAACAGATACTTCAGACATAAATAATTAATTCTACATATGATTCATGAAAGTCGTGTTCATCATTAATATTTAAAACAGTAATAACATACATGATATTAGTACCAATTGTTTGTCCTCCTATTTATCAGATCAATGATAAAAGGTCATATTCAATTCTTCAATCAAAAATCCAAGACAAACTGAATCAACAGTGATAAACAAGATGATTTATATAACTAAATAAGGCCATGTTCCATTCTTTCATCAAGACACTTGCAAACCTTCTTGCAACTTAAGCTTTCTTTGCAAATGTTTTCAATAAAATTTAGGACCCTTCTCTAAATGCATGAGAAGTGTTTAAATACTACAATTAACTACTTAAATAAATTAAATACTTTACAAAAATATAGAGGAGGTTTCAAACAACCTCTCTCTATAAAACGTATCTTGAACTATAATCTAGGAAATTAAACAAATTGACAATCTTGATTTTAAGGATCCTTATTCTTCTGCTGAATGTGGTCACGTCACTTGTAAATATCGAGCATAGCCTTGAGCTGAGTTGGTTGAGATATTCATGAGCGAATCTGATCCTTCAATATAGCATTTGAAATTGTTGATTATGACCTTTGGGCTGATTCTGTGATTAACTGAAGCATTTGTTGTTGATGATATAGTTTGATCAGAAAATTCAAAGAATTTTCTTGATCAAACTTGTCAATTTTCTTGATCATCTCTTCTTGTTGATCTTCTTTTTAAATCCATCTTGACTCTACTTCTTTGATCATTGAAAACATATCAGACATGTTTTCTTCCAAAAGTCCTATTTTGAATAATTGATCACACAAATGCTGTATAATTTCATTTGATTTACTGGATGTTTTAGCTACCGCTTTTTCTGCTCTGGATATTTGTGTCTTCCACTCTGTAAACAATAATTCCTTATGAAATTTATCTACTTGAGGTAGATTTTCCTTCTTTCTAGCATCTAAATCTTTCCATTGAATATATTCTTCAATTTGAATCTGAAGTTTTTCACATTCAAGCTTTTGGATAGCGATTTGTTGAATCATTATTTTATTTGAATCACAGTAAGAATCAATCATGGCTACTTGATAAAAAAATACCTTTTGTTGTTTCTTTAACATGGTATTTATATCAAGTGATTCTTTAAAAAATATTTATGACTGTGATTGATTTTGTAATTCTGCTAAAGTCTTATCCATGTGTACCTGTTTCTCTTCAAGCTGTGCATGATGCTCTAGCTTAAGCCTCTCAATATCTTTAAGGAACTTCTCTGAATTCATTCCGATCTATACTGTAGTCTTAACCTTCTCTACATCCAATAAATGATCCAACTCTTGTATTCTGTAATCCCTTTGCCTTAACAAAGTTTTAAATTGAGTTTCTTTTTCTACAATGGCTGTAGCATAAGCTCCTGCATACTGAGATAACTTAGTTAAATGTTCAGTAGGATCTTCAAGTGAATCCTTCCAGATAATATCAACTGATTCATCTGTAGATTTAAGTGTTTCATCAACTCTTTTCCTCTTATTTCTTTTCAATACAAATTTATGGCTAGGACTATAGAAGATATCTAATGAAGAAATGTCTTCTATTTGCAAAATTATTTGATCTGCTGAAAAAGCTGGAATGATTTCTTTGTTTTGATTTGCTAGAATTGTTTGCAAGGGATTAACAATCTAAACTATCTTTCGAGAAGGCTCAGGTGTTTGGAAATCCGATGCTTGATCAGCGATAGTCTTTTCTTTGGGGGTGTTTATTGCGTGGGAAAACTCTTCCCATTCATTTGAAAGGTATTTTCCTTCAGATGAACTGTACTGATCTTTTGTGCTTTGATCCTTTTGAACTTCTCCTGAATTCAATTCAGTGCCATTTTTCTTTGAATTTTCATGCAACTCTAATTCATGAATAACCTGATCAATTTTCAAATTCATTTTTATGACTTCAGACTCATCCTCAGATTTGTCGGATTGCTGTTGAGATTGACCAGATTCATTTTCAGAATTATCCTTCATTTCTTCATCAATGCTAACACTCGGAGTATTTTTTTCATCTTCCATGATAAAAAAAATTAAAGGGACATTTTTCAGTCTCTCATTTCTATATTCTTGAAAGGCTTGAATATCTTCTTGAATTGATTCATTCAAAACCCTTTTAATAACATCTGAAAAAAACTTCAACTCCTTGAAAGAATTCATCAAACAGATCTTCTTCCTTGACAAAAGGCTTTGTCTTAAGTCTTGCCATAAAATTTTTAATTTCATCATCAGGATCATATAGTCTCCCAGGCATAAATGCAAGATTTAATATATGCACATTAGGCACTTATTTTTATGTGTGACCAATGTTGGCCAGAGTGAAAGAACTGCACTGTATAGGAAAAGAAGGCCAAATTTCCTTTTTTTCATCTTTCAACTGTTTAGTAACACCGTTAACAAGATGATAAGTGACCTCTCTCTCGAACAACCTATCTAGAATGTAGTATGGAAAAACATGTGGAAGATCAGAGCTTTCAAGTACTCGTACATATTTAATTTTCTGTTCAGTAAACCATCGAGCTGTAGGAAAAATATCCCTACTGAATTCTTTGGAAACCCTAGGGATATTTTCATTAAAAATCATCTGATACATTGGCATCATAAATCCATAATAGACTTTATAAAAATTTAGGTGGTATTTGGAATCCCAAATTTCTTCATGATAAATATGGATTGGGGTAGGTTCTTTGGAAGTCCATTTCCAACCCATAGTTGGAGATGTAGAATGAAAACAGATGGCATCCATAACATAGGCAGACATAAAAAAGGGTGAGTTTTCTTGAGACAAATAATTTTTCTTATTCCTATACTCAGTAATGTGTTTAACTAAGTAATTGGATAATATATTTTCCCAATTAAAAATGGATGAGTTGACGATTACGTCAATCAAGGGAACCCAGTCTCTAGCAAACCTAGTACTGTCTGGTCTACCAAATAACCTACATAACATACCAGCAGCATAGCAAAAAGGTTTTGGGATCTGTGCAATGGGGTACATACCAGACTTGTCTTGTTTTAGTTTTCCTTCATTGTCCTTCCATTCTTGAATGACTTTGATCAGATCTGGGTGCTTAGCTTTAAACCTTTGCACATATACATTTTCATACCTCTATTATGGAGATTGTAAATGATACATAGTTGCCAAGTCTTCAGCTTTAAAAGAGCCCATGACTTCTCCTCTGGAATTATTAAACACTCTGTCTTCAATATTCAAATTCTCGATTTCCCATTTGATCATATCTTTGTAAGGCATGAGCATTGGCCTTGCTAATATCTTATGAATGAATGAACATGCAACATCAAAAAAAGTTGCGTCGGAAGTGGAATTAGTGCTTGTTGCAGAAATCTTCGTTATCACCTTTGGCCCTTCATCTTCAAATAGTTTATACCTAGCTTCCCATGATGTGATGGCACAATCTTTGTGAAAAATAGTATCAGAAAATAGCGAAGGCATTTATGTATCTTCTGTATATGATGCTCGAGACACTTCTTTTCCTTTCTTACTCGTTTCAGACTCTTTCAATTCAATAACTGCTTTCCTGAAAGTGAAACAAAATATATCATATGACAGAAACTGTGAAGAGATGTTTTACACAAAAAATATCAATTCGATCAGTCATCTCCTCATAATTCCTTCATGATTTCAAAATTAAATTCTAGGCATGGCTTCGCGTGGCTTCACATGCAATACTTATCCTTAGATTAAATCCGTTAAGATCATAATTCAATTCGAAATGACATAAGTCACTTGTCACATGCTGGAAACAATAAATGTGTAAATCACAATCATATCTTATAATTTTCATAATTGTTTCCTATCAATTGCGAAATTCGATTTTCACAAATTGTAGATCATAATTTTTAATAAATACATTGAAGTTTAAATCATAATCCATGCACAGTGCGATTTTCGAAAGCTAAAAAGTTGACGCGATGCGAAATAGATTATATATTCGAGTTCATTTACCCTATCGGGTCCACAGCGATCGCAACTTTTATTGTTTTGTTCTAATATTTAACTAAATCAAGTGCGATGTGAAAAAATAGAGTACGAATTTTACGAGGGCGCGTTTCGCAATTCACAAGATTTATAGATTCTTCTTTGAAAGTGATATGTGATAAGAGATGGACTTTGAGATAAATTTATTTCCTAAGTGTTTTTTAGAAGGAACCTTTAAAAGGATTTTTTCTAATTATCTCTAAAGGGTCCCTATTTACAAAAGTAAATGGGGGCTAGTTGTATAGCACAACAATTGGTGATTCACTTGGACAAACCAGAAGTCTCTGATAAAAATTTTCTGAAATTTCTAAATCTTTTGGTATAAAGAATAAAATAGTTAAAGAAATGAAATTTCAAATAAATAATATCTTTTTCAATTATTCACTTGTTTCAGGAGAATTCCTCTATAAGGATATAAGTATAAAAATATCAATGTCAGTATTTACTTAGTTAAAAATAAGATAGCAAATAATCTTTACAGAAAAATATTTTTATAAATTTACCCTTTTATCATAGGTAGAGCCTCTGTTCCAATGGGAAATTTAAGCTTTTGGCAGCGTTACCTCTTAACCAGCTATGATCCATTTTTCCATCCAGTATTTCTCATTATTCTCATCATTAAATTATTTTTATTTTTATATTTTATTTTCTTAAAAGCCATTGTCTTGGCTTGGTAACCAAATAGTGACATTTCCACTCACAAATAATAATCAAAACTGATCAAGATGGCTCGTGATGAGACCCCTTGTCTTTATGATATAATCTCAAGTCATTACACTATTTTGGTAGACAGTATTTGTAATGTCAGTTTTAATTATTTATTTATGAACATGGTAATCAAGCTCATAATGAGACTCATTATATTTTAAGTTTTATTCAAAATTTCCTTTTTATTTTTAAGATTTATTTTGAAAATTATCAAATTTACTGGATGGAATGAATCATATTTCTTTTTAAGATGCCAGATGATAATGTTGAGTTGTTAGATTTCTTTTCAGAAAAAGATTTCTTACTAAAATATAATTTTATTTTCATGACTTATCAAAAGAGCTTTTTATACTAGATAAAAATAAGATTCCTTTAACAAAATAAGTGTTTTATTTAGAATTTCATTTTTCTAAAAGATAAAATAAATTTGTTTTTCGTAAATCTTTTGAATTTTCTTTCATTAACAGTTATATTTTTAAAATAAGTAGAAGAAGAAAAATAAGAAAGAAATTACCTGAAACTTATTTTGAAAAGTCAACTATTAGTACTAAACAAATTTTATTTATGCATGAAAGCAAAAACTTTTATTGTACAAAAATAGAAGAAAATTATCTCCTATGAAAAATATTTTTTCAGAATTTGCCCATTAACAGGTAAAGAATCTTTCTTACCTGATAAATCATGTAATAGAAATGTTGATGAGCCAATCTTTTCAATTATTTGAAATGTTCCTAACCAAAGTTTTTGAAACTTTGTGTGTTCACCCTTTTCTTCTTGAGCCTTATCCCATTTTAAACCAGATCACCAATTTGAAAATCTCTTGAACTAACAGATGTTAAATCAAATGAGGCTTTTACTATTTGTTGATGGTGGATATGTGTTTATTTAGCTTTTTTTCTTTCTTCTTCTAACTTAAAGATTTGATCTTGTCTAAGTTGGAGAGAAGAAGAAGGATTTTAATCAATGAATTGAACTAGGGCAAACGATCGTATTGTTACATTTGAAGGAAGAATTGCTTCTTTGCCACAAACTAACACAAATGGTGAAGTTCCTATTGAAGCTTTTTTTGTAATTCTATCTGCCCAGAGAGAAAATAATAATGTTTTATGCCAATTTTTATGATTTTTCTCTATGGTTCTGTTTATGATTTTGATAAGCTTTTTATTTGTGGATTTAACTAATCCGTTTCCTTGTGGGTAATAGTTAGCTGAACACTTCAACTTAAAACCTCTTTTCAAAGAAAATTCGATCATGTCATTTCCAGAAGAGTAAGATGCATTATCAAATATCAAAGTTGTTGGAAGGCGAAACCTTGTAATTATGAATTGATCAATGAAATCGGTAATATTCCTTGTATTGACTACCTTTAATGGGATAGCTTCTACCGATTTTGTGAAATAATTGGTTGTAGTTAAAATATACCTGTGTTGCTTTGAAGTGTTTGGAGTTATTTCACCTATAATATCTAACCCCCATTGTTCAAATGGTTGTTAGATATTTACTGGCTGTAATGGAAATGATAGTTTCCTCTCTCTTCCTGATATAGTTTGACATGTTTAACATTTCCTTGAATACTCATGTGCATATTTGAAAAAATTTGGCCAATAATAGCCCGCATGTAGTATTTTATGTGTTGTGGTATTTCCTCCGAAATGACCTCTAGTTGGTCCATCATGTAATTCCTGCAATACTTTTTCAGCTTTAGATTTCTCTAAGCATCTCAGTAATACAGAATCATAATTTCTCCTAAATAGGACATCATATACAAGTTGATACTGATTTTCCTTAAGTCTTAAAGCACGTTTTGCTGTATAATTGAGACTTAATGGAGCATGTCCATTTAAAAAAAAAAAAATCAGATCAGCATATTTTGATTAAGAATCATTTAGGCATACCTCAGATATTTGTATTGCTTCTAATTGATCTTCATATTTAGGTAAATGAGAAGATCCAGTTAACATTTTGCACAGACCTTGTCCTTTAACAATTTTTGCTGGATGTATTTCTACGTCATATTCCTGGAGAGCAGTAACCCAATTTTCTCTTTTCTCTCCCACTTCTCGTTGTATTAATAATTACCTTACCACTAAATAAGGTACTATTATATTGGTGTGTGTTTTTAAGAGAAAAGGTCTAAAGTGTTTCAAAGATTTAAACACAACATATGCTTTTTTTTTACCGCTAAATAATTTAACTTGGCACCTTGAAGATTAGAGCTAAAAAACGCAATCGGTGCTTCAATATTCTGATCATTTAATTGTGTTAAAACAACTTCATATGATGTATCTGAAGAAAATGTATATAACACAAAATACTCGAGAAAATCAGGAGTTGTTAAAGAGGGAACTTCAACAATAGCTCTTTTGATTAACTCAAAGGAATTTCTTTCTTCTTTGCCCCATTTAAAAATTGAATTTTTCTTGATCATTGATTGAAGGGGAAGGACAATTTGAGAAAAATTTGGAACAAATATTTTTACAAAATTAATTTGTCCTAAAAATGATTGCATTGTTTTTTTGTTATGTGGTAGAGGAATGTTTTCAATCTCTTCAATCCTATCAGGATCTATATGAATTCCTTTCTTAGAAACAATAAATCCTACAAATTTTCCTTTTGATAAAGCAAAATAACATTTTTTTTTGGATTGAGGGAAATACTATATTTTCTGCATTTGTCGAAAATATTTTTTAAATGATTAATATGATTGTTTCGATGCTTAGAATAAACAGTGATGTCATCTAAGTATATAAAAATTGATTTATTGATTAATCCTCTGAAGGCTATATCCATAGCACGCTGAAATGTAGTTCCAGCATTAATCAGTCGGAAAGGAATTTTTTGATATGCATATGTTCCCCATTTTGTTCTAAATGTTGTTTTTAATCTATCATCAGGATGAACCATGATCTGATTATACCCTGAAAATCCGTCTAGAAAAGACATCAATTCAGATCCTGCAACTGACTGCAATATCTGTTCCATGGTAGGTAAGGGAAAATAATATTTTTGACAGGCTTTATTCAAATTCCTAAAATCTATGCAAATTCTAATATCTCCATTCTTTTTGCTAACTGGGACCATGTTTGACACCCACTTGGAATGTCTAACAGGAAAAATGACTTTAGCTTTGAGCATTTTATTCAATTCGGATTTGATTTGACTTTCTAGGTTTGGATAAATTTTTCTGAGTTTTTGTTGGACAGGTTTATCATCTGATATCATGGGAATGGTATGTTGAATTATGGAAGTTTCATATGTTTTAAGATCTGAATAATCCCATGCAAAGATATATTTATATTTTCTGAGCAAATTAATGAATGATATCCTTTCTCCATATCCCAAACCAAGACCTAAGTTGATATTCTGAGGTTTTTCTGAAGTACCAAGATTAATTAATTCAAATTTTAAAGTAGAACTTTGAATTTTTGAATTGGTTACCTTTTTAAACCTATCTTTCAAATCATACAGATCTTCCATTTTGAATATAGAATTAGGAATCATATTATTGTTTATTTGGTCTTTAATCTATAAATCATGTTCATTTTTATCCAAGATTTTACCTTCATAAGCTCTATCTGATGTAAGAAATTCTACTACCTCTGCATCATTATTGAATACTTTCCAATTTGTAATATTGTCAGGAATGGATGGTCTAAAAATTAATTCAATTGAAAATCTATTTGGGCTAAACTCTTCAGGTGGTATATGTCTAGATGCTACATTAGCAAGCAAATCAACACTCGCATTTGTAATCTAGGAACTACAGAGATATTGAATGTTGTAAAATGAGAAATGAGATTCTAAGCTAACATTTGATAATGTCTCAAATGTCCAGAAATACAATGAATCATATTTCTAACTTGTTTGACTATTATTTCAGAATCTCCATATACTTGAAAATATTTAACATTCAATCCTATGGCTTTGTACATACCTTGAATAAATGCTTCGTATTCAGCAGTGTTATTTGTGCATTGGAATTTGAGTCTACAAGCTAGCATTGTCTTCTCTCCCTGAGGATCAATTAAAACAAAACCTGCTCCTGCACCATCTTATGATTTTGAACCGTCAAAAAATAGAGTCCAAAATAAAGACTGATCAGGAATTTGATTGCTAAAATTAACACATATAGAAGAATCTGTTTGAGGAAAAATTTCAATTTGAGAAGTAATAGTATTTGTTTCGAAAGGTGAAACCTGAGCATTAAATGATCCAAGGAATGATTCTACTGAATAATTCCCTATCATGTTATTGGTAAAATCTATAGGCTCATTTGGTCCTTCCAATTCAGTAAATGTATGTTTCATAAATTTCTCACGTTCAATTCTGATTTGATTTGGTTTACCATTATATTGTAACCACATGTGAGACCAATCAGTAGCAAAATACCCGTGTAATTTCTCAGACCAATCCCTGCTTAAAATGAGACCATAGAATTCAGGAATGTCTGCTACCAAAATATCAATCACTTGTGAAAATTTTGGATTAGATGATAATTTGATAGATACCGATAACATTTCTCCAATAACTTCGACTTTAGTTCTATCCAACTAAACTATATGTACCGATGTTTTTTTAGGAGTAACATTTAATTTTGTACACACTATTCTTGGCATAATATTTGAAGAAGCTCCTGAATCAATAAGACTATTATGAACATTCTTGTTAAAATTTTCATAAGTCAAAAGAAGAGGAGGAGTTTGAGAGATAGATCTATCACCAATCAAAACAAGATCATTAGCATTTACTTTATTGATAGATGATGGAGGTTTTCCCATATCTTTTGAGGCTTGTGCTATGACTGGTGGTTGTATGGTTCTACAGGAATTGCTTTAAGTTCTCTAAGCAAAATATTTTGTTGTTGTTTGAGTTTAGACATTTCATGTAACAAGATATTTGCCTTGATCTTTTTCATATCTTTGACTATATTATATTCGACTGTATCTGATACAATCAAAGTTTTAGAATTTGTAGAAGGATCTGATGAAATCGAATCTATTTGCACAGTTTTAGATTTTTTGGTTCTGTCTTTTGAGGTGACAAAATTTTGTTTGGGATTTGACACAATTGGATCTGAAGAAGGTTTACTTCTTCTTGATACAGGCATAGCTTCACTTTCTTCCTCTATTGGAAGAATGAAATCCCATAAACCATTTAATTCAACTTCTTCTTCAGATTCTAATTCATTTTCAGAAGGTGAGGGATCTTCAGTATCTTGATCAGATTCTGCATTTGAAATCTCATTTGGGGGTTTAGGAGTGGAAGAAGGATTTTTTTTAAATGAACGAAATGATTTTTTAGCAGCTAAAGTTTCAGCAACTTGTTTCTTTATATCTATCATATCATTTGACATAGTCTTTAATACTTTCTGAAGACCTTCAAGATCAAATGGATCTTTTGAGATTTTCTTTTTGGAATCTTGACTAAATGTCGCTATCTTTGTTTTCCTTTCTTCTGATTTTTTTCGTTTCTCCAATGCTAAAATTCTTTTTTCTACCTCAAGAAATTCTTTGAGATTTTCTAAAAGAGTGACTTTATTAGCCCTATCTACAAAAATGGCTATGTTGGACGGTAAAGAAGAAATATACCATTCTATTTGTACATAAATAGTAGGTTTTGAAGCATTTGGGATTTTATTTAATAATCTATTGAATCTGGAGTTGAAATCTTTGACCTTTTCACCTAAATTTATTTTAATATTGGAAAGAGCATTGATCAAAGAAGCAACAGTTCTATCATCTCCAAATTTCACAAGACAAACTTGTTCAAAATTTTCCCAATTAGCAATAGATCCTACTGGAAGGGAAAAATTCTAGGATCCTGCAGATCCTTGCAAAGTATATGGAAAAAATCTAACTACAACATCTTCATGAATGATTGCATTTAAGTTCATGGCTAACATAAAATTATTGATGTGTTCTTCAGCAGGAAGACCGTCATCAGGATTATATTTGGGTAACCATTTTTCTGGATGATCTGGAAGAGTATTAGGATTTTCTATTAGCACAACACCAAGATTTGTCCAAGGTTGAGTAGCCATAATTGGATTTGGATTTTGCGAAGATGTAGAAGTAGATCCAGAAGTAGAGGTGATGAAAGAAGAACTTACAACTGGAACAATACTACTTGTGACAACACTGATTGTCTGAGTGGAAGAAATGGAATGTATGGAAGATGTGGGTGGATTAGAAGAGTATGAAGGAATAACCGAAGAGAGATTTGATGTGACTTCACTTGTGTCTGATTTTGATCTAGATATTTGAGAAACTTTTTTACGATGAGATTCTAAAGTAAACTCAAAAGGATGAATTCCAAGCTTCTCACTTCTAGCTCGAGTTAGAATACCAGTATCTCTAAATAGAGAAATAACACTTTCTTTATATGTTTCTTGATTAACAGGCTTTTTAGCAGAAATAGATATTCCTTCCAATTTCTGAATTAAATACTATACTTCGGGGGATTCGAGAATGAATTCTAAAGTAGATGGGTGATGTGAAATTTCAGGGGACGAAAGAAAGGTTTCTACTACTTCTGATTTTTGAATTTGTGATTCAGATTGTGATCAAGAAATGGTAGAACACTTTTGAGGAGATAGACTCTTATGAGGGCTTTGAATTTTATATTTTTCTCCCATTCATAGTCATGCCCTCCTTCTAGCGCCAAAAATGTTGAGGCCTCAGAAATCCATGACAACAACAAAGGGAGATAACCACCCGGTCCAGATATTAAAGCAGCTCCTTTTCCGTTTGGGGTAGTGGCTCCGACTAGAGTTGTTGGGACCAATTTCCCAGTTTTGGTGTTTGTGTGATGATTTGTGAGATTTCTACCAAAAAATTTTAAAAACGATGAATTACTACAAACTAAACAAATTTACTTCTAAATGCAAGACTTTAAAATAAACTTAATCTAACCCGGGTAAAGTATCTCAAATGCGATTTAGGAAGATAACTATCTAATATGTTTTGAAATCATTGCAGATTAAATAGAATTATAACTATGTAGAATAATTCCTTTTGAAAAGATTAATTAATCAAAAAGAATATGAAAGACATATTTCATTTATGATCTGACCATATATAAAATAACTAATTTCTACCAGTATACTATACGATTAATGAAACAGATACTTCAGACATAGATAATTAATTCTACATATGATTCATGAAAGCTATGTTCATCATTAATACTCAAAAAAGTAATAGCATACATGATATTAGTACCAATTGTTTGTCATCCTATTTATCAGATCAATGATAAAAGGTCATATTCAATTCTTCAATCAAAAATCCAAGCCAAAGTGAATCAACAGTGATCAACAAGATGATTTATATAACTGAATAAGGTCATGTTCCATTATTTCATCAAGACACTTACAAACCTGCTTGCAACTTAAGCCTTCTTTGCAAATGTTCTTAGTAAAATTTAGGACCCTTCTCTAAATGCATGAGAAGGGTTTAAATACTACAATTATCTACTTAACTAAATTAAATAATTACAAAAATATAGAGGAGGTTTCAAATAACCTCTCTCTATAAAACCTATCTTGAACTATAATCTAGGAAATTAAACAAATTGACAATCTTGATTTTAAGGATCCTTCTTCTTCTGCTGAATGTGGTCACGTAACTTGAAAATATCTAGCATAGCCTTGAGCTGAGTTGGTTGAGATATTCATGAGCGAATCTGATCCTTGAATATAGCATTTGAAATTGTTGATTGTGACCTTTGGGCTGATTCTGTGATTAACTGAAGCGTTTGTTGATGATATAGTTTGATCAGAAAATTCAAAGAATTTTCTTGATCATCTCTTCTTGTTGATCTGATTTTTGAATCCATCTTGACTCCACTTCTTTGATCATTGAAAACATATCAGACATGTTTTCTTCCAAAAGTCCTATTTTGAATAATTGATCACACAAATGCTGTATAATTTCATTTGATTTACTGGATGTTTTAGCTGCTTCTTTTTCTTCTCTTGCAATTTGTGTCTTCCACTCTGTAAACAATAATTCCTTATGAAATTTATCTACTTAAGGTATATTAGCCTTCTTTCTAGCATCTGAATCTTGCTATTGAATATATTCTTCAATTTGAATCTGAAGTTTTTCACATTCAAGCTTTTGGATAGTGATTTGCTGAATCATTATTTTATTTGAATCACAGTAAGAATCAATCATGGTTGCTTGATAAAAAAATACCTTTTGTTGTCTCTTTAACATGGTATTTATATCAAGTGCTTCTTTAACAAATCTTTCTGAATGTGATTTCTTTTGTAATTCTGCTAAAGTCTTATCCATGTGTACCTATTTCTCTTCAAGTTGTGCATGATGCTCTAGCTTAAGCCTCTCAATATCTTTAAGGAACTGCTCTAAATTCATTCTGATCTATTCTGTAGTCTTAACCTTCTCTGCATCCAATAAATGTTCCAACTCTTGTATTCGGTAATCCCTTTGCCTTAACAAAGTCTTAACTTGAGTTGCTTTGTCTACAGTGGCTATAGCATAAGCTCCTTCATACTGAGATAACTTAGTTAAATGTTCAGTAGGATCTTCAAGTGAATCCTTCCAGAGAACGTCAACTGATTCATCTGTAGATTTAAGAGTTTCATCAACTCTTTTCCTCTTATTTCTTTTCATTACAACTTTATGGCTAGGACTATAGAAGATATCTAATGAAGCAATGTCTTCTATTTGAAAAATTCTTTGATCTGCTAAAAAATATGGAATGATTTCTTTGTTTTGAGTTGCTGGAATAGTTTGCAAAGGATTAACAGTCTGAACTATCTTTTGAGAAGGCTCAGGTGTTTGGAAATCTGCTGCTTGATCAGTGATAGTATTTTCTTTGGGGGTGTTTATTGCTTGGTAAAACACTTCCCATCCATTTGAAATGTCTTTTCCTTCAGATCACTTGGACTGATCTATTGTGCTTTGATCTTTTTGAACTTCTCCCGAATTAAATTCAGTGCCATTTTTCTTTGACTTTTCATGCAACTCTAATTCATGAATAACTTGATCAATTTCCAAATTCATTTTTATGACTTCGGACTCATCCTCAGATATTTCGGACTGCTGTTGAGATTGATCGAAGTCATTTTAAGAATTATCCTTCATTTCTTCATCAATTCTAACACTTGGAGTATTCTTTTCATCTTCCATGATAAACAAATTTAAAGGGACATTTTTCAGTCTCTCATTTTTGTATTCTTGAAAGGATTGAATATCTTCTTGACTTTATTAATTTGAAACCCTTTTAATAACATCTGAAAAAACCTCAACTCCTTGAAAGAATTCATCAAACAGATCTTCTTCCTGAACAAAAGACTTTGTATTAAGTCTTGTCATAAATTTTTTAATTTCATCATCAGGATCATACAATCTCCCAGGCATAAATGCAAGATTTAATATTTGCACATTAGGCACTTCTTTGTATGTGTGACCAATGTTGGCCAGAGCGAAAGAACCGCAATGTACGTGAATAGAAGGCCAAATTTCCTTTTTGTCATCTTTCAACTGTTTAGTAACACCATTAACAAGCTGATAAGCGATCTCTCTCCCGAACAACCTGTCTGGAACATAGTGTGGAAAAACATGTGGAAGAGCAGAGCTTCCAAGTACTCATACATATGTAAATTTCTCTTCAGCAAACCATCGAGTTGTAGGAACAATATCCCTACTGAATTCTTTGGAAACCCTAGGGATATTTTCTATCAAAATCATCTGATACATTGGCATCATAACTCCATAACAAACTTTATAAAAATGCAGGTGGTATTTGGAATCCCAAAGTTCTTCATGATAAATATGGATTGGGGTAGGTTATTTGGAAGTCCATTTCCAACCCATAGTTGGAAATGTAGAATGAAAACAGATGGCATCCATAACATAGGCAGACATAAAAAAAGGTGAGTTTCTTGAGACAAAGAATTTTTCTTATTCCTATACTCAGTAATGTGTTTAACTAAGTAATTGGATAATAGATCTGCCCAATTCAAAATGGATGAATTGACAATTGCGTCAATCAAGGGAACCCAGTCTCTAGCAAACCTAGTACTGTCTGGTCTACCGAATAACCTACATAACATACCAACATCAATGCAAAAATGTTGTGAGATCTGTGCTATGGGGTACATACCAGACTTGTCTTGTTTTAGTTTTCCTTCATTGTCCTTCCATTCTTGAATGACTTTGATCAAATCTGGGTGCTTAGCTTTAAACATTTGCACATATACATTGTCATACCTCTGTTGTGGAGATGGTAAATGATACATAGTTGCCCAGTCTTCATCTTTAAAAGAGCCCATGACTTCTCATCTGGAATTATTAAACACTTTGTCCTCAATATTCAAATTCTCAATTGCCCATTTGATCATATCTGTGTAAGGAATGAGCTTTGGCCTTGTTGCTATCTTATAAATGAATGAACATGCAACGTTGAACAAAGTTGCGTCGAAAGTGGAATCAGTGCATGTTGCAGAAATCTTCGTTATCACCTTTGGCCCTTCATCTTCAAATAGTTTATACATAGCTTCCCATGATGTGATGTCACAATCTTTGTGACAAACAGTATCAGAAAATAGCAAAGGCATTTCTATATCTTCTGTATATGATGCTCGAGACACTTCTTTGCCTTTCTTACTCATTTCAGACTCTTTCAATTCAATAACTTCTTTCCTAAAATTGAAACAAAATATATCATATAACAGAAACTGTGAAGAGATGTTTTCCACAAAAACTATCAATTCGATCAGTCATCTCGTCATAATTCCTTCATGATTTCAAAATTAAATGCTAGGCATGGCTTTGCATGGCTTCGCATGCAATAATTATCCTTAGATTAAATCCATTGAGATCAGAATTCAATTCGAAATGACATAAGTCACTTTTCACACGTTGTAAATAATAAATGTGCAAATCGTAATCATATCTTATAATTTTCGTGGTTATTTCTTATCAAATGCAAAATGCGATCTGGGAAAATCGTAGATCAGAATTTTTAAGAAATACATTGAAGTTTAAATCATAATCCATGCGTAGTACAATTTGCGAAAGCTAAAAAGTGAACGTGATGCAAAAGAGATTACATATTTGAGTTCATTCGCCCTGTCGGGTCCACGAAGATCACGACTTTTATTGTTTTGTTCTAATCTTTAACTAAATCAAGTGTGATGTGAAAAAATAGAGTAATATTTTTAAGAGGGCGCATTTCACAATTCACAAGATTTATAGATTCTTCTTTCAAAGTGATATGTGATAAGAGATGCGCTTTGAGATAAATTTATTTCCTAAGTGTTTTTTAGAAGGAACCTTTAAAAGGATTTTTTCTAATTATCACTAAAGGGTCCCTATTTACAAAAATAAATGGGGGGTAGTTGTATAGCACAACAAGACCTCAAATAAACATGTCAGGTGAGTCATCTATGTTTTCTGAATAGCCAGAAACATTCCTCTATGGTGGTCTGTCTATTCCTACAGGCTATCAGTCACTCTCTGGTATGTTCTCAGGAGCATCTCCTTTTCCAAACAAACCAATGTCATCATATGGTCTGAATGAATCAAATACTAGAACTTTGAACAATGAACAAGTTTATATGATGTCTTGAAATATTTTGAACCCCACAACTCAAGGTAGTAATATACCACCTGGGGGGAAACCTCAAAATAGCCAAATATAGCTTGGGGGGTAACCCCAAGGACAGTACATACCTCAGGGTCAATATCAACCCCAGAGACAGTACATACCTCAAGGTCAATATCAACCCCAAGGACAGTACATACCTCAGGGTCAATATCAACCCCAGGGACAGTACATACCTCAAGGTCAATCTCAACCTCAAGGACAGTACATACCTCAAGGTCAATATCAACCCCATAGTCAGTACATGCCTCAAGGTCAATATCAACCTCAAGGGAAGTATCCTGCTCAAGGATTACAACCTCCTTTAGCACAACAGTTCTATCCAAAATAGAAAATGTTACAAGGAGGTGGAAATTATCCAGTTAATTTTCAGCCATCTATTCAACTCAGTTATGGGCCATGTTATGTACAACCTTCAATGGGACCCTCATATCCCAGAATGGTGTGGGATCCATCCCAAGTTCAACAGAATTTACAACCAAATATGCAAGTCACTTATTATCAAGCAGGACAACCTGTTGGTTATAATCAACCCCAACAAACACTCCAGCCATCAATTCCAACACCTACATCTGGTCTTGTTCAGCAACCTCATCCGTGTTCACCTAGTACTCCTCCACAAACAGCTATTCGAACTTCTGTTCAACCTATCACACCTATTCCTGCAGTGTCTATATTTCATGTTACATATGCCCGTAAAACATCGATACACATTCCTTAGGTTTCTATTCCACAGTTTGGACCAACAATTCAGACTACTATTCAGATACCCACAAGGGAAACTAGTACAAGTACAGTAATAATGAGTCAACCTCAATTTACTTATCAACCATATCAGGGGCCATACCAATATGGACCTGTTCCACAAACTCCAGTATACCCACAACAACTGTACCCTGGATATACATATCAAACACCTCTTCAACCTTAGTATGGTTCGGTTATTCTTGGTTATCCAGGGCATAATATGATTCCAAATGCACATCCTATTCCAGGTTATCCTGGATATCCTCCTCTTGGGACTAGTTTAGTTTCACAAGGTTATCCACTAGACCCTACCTATTGATTGTCGTTCATAGAAACTTTGGATTTTTCTCACCTTACGAATGATCCCATCTACTATCATCTGTATTTCCCACCAATGCCTCATAAGTTTCCCAGTGATATCCCAAAATTTGAAGGAAAAACAGGAGAGGATCCTTCCAACCATGTTATGACTTACCACCTTTGGTGCACATCTAACTCATTAATTGACGATTCTGTTTGACTTAGAATTTTTCACAGAACGTTAATAGGATTAGCTACTAAGTGGTACATTGAACTACCATGAGACTCATTTAACAATTTCAATGCCCTAGCAAATGCCTTCTTAACTCATTTTCAGTTGCCAGTCAGATACGACAATGGCACAGAATTATTAACTTCACTAAAACAATCTACATCTACATATATATCAGATCATATTCATGAATGGAGACGTAGAAGAAGTTTGGTAAAAGTTTTTATCCCGGATCAAATATTGGCAGAATGGTTTGTTAAATCATTACTACCAAAAATCACTGAAGATGTAGCCAAGGTAGGAGTTGTTACAGAAGAACAAGTTATTGCTCAAGTTCAATATCTAGACTTGGTATATACCTAGTCTGGACCTTTGTACAAGAAAAACCTCGATTTACCATGACCTGGTCAGTTAACTATCTCATGATGCTGATGGTGTAATCGGTTCGATTACTACAACTAAGAATAAGAAGAAATCTTCAAATAATACTTTTCCTATAATAACTTTACCTGATTCGCGAAAAGGAGAATCTTCCTTGGAAACTACTGCTGATATTCACATTGTAGATTCATCTACTAAGTCAAAATCTGGAAAAAATAAAAAGGGGAAGAATATAGAATAAACAGACCTCACCTCCTAAAGAAAAAACTGATAAAACTGAATCAATTGATGACAAACAAAAACCTCATTATCTTTGTCTTATCTGTGACGAAGATCATTTCACAAGGAATGTCCACATAGGGAAGAATTTTCTAAGTTCGTCAAAGGTTGACCCAATCCCGCTGTCTTGAAGGATCCTTTTCAAATTCAAGATATTTAAATGCCTTGGATCCTCTTCTAATACATTAGCATATATTTTGATGGTTGTGACTCGATCGCAGGACTATGGTAGTAAAAATCCCATTACTGGTAAAGAAGTAGAAAATTATAATTCTACACCAACTGCATCTACTTTGGTTTCCGATCCGCTTCACATCGAGAAACCAAATCCTGACTTAGTTACCAAACTGCCTCCTAAAGGTGTACTTCGTAAATTAACTTTCAATCCACATGCAAGAGCTGCTGAGAATTACAACATTGTCAAAGATTTGGCAATTTCCCCTTTGGGAATATCGGCTTTGAAAGTACTGCAATCATGTCCAGCAGAAAGGAAATTACTATTATCAGTTTTAGGAGCCATAGATCTCCAAGATTCAAACCTTATGATCTTCAATCTAGAAAATTTTACACCTCGCCTAACCCATCAAATGGCGTTCCAGATTCCATTGTTAGTAAAAAAACACATGTTTCTTTCGTACTATGATTGATGAAGGGGCATCTACATGTATCATGTCGTTGAGTTGTTATAAATCACTTGGTGCTCCGACACTTAACCGATCTCTGACCATCCTCAAAGCTTTTGATGGAAGAGGATTATATTCATATGGTATTTTACAAGATCTACCTATAGAGGTTGAACGAAAAACTGTTAATATAGATGTGGAAGTAGTTGATGCCCCTCTAGATTACAACCTTCTCCTGGGTCGAAATTGGTCTTACGCTATGACTGTTGTCATGTCTTCCATCTTTCAAATAATCATGTTTCCTCATCAAGGAAAGATTGTGAAAGTCGATCAGCTCTCATATTATTCGTCCAATCCAGCTTCTACTAATAGTATTCAGCATGTTGGAAAAATAACTATCCCTTATAAGGATGTAGGAGTAAGCTTAATTAAAGATTTCTCTTTGTTGGGAACTTTGTCTTTACCTCCACCTAATGTACCACATTCTATAGCTAATATCAATATGATTACATCAAGAACTATTCCATTTGATGATGCTTACATAGTGCCTTTTGAGTCATAACTGGATTCATTTGAAGGCACGATGCCTTTGAGTCCATTTGAATTAGAATATCAAGTAGTACAGTCATTTTCCAATTCACCATAAACTGATCCCAACCCTATGAATGTGTTCAATGAAGAATCATTTTCACCTTCAAGCTTAGCTATAACATCAATTCTGGATCCTTCTAAAGAATTTTTTTATACTGACAAAAAAATTCATGAATTTTTGTCCACGGATGATTTACCATGGGATGATCTCCATGATAGGTCATCATTTTTACCTGAGCTTGATATATTCAAAGATAATTTTTCATCAATTTTCACCACTGACTATGTCAAGGAACCCCAGAATCTGATATCGATCAGAAATTCAGATTCTGAAGCAAATTTGGGGAATATTTCCTCCATGATTCCTATTGACATATCAGTAAAACCAGGAATTATTGAAAACATTCATATAGGTGCCTCTTGTACGTTAGATGAAATTCTACATATAAGGCCCTATTTCAAGAATTCTATGACATCTTTGCCTGGTCTTATGAAGAAATGCCAAGAACTGATCCCAAAATTTTCGCTCATGAAATTAAAACATACCCGGATGCTAAACCTATCAAACAAAGATTACGTCAGATACATCCACTAAAAGCTATTGCAATCAAAGCTGAAGTTGAAAAATTACTTCCAGCAGGATTTATTTATCCAATCCCTCTCACGGATTGGGTGTCTAATATTGTTCTTGTTAATAAAAAACAAGGAACAATCAGAGTATGTATCGATTATAGGGATATAAACAGAGCTTGTCCAAAGGAAAATTATCTAACCCCTTATATTGATCGAATCATTGATGATTGTGCCGGAAATGAAATGTTTTCATTTATGGATGGATTTTCCGGTTATAATCAAATAAACATACTCCTTGCTGATCAACCAAAGACAACATTCATTTATCCATGGGGAACTTTCGCTTACCATAAATTACCATTTGTACTTAAGAATGCTGGGGCAACATTTCAAAGGGCTATGTCCTATTCTTTTCATGACATTAAACACATTGTGCAACTTTATCTCGATGATATACTTGCTCATTCCTTACACAAAGAAGATCATCCAACTCACTTACGAGCAATTTTTATGAGATGTAGGTATTATAAGATTCGCCTGAATCCACAAAAATATGTTTTTTATGTACAATCCGGTTGATTACTAGGATTTATTGTTTCAAAACAATACATTCATGTTGATCCTTCGAAGTTTGAGGCTATTATCAATTTAACTCCTCCTTCCACACTTCACCAACTCCAAAGTTTGCATGGGAAAACAAACATTCTGCGTAGATTCATTCCTAACTATGCTGAGTTAACCAAAGGTTTTACCAGGTTGTTGAAACATAATATTCTTTTCATTTGGGACAAGATCCCTGATAGATCTTTTGATGCTCTAAAACACGCATTGACCCATGCACCGTTATTGCATCCACCCAATTACAACCTAGGTTACTTTTTATACTTAGCAACGTCTAATTCCACAATCAGAATGGTATTAGTTTAGGAATATTAATTTCACAACGAACATGTAATTTACTATCTCAATCACAATTTCAATCCGACTGAAATCAAATACTCACATGTGGAGAAATTGGCCTTGATAGCAGTTCAAGTTGTCCAAAGATTTTTTTATTACATATTGTTACGAAAAACAATAGTGATCTCTAATTGTAACCCTATGATGTATATTTTGACCAAAAAATTACTAGGGGAAAATAATCTAAATGGATAGCAATACTTCAAGAGTTTGATTTAGAATTTGAAAAATCTAAATCAAAGAAATCACTAGTGTTCGCCAAACTGATGTGTGACTTTCCAAATATTGAGACAGAAATTGTGGTAGAACATCCAATCGCTAATGAATCTTTGTTCATTATTAGTACCATTGATCCATGGTATGGAAATATCATCATTTATCTCCAAAACCAAAATTTTTTCCCTGAACTCTCATGTTCAGATAGACGAAAAATCTGTTTCCAATCCCAGCAATATAATATTGTCGGCGACACTCTTTATCGTCGAGGTGCGGACTCTGTTTTTCGGCGATGTCTTACTCATGAAGAGGCTGATAAATTTTTAAATGATTGCCACTTTAGATCATGTGGCGATCATATGTCTGGGTATGCCACATCCCAAAATATATTGCGCTCTGGTTATTTTTGGCCTTTGTTATTTAAATATTGCATTCTAGCAGTCCAAAAATGCCACAATTGTGAGATCTTTGATCGTAAAATTCATGCACCACCAACTCCTCGTCACCCAATAATTTTTGTCGGTCATTTTTCCAAATGGGTCATTAACTTCATTACATGTACCCTCACTTGGTTGGGGGGCATGGGTATATTATTCTCGCAGTAGATTATTTTACCAAATGGGCCGAGGTGATGTCTACATTTGCAGCAAATGGAAAAACTGCAGCTAATTTTGTATTCAATCATGTGATTTCTTGATTTGGTGTACCCCAAGCTATCATTACTGATCATGGGATCCATTTTCGAAAGATTATGATGACCGAACTTTCCAACCAACTTGGCTTGCGCCATGATAGTTCTACGCCATATTACCCACAGGCTAATGGTTAGGTTGAATATGTAATAAATTTTTAACCACTATGATTAAAAGGATAATCAGAATTCATAAATTGAATTGGCATACTATGCTTTTCTTAGTGCTTTGGGCATATCGAACCTCAACAAAAACTGCAACAGGTTTCACTCCTTTTTAGCTAGTTTACAGTTTAGAAGTTGTGTTACCAATTGAATACAAGATAATGTCACTCAAATTATCCATAGAGTTACTACCAGCTACCTCTGAAGAGGAAAAATGCTTTTTATACTTATCTCAATTAGATGAGACTCGGTGCACCTCTGCATTAGCTACCAAGGCTCATAAAAAATGAATGAAAGATTAGTATGATAAGAGTGTTACACCTCGTGTTTTTTCAAAGGGTGACCTAGTATTGGTATATGACCAAGCTAATGATAAAATAGGAGCTGGGAAATTCAAACCCATGTGGCACGGTCCTTATATTGTCAAGCAACTACTTGCAAAAGGGGCCTATGAATTAACTGATTATGACGAGGTCTCTTTAGACAAACCCAGAAATGGGCTTTATTTGAAGAGATATTGTGCTTAAATATTGTGTGGAGATATTACTTGTATATTAGTTCTTTTCGTAGCTAGTGTGCCTTAGATTAGAAGGGTATGTCTAGTTTAAGTTTTTTTTTATCACTGCTTATATGGATTACTCTTGATATTGCAGATGTCGACATCCGTTCAAATGTATATTGGTTTTGCTGATGGTACTTGTCGTAGTACACATAACACTTCTTCCACAACCTGGGTTATTTATTCACCCACTGATGAGTTAATATCTATGCATGGGGTAAGCCTCGGTCAAACAAAGAATAATATTGCAAAATATAGTGCAGTGATTGAGTTATTATCTTAATCCATTTCATTTGGAATTCGACGTTTGATCATTAGATTAGATTTTGAACTCATTGTATTACATTTAAATCGAGTATACACAATTAAAAATCTAGCATTATTGAGATTATTTTTGAAGGTACGTCTCTTGGAATGAGAGTTTGATTACATTGAATATCAACACATTCCGAGAAATTTAAACACATTGGCTGATGTATTAGCTACTAGTTTTATAAGCAAATATTTGCAACATCAAAGCAGTAAATCAAAGAAAAATTTGATAAACATGTTGAACAGATAGCCGGAAATAGTAGTAATATCATAGAGTAGAGTAAATTTTTCAAAAAATATTACATCGTCCTCGATTATAGGTTTAAAACACCTTATAATCATCAAAAATAGTGATACAAAAAACAAAAATTTCATTGTTTGCACAATCATCCACTATCCGTGGTGGTGATCATGATAGTACATGACATCTCGCACTACTCTATTCAGGAATCTCCTGAACTAACCAGGAACTCAAATAACATGTCTCTGAAGACAGAGAGGGACATAATCTATCGAAGTCTCCAGGAAGTCCAAGGTCAACTGCTCCAGGTTGTGTTCTAGGTCAGTAAGAATCTTGGCTGCATGATCCTGTGGTGCTGCAATGGGCTCTCTTTGCTTCTTGTCAAAGTAACGGAGCGTGGCTGGCCTTCGTGGACCAACATCTGCATTTTAAAATATTTTTTCATCAGTATTGGATGATTTAAGCAAAAATAAATAAAAATTAGGATTTAGAACATGTCAAAATGATTCTCACCTGAGTCATCCCACTATATTCCCAGAGGAAGGGACATCTCTCGATCACCATGGAAGTCTATCCTGGCATATGGGAAATATTCTATGGCAAATATTTGGTTCTTAAACCAATGGAAATAAGCTAGAGTGAAACAAGCAATCTCACCACCCTCACTATGATGGGCCATCAGTGCAACCCATCGGACCATCCGAGGCTCCCTAACTCTACCATGATCAACTGAGATAAGCTGCGAGGCAACTGACGGAATTCTCTCCAGAGAAAATGTGACAACAATAGCTCCATACCCAAATTTTTTCAACTTTGAGTTCTTTGCCCTAGTCAATTGGCCTTTTACGTTGGCCAATACTACCTCACACCAATTGAAAATGGTGCCTATGAAACAATCAACAACAGTATGCATTTGTGATCTAGTAGCAACGTGTGGAGTTGTGCTCCCACACAACTCGGTTACAGTAAATGCAACCACTTTGAGTTCAGGACGAATGATTGTTTTTATATCAATGCGTTTATCTTTGGGATCTGCTTCCTCATTGCAGAACTCTTGCTGAAGGCTAGTGACAAATTGGGCACCTGCCCTAGCCCCAAACAAATAGATTGGTTCACCTCTCTTTGATAAAAACAAATAAGAAAATATATATTTTCCAGCTCGATTTCGAGCCGGTGATCTCCAATTATGAAGCACTGATCCTGGACGTCCCACTTGTTTACTAGCCATGTGAGTAATTCCACTTCGGCCCTCATACCCTGAATAGCCCAGAATTTATATAAAACACATTCCCTCAACACACGCAATGTGGGCGCAGGTACCATTGCGGCCTCATCAACCTCTTCATGTTCGCGTTCCCTCCACTCAAGCATTGTAGATATTATGCAATGGGAAAATTGGAAGATTAGAAATAATTTGACTGAAAAAAATTGGTTTATTTTCGGAGAATCAATCATTTTGTTTTCTTCACGGTGCCTCCGCACCTTTTGCGTAGAAATAGTGCAAGGATCCGCACGCGTCCTGTAAAAAAAGTGCAGGACCACAACAATTTTCTCTTTGAAAAATTGTCGGGGTCTGTAGGTGTCATGTGTATTACTTGCAGACCCCCCGTGGGAGAAATTTTGAACATATTTTTCTCCTAAAAATTTAATTTAAGACCTAAATTAAGAAAGTGAACGGAAAAAAATGAAGGTGAGGATCATGTGGATTACATGGAGCTGATGATTTTCGATTCCGACGGTCGAATTTTCCATATCTCCTTTGGAACGTTTTTCACCAAAATCTCTCAACTTTCACTTTGGAATCAAATGGTAAAAATGATTTTGAAAAAATCCATTTTATAGGATTTTTTGAATAAATGAAATATAATTTTGTTTATTTTTCACTTTGGAAAGTTGTTTTCCGAATTATTTTTATTAATCATAAATAGGTATGTTTAATTTTTGAGTTTTTTGTGCAGAATGCATGATTTTTTGGGTAAAATGATCATTTTTGACAAAGGGGTATACTTTTTATCACTTTTTCGAACTCGGTAAAAATTATGAAAAAGAGAAACTTATGAGTACATTTTTATCCCTTTTTCAAACTCGTTAAAACTTATGAAAAAGAGAAAACCATGAGTACATTTTCATCCCTTTTTTGAACTCGTTAAAACTTACAAAAAAGTGAAATCTTGAGTTCTCTTTTAAGCCCTTTTTAGACTCTCTAAACATGAAAAGATTGTCGAGTATTTGACTATTCGAACTCGTTAAAGGAAATGAACAGTTGTCCTTTCACTATAAGTTTACCCCTTTTCCGGACTGAAATGGACTATTTACGAAAAAGGTATGCGTTGACTAATCATGGTCAATAGAGTTCTCTCCTATATGATTTTATACTTTTTCAGGCTTGAGAGACTACTTTTACGAAAAGGTACACCCACGAAGTTTCCTTAAGTTTTTCTTCTAACTCCCTAAAATTGAAAAACATCGAGTTTCTCCTATACTGGACTCATTAAAATTTAACAGTAAAGGACCTGTAAATTACAAACAAGTTCAAACCACTCCTTCTTAGGGTTTTATTTTAAACTAAGTTGGACTCATCCAAAGGATGAGCTTATATAACAAGCAAATGTTATCCTCCACAAGCTTGTCAAAAATAAAGAGGTACTTGCCAGAAATGGTGGAGGAAAAAGAGAGAAAATGGATCCAGTTTTCATACTTTGTTTAAAAGTAGTATACCACTCTTGAACATGACACTTTTTGTCACACTTCTACCTAGGTTGGGTAAATCCTTTGCCTATCAATTAATCAAACCTTATTGAAATTCTTCAGTCGGTTTCTGGGTATTAGCTTTAGGTCAATTGTCACCAAACCATCTGCAGTGTTGTTATGTGTTCAAAAGGACAGTTAAAACAAACCATTCATCTCCAAACATATGTCTCCATTCGTGTTGACCACCCCTGAGTCGGTCCTTGCAAAATATTTCTACAAAACTTGATCTAATGGTTTTGTGTCGTGGGCTTTCCTACGATGGGTCACGTTCTATTGGTGACAGCTCATCATCTAGGAAGTTGATCTAGAATCCTTTCAGTACCTTGGAATCTACATGCCCTAATGGCAGATTTCTTGCCTTTGAAGATAGGTTACATCATTGAACTCTGATCGGATTATTCTATGAAGTGTTCGACTTCAAATCATTTATTCACACTTCATGGATTGTACTGAGTAATTTGAGAACTATTTTCATTATTGGTGGTTTCTCTCACACTTGTTAACAGTTCACATCATTGAATGGTAATCAAGTGGTTTCTACCATGTTCAACTTCGACACAATAAATCGCATGGATAGAATCGTACTAGTTCGGGAAGTAGAAATCAAGGCCCTAGATCTAGTTTCCACCATCTAGGCTGTGAGGAGTTTTACTGTTCATTATGCAGTAGAATATTCATAATAGATGGCTACATCCATACTGTGTCTACTGTTGATGTAATATTAGAATCATTTCTATATTAGAACATTTTAGTTAAGTTTTGATTTATTTTTTGCTCTGAGTATGGGAACGCCTACCTCAGCGATGATATATATATATATATGTGTGTGTGTGTGTGTGTGTGTGTGTGTGTGTGTGTGTGTGTGTGTGTGTGTGCGCGTTTGCATTGAATGTTTTTACAGGCTCCAACCGGCCTCCACAAGCCAATCCTCAGAATGATAAAGCACTTCACTCTTTGAATTATCTTAGACTTCGCGCTTTAGGGGGCAGTTTGTTACACATTATTTTGTCACCATGAAATTTTACTGTTATATGGGTTCATCATGTTGGCAATATGATGCAGAGTGTTTTCCTTGATGGCAACCCACTAAATGAAGATGAAGACATGCGACTGTTGACATGTGTTGTCCTTGATGGCAATCCACCTGATGAAGATAGTCTTGACCTGATGAACTTGGTAAATGATGTAAATCTGATGTGATATGATGTTTGTTGGCAGTATGGTGCTAAGTGTTGTCCTTAAATGGCAACCCATTTGATGAAGATGATGACAACTTACTTGATGAAGTTGTGCTTGATAGAATATGTTCTTGATGAGCTAAATATGATGTATCTACAGTATGTACAGAAGGCAATGTAGAAAGAAATTCAGTTTGTGCTAGATCTATGATCAAAAGAGTATGTCTCAAGGCATACGCGGATATGTCTAAGGGAAGTCGCGTATGCACGCGGGAAAGAACGTTCCAAGTCACGTATGGGCTAAAGCGCTCTAAAAGTGCAAAACCAGGGGTAATCACCATGGTATTGACCCATTGTATTGGGTAATGATCTGCCTAATTGACCCCGTCCAGGAATACCATCGGATGTAATGTGGTTTTTGGCTCATGGTATTGAAAAAGGGGCTCATGATATTGACAAAGGGTAAACCTATATAAAGAGAAGAAATTCATTGTGCAAATAAATGAGTGTGGGAGCAAGATGTCTGAGCTTGAATGAATACTTCTCTCTGAAGTAGATCTGAATGGAAAGGGTTACACTTGAAGATAAATCTGAATGTATGATGCACCAATGATGAAGAAGGGGATCTAGATCTGAAATGCACTTGTATCTACTAGATCTGCTGATGGAAGGCTTAGATCTGTGATGAGGCAAACATCTAGGCGAACATCTGTCTGAAGTAAAAGGGTAACTCTGAACTGAATATCTGAATTGAAGAAGTATGCTGCTCTATAATGATTGAAGATCTATACGCTACTTCGCCGCAGAGGAAGCGCGTATATACGCGGCTTCTCTGAAGAGAAAGCGTGTATGCGCAATGAAATATGTACTGAGGTATACGTTGGTTGATGAGGACGAAAGCGCGTATATACGCGACATCAGTGAAAGGAAAGCGCGTATGCAAACTAGGGTTTGCTGAAGTCTGTGGTAAGAAATGTCTGATCTGTTCTGCTAGTTTACTGATATCTGTCAGTGAGTTATATGTATCTGTTTCATGGTTGACTGTGCTTAAAAGTATGGAAAGGGTCCAGTCTGAAAATAGGATGAAACGTGGCCTGCAAGTTATGTTCTATTGAAGTTGTTGGATCCAGTGTGAAAATTGATGAAACGTGGTCCAAGGTGGTGCTGAGGGTTGTAGCCTTCAGTCAGGGGGTCGTAGCTCCCTTCCAGGTGAGGCTGGTAAATGAGATCAGGGGGTCGTAGCTCCCTTCCGTGAAATTTGGTAAGCGGATCTAATTGTGCTCCTTCAGGCGGTAGCAGTAGGTTGGAACTCCTTCGGGTTGTCTTGGTAAGCAGTAGCAATTGGGTTCTAGCGTCTTTGGTAAGTCACCTTTCTGACACATATGTTGTAAGATGTTTTCTCTATAATAAAATATTGAAGGTGAGCAAGCTACTGACGGTGGTTTCTCCAACGGTTTCCACCTAAAAATCTGATGACTGGCAAGATGCTTTGTGTGATAGTTTATTACGTTGCTTCTTTTGCACATGTTTAACATTTATAGAACATCTAATGAATGAATGATGGAATGATATAAGTGAAGAATTAATGGCATAATTAGATCTCTGTGTATACGCGAGTTTTATGAAGGATATCCGCATGTATACGCTAGTTGGCTTCAGCAAAGTAGCGTGTGGGTTTTGGAGCATAAAAAATAAAAGTTTTGAATATGCACTAAATACTGATTCACCCCCCCCTCTCAGTATTTTTCCCAACAATTAGTATCAGAGGAGGTTCTTCTGCAGAAGCTTGATCGCTTGAAGAAGATCCGTCGCAATGGGAAGTCAAGAAGGAGTGATGTCTATAAAGCCACCTCTATTCAATGGAAGCAATCTGATATTCTGGAAGGTACGAACAAAAGCATATCTGCAAAGTCTTGGTGCATATGTATGGGCAATCGTGGAAGAAGGTTATCAATACCCAGCAAGTATTCCTACCGATGCAGCAGAAAGGAAGAAGTATGAAATCAATGCCAAAGCAGTGAATGTCTTGTTAGGAAGCATGTCTGAATCTGAATTTGCTAAAGTGATGCAGCTACATTCAGCAAAAGAAATATGGGACAAAATCATTCTAAGCTATGAAGGAGACACAAAGGTAAAAAGTGCAAAACTCCAAACTCTTAGAATTGAATATGAAAATTTGAAGATGCATAGTGATGAGAGTGTTTCCAGTTTCTTTCTTCGTCTGGATGATATTTTAAATCGAATGAGAAATTTGGGTGAAACCATAACTGATACTACTCTGGTGGAAAAGGTCTTAAGATCCTTGACTTCAAAATTTGACTCTAAAGTTTCAGCTATTGAAGAAAGGCAAGATCTGCAAACGCTTACTATTGTTCAATTACATGGTGCTCTGACTGCTTTTGAAATGAGACAAGGAGGTCCTTCTCAAATAAGAGAAGCTGCTTTTAAGGCATCTACAAAAGGAAAGGAAAAGGAAGTTGTCAAAGAATCGAGCTATATATCCGATGAAGAAGAAGCAAATTTCGTGAGAAAGCTCCAACTAGGTACTGGAAGATTCAAAGGTAAGCTTCCCTTCAAATGTTTTGAGTGTGGAAAAGTTGGTCACTATGCTGCTAGATGTCCTTATAGAGAAAAACATGGTAAAGGAAAACAATTTGAAAAGAGAAAGAGTTATTATGCAAAAGAAGATGATGATGAAGTGTCCAGTGAAGATGAAGAAGATTCTGACCAAGATTTGAAAGTGCTCATGGCTAAGAAGCAAAAGAAGAAGGCTACTCGAAACAAGAAGATACCTCAGAAATCATGTATAGCAAAAATTGAAGAAGATGAACCAGGTATTAATCGTTGTTCTTGTCTCTTACTTACTGCATGTGCAAATATTATGATAGTGAAAGTGACAGTATGGATCCAGAAATTTCTGACGAAGCTTTACAAATACTCATGGCAAAGAAAGAAAAGAAGAAGGCCACTTGTAATACTCTTATTTGTGCAAGCAATGGTGTAGAAAGTGAAAGTAAAGTTGTGGATTTAGAACAAGCTATCAAGATCAAAGTTGAAGAACAACAAAAGGAAATTGATCAGAAAGATTCTACCTACAAAGAGATGATCTCTCAAATGAAAGATCAAATAGAAATGTTGAATGGACAGGTGGACAAGTATCAAAGGTTTCATACTTATGCATCCAATCAAATTAAAGAACTAGAAGCAGAAATCAATGATCTAAATGCAGATCTCGAAAAATCAAGCAAGAAGAATGAAGGACTTGAAGCTGCAATCATCTTTCTACAAACAGATCTTGAAGCATCAAATAAGAAGAATGAAGAACCTCTGTCATTTGAAAAGGAAGCCCTTGAAGCAGAAATCATCTCTCTCAAAGAAGATCTGAAAAAATCAAATAAGAAGAATGAAGAGCTACAACAAACATGTGAAGAAAACGAAGATTGGTTGGAATAAGAGATTCTAAATCTGAAGGATCAAGTAGAAGATGGAAAAAGGAAAGAAGAAAGCATGACAAAGCAATGTCAAGCCTTGGAGGTTGAGGTAAACATTCTCAAAGGCAAATTAGAAGAAAAGGTTAAAATTTTGAGGTTTCAAGATAGTTCTAATATCTTGGAAAATATTCTGAGTAATCAAAGGTCTCCTGCTATCAAACTTGGTCTTGGTTTCCATGAAACTGATAAAGGAGAATCTAGCTCACAAGGAAGTGCTAAAAATTCAGAGGAAGTCAATGTAAAACCTGAAGTGTTGAAAGAGTCAAAAGATCAACCAACAATCATGAATTCTCAAAGGAATTCATTCAAGAACGTTGAATGTTTTAAATGTCATAACTATGGGCATGTTGCAGCAAATTGCAGAAGCAGATCATTTCAGCCTCAAATCAACAGTTCCTACATAGAAAGGTACTCTGGTTTCTTCAAAGGATATTGTTTCTCATGTAACAAGCATGGACATAAAGCAGCTGATTGTAAAAGGAGGAAGATTAGAAATAATCATTATGATTCTTATGCTTATTTCTCTGGACACATGAGATGTTATTCTTGTAACAAGTATGGACATGTAGAAAAGGAATGCAGGTTGAACAGATATGAGAAATTGGATAACTTCCAGCACACAAATAGAAAGTTTAAACAAATCTGGAAAAATATGGAGGGATGGAATAAGAAGCAATCTAGAGAAGAAAAGGATATTTTTGTGGATGCTCTAGAAGACAATGATTTTCTTGAAGAAAACACTCAATTCAAGATGGAGGACCGATCAGAAACGTAGGGAATTCTGACCCTACTGCAGTCATCTACTTCTGAAGCTGACTTTTCTTATTGACTGCAGGAATGATGTGGGATACATTATGATATTTAGTAATGTATTGTCACAGGGGGAGCAATGCATGATGACTCTCAAGGTTGATTTGATTATTCTGGTTATGTTTACTTCTGACAGTGCATCTGTTGTGGAAAGGACAAGTACAAGAGGTACAAGCTCAGGAGGAAATGAAGGAAGATGAAAATTTTCTTTGCTTCACTTTCCATACGCGAATTATATTCACAGAAGTCGCGTATACACGCGAGTTCCCGCAGACACAGTCGCGTATGCATTGATGATAAGAGAATTTATATGCTAGATGAAGATCTGGAGCAGAGGTTCAGGGGGAGCATCAGTCTGATTGTTAATAATTGTATTATTGAATCTGTATCAGCTTAATTTTTCAGTTCTAAATGATGATGATATGATACTTGATGTCTTATGTTGCTGAGATGAAAGTCTTAGTATTCAGAGATAAGGACAGATCATGCAGAGATGGTTGCTGATGACTTGCTGATAAAGGTATTCAGGATTGCACAAGTTAAGCAATAGCACTGGTTTAGGGGGAGTAGCAGGTTGATGATTGCATTGTTGGCAATATGATTGCTTATTATTTGGTCTTTGTGATACTCATGCTCAAATGATGATGACTTGGTACATGGATTATTATGATGAGATTTTGAGCCCTGGTTGCTGATAAGTATCTTTTGTACTCACACATGGATGAGTTGGATGTCATTTGTTTCAGAAATAAATCATGCAGAGTATGTTACTATGGTTGAGATCCTTTGTCTACATATGTTACTTCATGTTAAATCTTGAAGATCTTGATGATATTGGACCACATGGATGATTGCTTGACACTTATTTGAAGATGTTGTTATGATATGATAATCTCTCTTGAAAAGATTGTATTAATGCTGCAAAGAGTTTGAAGACTTGGTCACTATTGTGCTACAACCATTGGATGACGCTTGAAGACACAACTACACTGTTCTATCTATCTGTAGTCCAGGGAAGCAGTCAAATATCTCAGAAAGAAGCTGAACACTGTCTTTTCTTCACAGAGGATCAGATCTGGTCAAAATATAGAAGATGGTAGTGGATACACGGGTTTCCTAAAACACAGTCGCGTATATACGCGAGTTCATGCACATAAAGCCGCGTATGTCTGATTGCTGACAAATTTTTGCTTGGATTCAGCTCTTTTCAGCACAACTGCAGTGCGGTTTGGTATCTCTGATACTGTTTGGTATCTCTGGTAGTGTTCCAGTTATCATAATTCTTTTTCTAATGATTTGATGAAGATGCCTTGATGATTTGTTGGTGAAAGTGTTCAGAATGCACAAACTAAGGGGGAGCCTTAGTCATATGAAAAGGATGCTTGGATGCATAGATTCAGGGGGAGCATTAGCGTTGCTGAGTATAATGCATTGTTGGCATTATGATGTTTCTGAAATATGTTCTCTTTCTTGAGGACCTTCTGGTGTTGGTATTAAAGATATATTTGTAGTTTGATGAAAAGGTCTTGTTGAGACCCATGTTGTAAAATTGTAATATTCTGTCATGTAAGGACTTGTCAATTTTGTAAACCCACTTGGTTGGGTAGCTGAGTCAAATTTTGTAAACCCACTTGGTTGGGTAGTTGAATTGAAATGTGTAAACCCACTTGGTTTGGTACTTGAGTCTCATATGTAAATCCACTTGGATGGATCTTTGATGTAAGTCATTAGTGATAAGAAATTCATAGAGTCATGTACTTCATTGAAAATATGTTTGAAGATTCAGCATGAACTCAGGGGGAGCTTGGTCACTTCAGTACATATCAGATCTGCAGAATGCTTCTTTCACATGAGGAGAAAATGGGGAGAGTATGTTGGCTTTGGTCCGCCCTTTGCCCTTGATGTCAAAGGGGGAGAGTGACATGGTGTTTGAATGAATGGTGTCAAAATGGAGAAAGTGACATGGTGTCTTTGTATTCTTAATGTACCTATCTGTTGTGGTAACCAAACACCATCGTGGTTGCCATCAAGTCCAAAGGGGGAGATTGTTGGCAATATGATGTAGAGTGTTGTCCTTGATGGCAACCCACTAAATGAAGATGAAGACATGCGACTGTTGACATGTGTTGTCCTTGATGGCAATCCACCTGATGAAGATAGTCTTGACCTGATGAACTTGGTAAATGATGTAAATCTGATGTGATATGATGTTTTTTGGCAGTATGGTGCTGAGTGTTGTCCTTAAATGGCAACCCATTTGATGAAGATGATGACAACTTACTTGATGAAGTTGTGCTTGATAGAATATGTTCTTGATGAGCTAAATATGATGTATCTACAGTATGTACAGAAGGCAATGTAGAAAGAAATTCAGTTTGTATAGATCTATGATCAAAAGAATAATGTAAGGCAGCACGGATATGTCTAAGAATCGCGTATGCCTTGTGAAAAACATTCCAAGTCACCAATGGGCTGGCAGCTCTAAGTGCAAAACCAGGGGTAATCACCATGGTATTGACCCATTGTATTGGGTAATGATCCGCCTAATTGACCCCGTCTAGGTAGTTTTGGGCTTATGGTATTGTTTTGGTCCATGGTATTGAAAAAGGGGCTCATGGTATTGAAAAAGGATAAACCTATATAAGGAGAAGAAATTCATTGTGCAAAACACAAGTGTGAGAACAAGATGTCTGAGCTTGAATGAATACTTCTCTCTGAAGTATATCCGAATGGAAAGGGTTACACTTGAATGATAAACCTGAATGTATGATACACCAATGATGAAGAAGGGGATCTAGATCTGATTTGCTCTTGTATTTGCTAGATCTGATTATGGAAGTCTTAGATCTGTGATGAGGAGAGCATCTAGGCGAACATCAATGCAGTAAGGTATCAGGCCCAGATATCGGCTGAAAGTATCTTGCTCTATAATGATTGAAGATCCTATCATACTTAGCATGAATTTATAGCTGATATATCACAACAAACCTGAAGAAAAACGTATATGTGAAATATATCGCGAATCTATTTGGTTGATGAAGACTGGCAGTATATCGCAACATGATGAAAGAAGAAGCTGATGTATGCAAACTGAGTTTGTTGAAGTCGTAGTAGAAATATACGTCTATTCTGGCTAGTTCTTGATATCACAATGATGAGTTATATCTGTTTCATGGTTGACTATGCTTAAAAGTATGGAAAGGGTCCAGTTTGAAAATATGATGAAATGTGGCCTGCAAGTGGTGTCCTAAAGGAAGCTTTGGATCCAGTGTGAAAATTGATGAAACGTGGTCCATAGAGGTGTTGAGGGTTGTAGCCTTGAGTCAGGGGGTGGTAGCTCCCTTCCAGGTGAGGCTGGTAAACGAGATCAAGGGGTCATAGCTCCCTTCCAGGTGAGGCTGGTAAACGAGAGCAGGGGGTCGTAGCTCCCTTCCAGGAGAGGTTGGTAAACGAGTCAGGGGGTTGGAGCTCCCTTCCAGGAGAGGCTGGTAAACGAGCGCAGGTGGGTGCCTGCGTGCTGGTAGGAGTCTGCACCAGCACATATGTTGTAAGATGTTTTCTCTATAATAAAATATTGAAGGCTGAGCAACTGCAGCGGTGTTTTTCTCCCGACTTGGGTTTCCACCTAAAAATCTTGGTGTTCATGTGTGATGCTTTGTGTGATAGTTTGTTCTCTTCTTACTGCACATGTTTACTGTTTATTGAATATCTGATGAATAAATGATGGAATGGTTTAAGTGAAGAATTAATGACATAATTAGTTCTCTGTGTATACGCGAGTTTAATAAAGGGTATCCGCGTATATACGCGAGTCTGCTTCAGGAAAGTAGCGTATAGGTTTAAACATGGTAAAGTTTGAATATGGAGTAATCTTGATTCACCCCCCCCTCTAGGTATTTTTTCCCAACACGCAAATACCTATATAATGCTCCCACATGATATGCAACTGGATTTATTAATCTTGAATTTGGAGAAAAGCTTGTAAAAATCATAAAAACACTTGTACCACACTTTTCCTTAACCTTACCTGCGGCACCACATCCTTTTGCTCTAAAAACTACGGAGTCGACCGCTACACGTTTTCTTCATTAAAAGTGTGGGCCCCTGTAAAACGTAAATTGAAGGTGAAATTAATTTCTAGAAGCCCAGCTGGTCGAATATTCTCCCAGCTGGGAGCTTCTAGAAGGCGTTATCCAGTCAAAGCCTTACTCCCTCCATTATCATGAACATTCATTCCTTCATAAAAGGAGCCTATTCCTTGGTCTTTGGAACTTAATCCCTTGATAAGGGGACTCTATCCCTTCCATTTTTTAGCTGTAACCACTTTCCTTCTCCTATAAATTGAATATTTGCTTCAGTATCAAGGGTACATGCTCACATATGTAAAAATTCTCTATGCATTTTGTATACACTTAGTAATTTCTTTGTATTTGGTAGCTATGATAGAGAAGGGAATTTATGAAGAAACATACTCTTTTTTCTAGATATGAGAATGATTACATACTCGTAGTTAGTTTGGTTCAAAGAGTGGAAGGGCTTGTTAGACCAAAGGAAAATGCTTGTTCCAGACCCCGGAAGGACCTGTATGACATCAAGGCGAATGCGGTTGTAAGAATCCTTCTTTTATTGAAAGATAATACAGTTGGATCCTGTTTTCTCAATAAGTTGTTTATGTGTTTACTTGAATGACTTATTTCTTAAATTCCTTGATCATTAAGATAGATTTGTGATTGTTGAATTAGTATATGTTGAAAGTGCTTTTGATTCTCTTCCATGTCTTTTGTAGATATTAAGAGGTGACTTCTTGGAGTGATGGGAAAGAAGAATTCAATTAGCATTGGATCACAGGTAGGTCCTTTCTTCATCATAGAAAATTATAAATTACATATAATCTAGAGAAAGTAGTTTACATTTGTTCTGTTTGTTTCTAGCTATCCTTGTGATACTAGGGAGATCGTTCTTGTTTGCAAGAACTATTTATCTATCCAACACTACTATGACAATAAGTGAGATCTACCTACCAAAATGGTAAGGATCACACCCTATACTATCGTCCATATTTCCCTGAATCATAGGAGCTATAAGGATCATTTCCTCACCCTAGGATCTTAGACATGGAGGAAGAGAATAGGCTAGTGTCCTCGATTAACTAGGACCTTTACCTGGGAGGATCACCTCCACCAGTTCAAGCTTCTATCAAATACCAAGAGCTTCCCTTTTGAAAAAACCTCTATTAGAATGTCAATTATATCCTCATTAGTCGAAATATGATGCAGTATTATGACTACTCTATTGACCATGTCTTGTGTATGGATATACCTGATCTCAATATGCTTGGACTTTTCATGAAACATGATATTCTCTTCCAATCAAATCCCATTCTTGTTGTGAAAATATATCACTACTGTATCTAGTAGCTCCTAAAACATCTCTAAAAAGAGCTTCCTCACCCATACTATCAAACAAATAGTCATGCTAGTAATAATATACTCTACCTCAACCATGCTAAGGGAAACATCTATTTTCAACTCATCCAAGATATTATGGCAGATCCCAAACAAAGTAGCACCCTGATGTGTTGTTCCTATAAATAACATTTACATCCTATTTAGCATCAGTTTACTGCTAAATTATAACATTTCCAGTCGTATGTATCACACCAATATTAATCTTCCCATTCAAATATTTCAACACATGCTTGGAAACAACCCAGTGTACATGAAGTGGCACAGTCATGAATTCACTCAAGCTATGAACTGCAAAACATGTGTTTGAATGGGTGTTCACAAGGGACATCAATTCCCAAATCAACTGTTGATACTTAGAGGGATTTTCCAAGTTAGGTCCCGAAACATCTCTACACAACTTTTTGAATTTCATTTCCATTGGTGTCACCAAGGGCTTGCATTATACCATTTCAAATGTTTCCAAAAATTTCACCACATATTTTCATTGTGAAATTAATCTCTCATTGGGAATTTCATGCACTTATAATGAAGTAATCGCTCAACCCAAGATCGTTCATTTCAAATTCATAGGCCAACACTCTCTTGAACTTGAGCATCAAAGGATCACTACTTCTCAAGAATAAGTCATCAATGTACAAAACCAAAATAAGGGGAATACCTTGGAACACTTTGAAGTAGAGATTTAGGTTTAAATTTCTTCTCGTGAATCCAAGCTTCACCTGGTAGCCATTAATGCAGGCATACTAGGCTCCGGGGGCTTGCTTCAATCCATAAAGTCCCTTATTTATCCTACAAATGTGATTCTTCCTATCATTTACTCCAAAAACCTACCATTTGTCAACATATACTTCCTCCCAATGTAGTCCATGAAGAAACATACTCTTGACATCCATCTAGTGAAGTTTCCATCCTTAGAAAGGAAAAAGCGAAACAAAAGATCAAATATTACTGTAGTGGGAAACGGTTGCAAATGTATCATCATAGTCCTCTCCCTCCTTTTGGGAGAAACCACTAGCCATGAAACTCACCTTATATTTATCAATAATTCCATTAGCTACATTTTACATCATCTACATCAACTTAGAAGTCATAGTAGACTTCCCTTTGGGTATTAGAACAAATTCCCACACATCATTATTCATAATAGATTCATATTCGTCGGCCATAAAATCTTTCCAAACTTCCTCTCTCACTTCTTCTTCAAAGGTGTGTTGTTTAGCCTGTATGATGGAGCTCATAATGATCAAGGTGGATATTGGTGGCCACCCACCTATTCCACTTGGACCTCGAACAATATATCCATTTAGTTTCCTAATTTATAGCATGATTTACTATTTCTGGTAGTATTTAGGGTTCTGAAGTTATAAAGCCATTTTGGGTCCCTGAACGACGTTATTTTTGAAAACGGGTAGACCCATAGCCTAAAGTTAGGGTATATAATTAAAAAAATAAATTACTCACATATATCTTTCTAATGAGGCATCGTACGCACCAAATAGAGATTGTATGCCAAAGTTACGACTCGGGAATTTTATGTGCCAACTAACCCTAATGGGGCCATCTTGTGTTATTCAACAACCCCCATTATTTTAGAATAGTTTCTTAAGGAAAGCAATGGGGGCCCTTTTAAAAATTTTCAACCTAGAAAAAATAAAACCATTAAGTGATTAATTCAAATATAAATATGAGTAAAATGGTTTAAAGTGATAGATTTTTGTTTAAAGGAAATTTAAGCAGAGAGTACAAAACAAACATGCAAGTAAATCGGAATCAAAAAATCTCATGGACGACATATGGATTTTAAAAATCCACTCTAAATTATTTTCGATGTGAAAACAATAAATAAATTTGGTAAAGGAAAAAGGATTTTACCGAGACGATATTCCATGAAAAGAAAACCATGAGACCCACCACTACCATGTAACCATTCACATATCACATTTCTTCCTCATGCCAACATTCAATTCTTCATTCACATTTCCCTGATGCGATGTGTTCCATCGCATCACAATCCCACTAATTACCACTTCTACCCACTATCCAATTCCACCGAAATTGCGATTACGATATCGCAATCGAAAAAAGGTGGCTATTCATAATTCTAAGAAATTCACACACGAATAGATCTATGATGCAAAAATATCTCATTTAAATGATTAAATTATTACGTGGGCACATGAACCCACACTTTCCATTAATTTAATAACTTAAAAATTTTAAAAACTCAAGCCTCCAAAAATGATTTGACTACAAGAGTATTAAATTTTTTAGGTTATCTGCGTGCCAAGTTTTATTCACCCATTATTCCCATTATTATAGTACTCTTCTATTGCAACAAGATTTACCCTTTTACTTATTGTTCTATATTTTTCATAGGCAAGTCCAAACAAGCGTAGATCCTCAGAAATGTCTAAGGCTTCGAAGAAATCCAAAAAACCCACGACTCCCACTAATGCTAAAACTTCTTCTAGTGAAGTAACATAGAGGCCCCCCTTATTCAAAGATATGACATGTGCATTAGAGAGTCGTTCTTCCTCTTGGGAAGCAATGTATAGATTATTGGAAAATGAGAAATCCCACAGGGTTGAAAGAGAGGCTATTGCTAACACTTCTGATTCTTCAGAAGCTGCTGTAGCAAAGGTCACCAAATATTTTCTACACTGAACTTCTACATGCCCCAAGATTTTACCATATATACATATATGTTAAAATGGATTATCAACAATCGCAACATTGGAGACACAAATTTCCTGACAAGCGGAGGTACAATGATAGGATCCTTTAGAGCTGAAGATTTGAAGAAAATGTACCACATTCCAGACCCAGAGAAGGTATATGATAAATATTTTCTAGCACAATTCGACAAGAAGAGTGAACTAAAATCAGACCCCATAAATCAATGGAGGAGAAACCCTAACAATCATAAACATGATGATAAGGGTATGCATTCTACTGATTTTCTTGATGGTCCCTATTGTTATATTTCTCCAATGATGCCTAGCCTTTTTGGCCAACCCAATACCACTAAAGTCTCAGTTGAATGGGTTCCCTTATGGATGCGGTTATGGATTCTTACATCATGTATTGGGTAACCATTTCGTAAAATAATATTGCCACCCATATTCTTTAATATATAAATAATCATTGCATACCATCTAAAATATTTCCCTCATTTTACATGAGTGTCTACATTATGGATGTTGTATGTTTTACCTCAGATTTTCTGACCATGGGTTGGAGATTTTCTCGACTCCTTTTCATGTCTATCATAGTATTCTGTGGGAATAAAAATATGAAACTCATTTCTAGAAGATCTACCATGGATTTATACTACCATTATTTTAAGTTGCGTTTGATGAAAGGGCCCCCAAATTATCCAAATAAGATCAAGCAGACTTCACCTCCATTGGAAAATGGTTTGGTGAAGAATTTTTTACTTATATCAGAGTGTTCAAAACCTTATCATGACCACATGTTCTACCATTATATGTTCGAGATAAACTTATAGCAAGAGAAATTTCTTATCATACTATTGGTATTGGATTGACTAAGATTTTGAAAGAGGTAAAGAAATCTTCGTGGCCCTCTTTTCCTACCCAAAGAAGCTCAAGCAGACCTCACCTCCTTTCGAAAATGGTTTGGTAGAGAATTTTTTAATTATGTCAGAGTATTCAAAAGCTTATCCTAACCACATTTCCCACCATTGTATGTTCTAGATAAACTTCTCGCAAGAGAAATCGCTTATCAGACTATTGGTAATGGATTAACTAAGATTTTGAAAGAGGCATAAAAAGCTTCGTGGCTCTCTTTTCCTATTGAATGTGGTGTCTATGCTTTAGAAAATTACAAGCATGTAGGGTTAGAGGTCAATCAACTCTAATGCTTGAAATTGTTTACAATTTCACACAGGAAATATGACCCAAACCAAGTTGCCTTCGATTTCACAACTCAAGTGAAAATCAAACCATTTGTGCATCAGGATGATGATTTTGATGATTTGTTTGAGTCAGTTGATACTTACTCTATGGTACAAAAATTATTTGTATCACACATCAATCCACAACAACTTTCAAAGTTCAAGAATTACATAAATAAAACATTAGAAGGGATTCCTTTAATATATTGGAGGTATCCCAACCTATATCACATAAGGAAAAGCAACAGAAAGAGAAGGAAAAGGAGAAACCACCTAAGGATAGTGAAGTCCTTAGAAAAACAGAATAAGATAAATCTACTTATGTTCAAACCAAAGATCCACAATTTCCAAGTGATTTAAATGATGTATGGAAGGAGTTTGATCAACAACTTCAAGGATACCAAGAAGTGATGATCATTGATCATTAACAAAAAAATGAAACACTTGATGGTAAGAGTCAGAACGCATTTACTGCTAGGTCAACTGAAAAATCAGTTAACACAGAGTAAGTATAATTTATCCCGGCCTACCATATATAAAAAATTGTATTTAAAATTGAATAAATACCTACTTTAGATATATTTTATAGTCCCAAACATAAAGATGTCATGAACAGGAAGAGAAAAATGAGGAGAATAGAATAGTCACAAATCCTTGTTCCTAGATATGTCCCTATGGAATTAGTTTGGAATGACTCGCAAGTAGATTTGTCTCAGTATCTAACATGTTTGGCTCAATTTTTAGGAGCATGAGCATCCACCACCATAGAAAAAGCCACTTAAGTTCGACAATTAGTCAAAGAAAAGGATGGAAGGATCCTTCAATTGGGACATGTATTGCTCGCAGAGAATCACAGTGTTAATCAACAATTACAAGAACAAGTATCACAACTCCAGTAGAACCTAGATCAATTAAAGCTGCAACACCAATCTGAAATTGGTGCTAAAGATACTTAGATGCATCAACTACAATTCACTATTGAGTAGTTCAAAGACAATCCTAAAGTTAATGAATTCAAGAAGGAATCTTTAGAGTTAAATACCCTGTTGGCCCAACAACAAGTTGTTTTATGCCAAAAATTATCTAGTACTATTGAGCTATGTGAGAACAATGATTCACTGATGAAGCAAGTAGTTGAACAAAGGATCATATTTGATGAAATTGATGAAAAAGTATCCCAATATGTCACCTAGAATGATATCGATAAAGACCAAAAGGCCAGTCTTCCTAGGATTGGAGATTCCAAAAAAGAAATCTTATTTATTGATTGGGACATACAGTTAAAACAAGATAAAAGGGAAATTTGCAGATCCATAGATGTTACTACCAACATTGTTGAAAAAATTAGCTAGAATCGCATAAATACTAATCTGATTGATAGATGCCCTCCTAGCTCTCTACATATTGTAAAAGATTTAATAAGACAATTGTAGGAAATGTCTAAGGTAAAGAAAGAAATCATCAGAAAATTGGAGAAGATGGACTAGGAAAAGTATTGGAGGTACTTAGTCAAGTCACATAGCCAATGGATAATGTTGC